>OY740778.1:31915275-32515275 GCA_963513935.1 Aphrophora alni
AGAGAGGAGAGAGAGAGAGAGAGAGAGAGAGAGAGAGAGAGAGAGAGAGAGAGAGAGAGAGAGGAGAGGGAGGGAGGGAGGGAGGGAGAGAGAGAGAGAAGAGAGAGAGAGAGAGAGAGGGGGGGGAGAGAGAGAGGGAGGGAGGGAGGGAGGGAGAGAGAGAGAGAGAGAGAGAGAGAGGGGGAGAGAGAGAGGGGGGAGGGGAGGGAGGGAGGGAGAGAGAGAGAGAGAGAGAGAGAGAGAGAGAGAGAGAGAGAGAATTAATGGTGGGTTAAAACAATCAATGTAGAGATTTCTACAAATGTACTGGGTATTTCAAAAGTAAGTTAAAACTTTAAATGGTTGTGGTTTCGTTATTTATAGTTTAATCCCCGAGAAAAAAACTACTGTATGCAGATATAATTGGGATTTATTAAAACATCTGTTATTTTCATTGTTATTTATTTGTTGCCATAGAAACGAGTTTTCTCATTGCTGACTAAAATTCCAAACACAGGAATCTAGTAGGTGGTAAACTTGTAGTAGTTTTTTTATTCCACAGTGACTTTACCTTTACCAACACACATTGTATTGATTCAGTGTTATTATAAATACGAACGCAGTTTATCAGCCGAGTTAAGAAAGTTTCGTACTCGCAACGGTTTGAGTGGTAGTCGCGTATAGAAAGCTAAGGGCCGTACTATACGGGCAGATAAAACGCGACTGAAACATCAGGTTAATCCCAGCTGAATTTTCGTAGACTATACGAGCATAATATTTCGGCCTGAATTCTGCGCCGAATTTCGGGGTGCGTAGCCTATACGAGCGTTTTTTTTTTAGACCGACGAAATGCTTGTTGTGACATTATAACCTATTTTTATAGTTTATTCCGTACAAAAATGGATGAGATAGATATCGCTTGTGTTGGTGCAGTACATTTATTGAGTTGTTTGCATGAAGTTATGTTTACGGAGAAGGAAAGGCGATGGTCAACCCACCACTTTTACCCCAATCCCCGTCCATTGCCTTGGCAAACCTCAAGCCAACATTGTGATTTAATAATGTTATTATTATATTCCTAACAACTCACGACGTAAAGGGCTGGTCGTTCTTCTAGTTCTACAATAAACCGTTCAGTGTCGAACATAATTAAAACAATAATAGTTGAATATAACCTTATTTGTAAATTCCTCAACTTGGTTTGTTTTGATTCTAGGTTCTGCACAGAGCCACCTGGCGCGTTTTTGTCTTCGGTCGGGGTTCTGTCCGTATAGTTTGATAAGCGGAATTTCTGCTAGCCGAATTTTCGCGTCGCTTGGCGTAAAAACCGCCTCTCCGCTTGCTGACGCGTCTGTCGGCGTGGTCAATTCGGTTCGTATAGTAGGGACCATAGATTAACCAGGAATACAATGCCTACGCTTTTCTGCTGCCGATATTCGGTCGCGTTTTTTCTGCCCGTATAGTAAGTTTGAAACCACCGGGTCCGTTGAAGACATCAAGACGCCAGGAAGACCATCAATCATAATGAAATTACTGTTGCTGAAGTCTTAAATAAAAAAAAGTTTTGTCAAATACAGTAACACTGAATACGGAGAATGTAAAAGACGACTGCTTCTCCAGGAAGAGAATTGCGGGCACTTAGACCACAGTCTTAATAACCCTGACAAGTAAGAATTTGGTTTAACTGTGAGATTTTTATTAAATCCTGTTTAATTCCAAAGGTATTTATGTACTTTATTTTGTTAAAAAAAAACAACAGATAAACTAGAGCCAATTAAACTTACTTTCCTTACTTTCGGAAGATCCGGTATATCTGGTTTGAGGACTTTTGAATACAAAAAAAGTGGTTTTAGGCAGACAATGATGTCTGCTTGTCGATGCAGTTGTCTACAGACCAAACGCGTAGACCGATTTTAATCAAATTTTGTATGGGACCATAACTCGGGATTTTTTCCCCTTTATTTTTATATCTCAAAATTAGCGGTTTTTCCCAAGAAAAAAACACAAAATAAATATTTTCTTGTAATTGGCGATAGGTTAACGATTTTAAAAATTATATTTTGGTCAAGGGTAGCCTCTACAAACCCAAATATATTGACCGCTATTTTACCAAAAATGTCCGTTTTTAATAAAAATAAATAAATAGCCACGAGGCTGTTATAAAAGTTTAGAAACCTACATTTTTTGTTTCTCTAAATTAGTTTGTTTGAGACAAAAAACCTCGCTGTCATACCAACCCTCAAAATACTTAAGTAGTGAGGAAGTGTTGATGTTTATCATCGCCTTATGAAATAAGATTAAATAAAGACCTCTAGCCCTCGAGTCAGAGTACGAATAGAACAAGGGTTGGTCAAGAGAGGCTTGATAGGATACCTAGAGATTGTACTATCAAGTTCTCTATTCTTGAATTGTGGAAAAACAGCAAACCATAAGGACTTTAAGCAATGTATAGACATTATAACTATTAGCATTTTATTTTTAATACAGTGTGATTCAAAATTACACTCCAATACTACAGGAGCTAATTATCCAGATAAAATGAATTAACAAAGTATATAAACATAGGCCTCTCAGCCGTTTTGTGGTTTTTACATCTTTGGAAGTATATAAAATATTGAGTAAAGGTTTACGCTTTATTTATTCCTTTTACCAGTATACCAGAAAATCAAGACTTTATTTTATACTGTTTCAAAATGGCGAACGTTTACATTGTGTATCGGTTATCCTTTGAGACCTACAGAAAAAAATCCATTTGTTTTTCTTGAAAATCAAACATATTTTGTTTCTTGTAAATATTTTGCAATGTTAATGGTTTTCGTGATATCGACATTAAACATTTTAAACGTCCAATGATATAATGTTTTATGTATAAATACACAAAAAGGCCGACAGACGGAAAACAACGGATTATATGGACCTGTGTTTATATAAACTGTTTTCCTTATTTTTAGCTCTAAAATATCTCTGTATTTATTTAACTGGATCATCAAATGACCATAATGTGCTGGACAATTTATAGTTTATTAATGATTGTGTGCAAAAATTAAATTTCTCATTGACCTTATTTTTATCAAAGACTCCCCCCCCCACCACCACAGCGCCCTTGTGGACGTCCGGTGACTGTATTTTTGTATTGTCTCACAAACAATGCTTGCACAATCCGTTGTTGAATCACTTTATTGGAAAATTAAATTATCATAATTTATTTAAAGGGAGTTCAATGAACTAAGAATTACCAACATTTGTAAATAAAAATTTCCAACTAATTCCGACGACTAGAAACATTATTACCGTTTTTATTTTTATATTCAAACTATTTTTCAATTAACTTTTAATTTGTGTATATTTTTCTGCCATTCCTAGCAGACACGTGTAGGGTTAGATCCACCTCTATTAAGTTAGCCCCCCCCCCCACCAGCGCTAATTAAGTTTTAACCATAATTAAAATTAGGTGCTAATTAGGTGCCGAAGTCCGAAATTAGGTGCTCAAACCGTTTGGCAGAAAATTAAATTTATAATGGGGGGACTGACTTAACATAAGCTGAACCCCCCCCCCATACAAAATTAATACAATTAGAAAAAAAAAACAAATGTGTAATAATTAGGTGCTAATTAGGTCTCTCAGAAACCGTTAAGATATATACAGAATAATATTTTTTTTATACAAATTTACTCTTGTACGGCGATAGGCGCGACCGAAGTTTAAGTCCGAAATCCTGCCAAACGGAACGAGCACCTAATGATATCTTAACATAATATTAATCAAGGAATATAACCTGGCGCTATTAGAGTGTTCGTGGGCGAAGGCGATGATTATTTCGCTTTTAAACAAAATTTGAGTTTCTCCTTTTCCTCATAAACCACTCTGAATATTCCCCTTATTTTTAAGACCAAGCATAGGATTAGTTCCAAAGACCTCCGGGTACCAAATTTTGGGCAGAACAAAATTCAGTCCATCAAGGGGCAAAACCAGTATACGAAGTATAGGGTAACTTTGGTTTTCACGTTTCATGACTTCAGTCCGTCCGTCCGTCCGTCGTCGTTGTCTATACGCAAGCCACAATAATTAAGATAGGAACTTAAAGCTTGCTGTAGGAGACTCTAGTGTGTTTGTATATATTTCCATATTGAAATTCAGAAATATCTTATTTTAAATATCAAAAAGGAGGACATTTAAACAGTTTATTTTTGTATATCTCGTGTGTTATTCAACTTGTAACACACTAAATTAGATAAAAATTTGCAGATTTTAATTCCAACCCCCACCTCTCTACGATGACAAATAGTGAAGTTACGGGACCGATACTACATCATCGATTGAAAAGCTGTTTCAGACATGTACATCTTCAAGGTCACACGAGCGAAACGAATGTAGATTTTTTAATATACTCCTACATACCCGACAATAAGGAAATAGTGACATACACAGTTATGAAGTTCATAAAACCTGTGTAACAACAAACACTCTATTGGATAAGAACCCCAATACAATGTCTAACAGATGTACTTTTGAGCATTACATTTAGAGGATCTATAGTTGTTAGTTGGGGCTGGGTAAGTACCGTGATGACACCCATAATAAACTTGTTACCAATGACTGGGCCAAAACTTACGTAACTGTTGTTATTGGATACAATGAACTCTTTGATGGCGCCGACTATTGATGATAACAGTATCTGCTATAAATAGTTATCAGAAGCTGAAGATAGATACAGAGGAATGTAACTGAGCTAAAGTGGCAGAAATATTTAGAGATTTTATAAGTTTAAATAGTAAAATATTATCTGAAACACAACTGGTAATTTATCTATATGCATCTAACAAAAAAAATAGTTTGATGTAAAAACTTTGGAGTTAGTATGTCAAGAATCAATAAATGTCCATCCAGTAACCAAAGTCAAAACCCAACAAAAAACACAAACCATTCCAAATGGTTCTAACTTGTATACTAAGATGTTTATATAACTAAGATATACAAAATTATTGCAATGTAGTTTTGAATAAAAGTTGGTCAAAAAAATTAATCATTTTAGAAATTTTCATTTACTAAAATAATTTTTTATGAAAAAACTGAAAAATAGCAAAGAAATTTGAAAAAATCTACCAAAAATATTTATTTTACTCAAAACCCAACTTTTACAACATTATTAAACCATTAAAACCATCATTATTACAACATTTAATTTATATTTTCTTGGTTTCCATGGATACAAATGAACATAATTTATAAATGTGTTGGTGTTAGGCTAGTTTTGCTTGTTGTAGACAATCGCCAAAAAATTGTATTTTTAGTTTTTTTGTCGATAACTTGGTTATCCTTTAACCTAAAGAAAGAGTAGAAAAAAAATTTTTGTTTCGCGTTAGGAGAGAAAAATTTATTGTCTCTTGAAACTTTTTAGTAAAGTTAACAGTTTTTTTTTCGTTAATGATTTTAAATGGCCGCCATTTTGAAAATTATTAAAATAAAGGCTTGGTGTTTGGTACACTTGTAAAACGTAACATACAAAATACTTATACTCAATTTGAACACAATATATTTACTATTTCTGTAGTTATAATGTTTTTGTTTTTTTTGAAAAATCAAAATGGTGAATAGACGGGAAAGAGGAATTCAACTATTTGAAATTTTTTTAGTGCCTTTGATGTATATAATCTGAAAATGAATAGCCAGTCCACCTTTTTCGTTACACCCTGTGTATGTTTGAAACTAATCAAGGAAAAGCTACATAGTGTCGAGATAAATATGAAATACACTACCAACTCGTTTAACTGGGCCCAAGACTTACGTAATCAATGAACTTTCAACGATAACAGTATCTACTTTAAATAGTTATTGCATAGAATCTCTCGGTGTTATACAAGAAGATCCTCTGCTCAATAGTTGGTGTATCAAGTGTCGCCCCACTCGTGTCAGTGTCCGAGCGATAAATGAAATAATCGGTCCTACCAAATCTCTTATCACATTTCCTTTGGAGGTCAGGATTTGAAATTACATTTTCTACAATAACATCGCTATTTGTCATCGTAAAGAGGTCGGTTTGCTACCATTACATGCAGAATTGAAATCTGCAAATTTATATCTAATTTAGTGTCTTATAAGTTGAATAATACACAAGATTTGGGTAAACTATTTAAAATACTGTACTGGGTAAATAAAAATGAGGAATAGAATATAAAATAAAGACCCCCCCCCAAGCCCTCTAATAGTCGGAAGAAAACCATCTTCGGTCAAGAAAAACCTGATGGGAAAGGTGAAAGAGAAGAATATAATAAGGTGTAGATCCAGTTAGACACCTTTGGGATTGCCAAACCAAATAAACCCCCCAAACATAGATATAACACTGCCGAGTTGACGACACATTATATAAAAACACAGTTAGTATGATCTTATCGTGGGCTCCTTAGATTGTAATGAAGAGAAAACACCCTAACTGTCCCTACACTTTTAAGGAACACTATGATTAAGGGAGGTTTAAGGTGGCTCTTGACCAGATTTAAAACTAGATAAGGATAACAGGTTAGGGCGCTAAGGCTTGATAACAGCTTAAAGGAGATCAGGAATTCCTATGGAACGTTTTCAACATTCGTTACCGTAACAACCAATTTAACAAAAACTCGTTTTTTTTTAAACTCATTAACCAACTAGATTATCAGTTGTGGCAATTTCAATACAGACCTATTTGGTGTGGTTTTCCTCTTTTACAAAACAAATCAACAGATTAGGCCTACTCCAGATGTTTGAATGTCAATCCACATTTTATTACTTACCGATAGAGGGCCTTACTAACTTGTACGGGCCTAGCAATCCTACCTGAATACCATGTAGTCCTAACTTACATGACTCTTTTTCATCTTCCCTATCATGTCTATCTTGACCAACTATTCTTCTCTTCCGACCCTGATGTTATAGTGTGCTAGGGGTACCTATTACGTGGGGTTGGCTCGACGTGGGGTTAGCTCGACACTAGTATACCGGGGGGGGGGGGGGTTGGCTCGACACTTTGGGGAACTAGGGTCATCTGTTCAAACTCCTGCTTAATGAGAAACCCTTCTTGGAATTGGAGGTGTTTGTTTGTTCGGTCAGCCGAAGAGCGACACTCAAGTGACGAGGTTCGTCGTCTGTCAGGATATTATGACTTGTTATTCGCGGGTAGTATTCTCGGGTCTTGGCTAACCTGGTATCCTTTAAAACTAACAGAAAGCACAATACCAATCATAACTATTCTGAACTCATAAGGCACTGTTGAAGTTTATTTAAGTATCCAATCCGATGATGTCATATTGTCGATGGGCTTTATGATTGGATGACCGTACTTCTGTGAAGATTGACTAAGAGATACATAAACACTATCTAAAACCTAACCTAACCTAGATATCATATTGTCGATGGGCTTTATGATTGGATGACCATACTTCTGTGAAGATTGACTAAGAGATACATAAACACTATCTAAAACCTAACCTAACCTAGATATCATATTGTCGATGGGCTTTATGATTGGATGACCATACTTCTGTGAAGATTGACTAAGAGATACATAAACACTATCTAAAACCTAACCTAACCTAACCTAGATATCATATTGTCGATGGGCTTTATGATTGGATGACCATACTTCTGTGAAGATTGACTAAGAGATACATAAACACTATCTAAAACCTAACCTAACCTAACCTAGATATCATATTGTCGATGGGCTTTATGATTGGATGACCATACTTCTGTGAAGATTGACTAAGAGATACATAAACACTATCTAAAACCTAACCTAACCTAACCTAACCTAACCTAGATATCATATTGTCGATGGGCTTTATGATTGGATGACCATACTTCTGTGAAGATTGATTAAGAGATACATAAACACTATCTAAAACCTAACCGAACCTAACCTACTTCTCTTGCATTCTTGTGGGAGTAAATGTAACGTGTAAATTTCATTCCAACATAATCTGGCAATTTGATTTAAGGTTTTTATCACCACCAAAAATACGCTTTTTTTACTATTTCAAAAGCTGATAATTTGTACTATAAAGTTAGTTTTTGAGGTTAATAATTATTACAACGCCATTTATAACGTTAATATTTCTGTTATTTACAAGCATTACTTTTAGTGCCGTGTGATAAGCAACGCTTTCATCCAGTACAAATTAAATTACAGTGATATTTATTTTCTATTTGATCTTTATTGATTTTAATTATACCCGTCCGACTGGTACCTGATCCGTTCACATTTCCAGGAAGTGATTGCTATCGACTGGGGCGGCCAATATGTCGAGCCAACCCCACGACACCATTTTTTTATCTTCTTTTCATCTTTTTTTTTTTAAGCCGATGATGACGGCGAGTTTTTTTACTTAAAACAACAAGACAAAATACACCGTTAGCCTATGTACGCAATACGGCCTATTATGATTTTACACTTGCAATCGTACATTTATAAATGCGACAGTATTTTATTCGTACATTTATCAACTCAATATTTAACCTATACTAGTTCACTCTTTGAAGTTCTAGGCCACAAACAAATAATTAAATTCTTAATAATTGGAAGTTCTTTTTAGATTGGGTAATTTGTAAACAATACTACAAATATCCTGTTTAGTTTAACGTTTGACCTTTTTTACCTTGATGGATAAAAAGTAAGGTTATAGTTTTGAATAACAGCTTCATTTTGTCGTTAGAATTGATTAGCGTTCCCCTACCTCAATAAATGAATATTTGATTGTCGAACTACAACGCAAAAAAAAAGAATTACCAAATAAATATGCGGCTAAACATTTATTGGTTCTTTATTTGTAACATTCACCAAAAATATCAAATGTAGGATCTTTCTTTTTGTAAAAAAGTTTACAAAATCAAAATAACCTAAAAATTCTACAACAAAAACCACGGCATAGGCCTGTCTCGTACTTACTTGAAATGTTCTTCAAAACTGTAAACTAAGTTTCACATACAAATAAACACAAAATATTCAATTCACAGTACGTACACTTTACACATAAATATAAACATTTTATAGCAACACTTTCAAAGAAAATTTCCGCGCAAGTCAACAGCTAAACAAACAAGGACACTAAGAAAGTAAACCTAGTTTAAGTACCCTAGTAGGCTACTAGGCCTAATTGTGGAAGGAAAGGAGTTGCAAAACTTTTGATTGAAGATAATCTAGATGGCTGTGGCTCGATATAATTGCGATCAGGGTCATCTTCTTATTCGTTTCTGTTGCTGGGGTAATTTTATTTTATCCACTGAATTTTGCTAAATCAAAACTAACCTATATTGTATGTTAGTCCATTAATTTTAACGATACGTAATTATTGCACAAACTTTCTCTTATAGAGCCAATATTTGACTTGGTACTTACGTATTAACGCCACCGCAGCAGAAGTTGCTAATGCGCATGCGCCAATATTTGCTTATTTTGCGCTATGTGTAATTTATATATCACGACAGGTTTGGCCAGGTAGATATATATATATATATATATATATATATATATATATATAAACACCTGGCCAAACCTTATATATATATATATATATATATATATATATATATATATATATCTACGCCTAAAATTTTTGCGACAAATCATAAAATGAAAGTATATGAATCTCAAAGCTGAAAAAAATGGAATTCTACTTCCCTTAAACCAGTTTGCTCTTTATTGGCGCATGCGCATTAGCGCAACTTCTGCTGCGGTGGCGTTAATACGTAAGTACCTTTGACTTAAAAAGAAAGATATTTTCATATCCTAAATAATGACCATAGTTAAATTTCACTAAATAAAAAACTTATAATAGTCTTTTTGTGTTGATAAATTCAGATTGCAATGTTAGCTTGGTTCATTTTTAGGATCAGTAGACAAAACCAAGGACTCTTCTAATTTCCCGCGCCTGTCTGTCTGTCTATATATATAAGTCACAACCAGTCTACACAGACAACAAGATAAATCCTATATATTTCAAACTTTGGGTAATTGTTTACAATTACTTTGTCACCTCTAACTTCTTTAGTATTTAGATATGTTTGAAGGGCCGGAACAACTAGAAAACACCAGTTACACAGGGTCAAAGCTGCGATATGAAGCGGTCCTTTGCAGTCAGTTCTAATGGCGTCGTTTTCCGGTTTCAATCCGTTTCTGTGCGCCAGTAGCTCATCTGAAGATGAATTCTAAAGTAAGTATCCCACTTTTTTTACTTTTCCGGGCCATAATAAATGTTATTCCTTTATTTACAAACATAAATATGTCAAATGTCTTCATACTAAAAAAGTTAGAGGTGACAAATTAGTTGTAAACAATTACCAAACTTTGCATTTATATTCTTTGTATTGTGCCACATATAGGGAAAATATAGCGAAAACAAAAAATGACTTAATAGGCAAAAACTATCGAGTTGAAACATTTTATTTTTGGAAATATTATGGTGGGATATCAAATAAAAACTAAAAGTTATTCCGATTACGAATAATGTATGTTTATTTGAGGAAGAAACTAATATGCTGGCGTTAGGCCTCTTAAAAGAATTATTGGACTTTATATAAATAACTGTTCCTATATGTCAACAGACTCTAGACTTTTTTATTGTATTTTCCGATTCATTGAAATCAGTAATTTTCTTTTACATACATCTTCAGATTTTAACAATTCTTTTGGGGAGGGATGAGATGAGTTTGAGTTATTGAACTTTCTAGGACGACGTCTACCCTTCATTTTAACTTTTTACCCTACAGATATTCGGAAAAACATAATTTTTGAACAAGACGACGACTGCTACTTCTTTTGGGCTCATGTATGTTGTCATACAAATTATAGTTTATTATGTATGAACGAAATAAATATGAGCAAAATATTTTCAAAATCTTTACAGCCAATTTTGAAGAAATCGAAGTTTTGTATTTTAATGTTACTGTAGTACCACCAAAATCTAAGTTATCCACACACCCAATAAGCATAACCATAATATACAAATCAAGCTTAAAAATTAATTTGGAAAACAATAAACTCAAAATTTTAGGTTTCTCAAAATCGTCTTTAAAGATTTTGATGAAATTTTTTTGAAAATAAGATTTTAAAGACAAAAACAAAACGTATCCGTCAAATTGAAAATGAACAAAACCAAAACAAACCTCACACGTTCAGGATTCATTTAGTTATTTTACAAATTACTTTCTCAAACCACGTGTTTCTATTTTGTATGTTGTTTTAAGTTATAAATCTTCATAATGCATCACAATGTGGTGTAAATCACTTACGTAAATTTTGATATATTTCAACTTTTACATGGTGGAACTATTCATGAAGAGGAGCGCCACTAGTAGACAATTTTATATCGACATAAATAGAACAGACAGAATCTGACCTGACAGAACAGCTGAAACGTTGTTTGGCGTGTATTAAGGACAGTATTTAACAGGAACAGAAAGAATGTGGAACCAGTAAAGGTTTGTTAGATTCTTATGTGAATTCATATGACGCTGAAGGAACAAGGATGAAGATCTGTTTGACACCATCTAGAAGGACATCAATTATTTATATTGGGTTCTAGAACAATAAAGTGTGTACTCATAGATTATGTATAAAGTTGGTTAGGTTAGGTTAGGAAATCTTCTGGGTGCCACTGTTCGAGTGGCGGTTGTCTTCTTGAACAGACCCCCCCCCAATTTTATAATTTATCCCTTTAAATCAATAACCGAAAATTTTGGAAAGATTGCAACCAGCAGCCTACATTCAATTCCTTAGAGGTTATGTAGAGCAAAATATGATCAAAATTGTGAAGGCCAATTTTACAAAATTGTGAAGGCCAATTTTACAAAATTTCAAGTTTTTGTTTTTATAGCAACTATACTCAAATTTTTGGTATCAAATATTTTTTAAAGTAATAATAATAAACAGGTCTAGATATTAGACCAAAATACGCCCAAATACAAAATTTGTTATCTCAAAACAATTATTTCCCAAGTCGGTCACTGTACATAATAAGATAAGAATTCTAGATTTATAGATTTATAAAAGATTTATAAAAGAAACCATATTTCCTTTAATTTATCAGCAATTAACAAAAACGTGCCGTGTCCTGTAATCTAGTGAAATATCAACATATAACAATAGCCTAATAACTTGAAAGTTGTTAGATTAATTAGATAATAGAACTATCCTAAAGACAGTGGAAGTCACGAGTGGACGTGCCTGCAGTCTGGTAGACTGAGTCCTATATAATTATCTCATACTAATAGTCTAGCTTCTAGGAAATATAGTAGGTTTACGTGATATAGAGTCATTCTATTTTACTTCCTCACGTAATAGTTTACAGTTGATATTGAAATTTTCGGTACTTACGTATTAACGCCACCGCAGCAGAAGTTACGCTAATGCGCATGCGCCAATAAAGAGCAAACTGTTTTAAGGGAAGCAGAATTCCATTTTTTTCAGCTTTGAGATTCATATACTTTCATTTTATGATTTGAGGCAAAAATTTTGGGCGTAGATTGGCGGCACTTCACTTTTAAAGCTCATGTTTATCCATGATCTAATTTCAAATTATTAACTTCAATAAACTTACGAAAGGTTTGGCCATGTGATTATATATAAATATAAGGTTTGGCCAGGTGTTTATATAATATATATATATATATATATAATATATATATATATATATAGCTACCTGGCTAAACCTGTCGTGATATATAATTATATCGCAAAGTAAGCAAATATTGGCGCATGCGCATTAGCAACTTCTGCTGCGGTGGCGTTAATACGTAAGTACTAAATTACGGTAACTAAGACAAATCTGTTTCAGATTATTAGATTTAAGAAAAGTTGTTGTGTCTGTCGTTTGTCTTTAATTTGACCCCCAGCAGCCATGTGTTTCACGTATACTATAAAGTTATATGGGTCGAAAAATCGATTTTGAGTTCTCTGAATACAATGATATCTGTCGTCTCTACCGCCAAGGTCACAGATTTTTATTAAATTTAGTAGGAGAGTATATTCTCGATGGCTCACTTTAGTGTGTACGCTTTTGGCAATTCTGAGGAATATTAGCTGGATCTACACATTTTTTTTCTTGTAGTCTTGGGTTAGAACTTTCCTATCAAGTCTATTTTAACCTACTCTTGTTCCCTTCAGATCTTGATGCTAGTCAAGGGCTAGGAGTCTTTAATTTATGTAGGCCTACTTATCTTTTTATGGCGATGATGACTGGGAGGTTTTTCACCTTTAAACAACAAGAGTAGCTGTTAGAGTGATTTTGGGAAATTGGTTTTTTATAATAGATCTATAATTGATATTTTGTTTTTTTTATAAATCCTGAACTGAAAGTTTTTAGTAGAGTGCTTCCAATATGTTTTGTTTGGGGTAATAGAGGCTACATTTTAGAGAACTTTAATCAAAATCTTTGTAGCTAATTTTGATAAAAACTCAATTTTGTTTTGGGATCAATACTACTCTATTTAACAAATTTTTAATCAAAATTATCAAAGTTGATTTTGAGGAAATCTAAATTTTGTATTGGATTAATAAAAATTACTTTGAGCAAGATTTAATCAAAATCGTTATAATCTGTTTTGAATAAATCAGAATTTTGACTTCTGATAGATACAACTAATTTTTAGGTATCGAAAAATGAAATTGAAAATAAAGTCTTGATATAGGTATATAACCAAAATTTACACACATACCAAAACAAAAGACAGATGTCATTGAAATAATCTCATACACATTACTCTCTCTCTCTACTACTTATATAACAACGTAAATTACAATAAATCTATGACCCGGTGACCTAGACAAAAACCTTTGCAAATTATCTCTGGACAAATTTCATCTTCTAATTTATTCAACAATCGTTGACCCGGTCATTATTCGTAACAATTTGAACATTCAGACAGTCTAATCTTGTATCGAAAGGTCACTTTTATCAAGAACGTAAGCCTGTACTTATTGTATTTTGTAAGCAGTTATTTTATAAGTCACTTTATTTTTGTGTAAGACCGGCTGTAAACTAGAGCGATATGAGACATATCTTAAGTTCATAAGCGATACATGATAATTATCTTATTCGCCTAGTATCATACAATAATACAAAGTTACAAGACGTCTAGAGATGCAAGTAATGCTGAATAAGTTTCATAATTTCTTTCATCAATAGTGTTGAAGAAAATACTCTGGTTTATCTATCTTTTTATAAATAAACATATCCTGGTTGACTGAGCCATCATCAATAGACATCCAAAACTACTGTATCTATCCAATTGTACATTCCAGGGACAATATCTATTAGGCACTACATAGAGGCGCAATAAAAACAGTTTTTCAAAAATTCTGATTTTAAAAGGCTCATTAATCAGTTTATTTCCATCATAACAAGACAGAGCGATGAAATTTCGCAGGGCGATATGTCTCATATATTCGATGTCTATATTTAGATGAAATTTAGCTATTTTATTAATTTTCACTCATAGATGAGGCTGCCAATTTTATTGAGTGCTTTGCGGTTTAAAAATTTTTTGATTTTAAATTTTTGATCTTTTTTATGTTTGTATTTTTATGTATCTCGAGAAATAATGAACAAATTACTCTGAAAAAGATCTCGTCCAAGAATGTTATCTAAAACCAAGCTATGTGTAAAATTTCAACCCAATCGGTTTTGAGTTACAGGAGGTAGCGTGAACCATGCATTTCTTACAACTATGATTTGAAGAACTCGAGAGAAAATATATTTGAAAAGATAGTGATCAATATAAAAATTAATTCTACTTGAAAATACCACAGGCAAAGCCACGACAGAGGACGCTAGTGAAACTATAAACTAAGGATTTTCAATAATAAATAAATGTAAGACTCACCGTCCACAATATTCTATTTGGTAGTATTTTTATACGACGACCGTTTCAGCTATTCAGCCATTATCAAGTTTATTATTGGAGAAGCTCCTCCGTTGTCATGGAACATTAAAAAAACAACATAGTTACACATTAAACGTGACTCAGGGCAGTACGTATCAGGACATCTAACAATCGTGTCGACTCATGAGTCACATTTTAATTTAATTTATTAAATATTCGTTTCAAATCAGTGTTTGTGTTTTTGTTAATGTGTAACTATGTTGTTTTTTGAGTGTTCTATGACAATGGAGGAACTTCTCCAATAATAAACTTGATAATGGCTGAATAGCTGAAACGGCCGTCGTATAAAAAAATGACCAAACAGAATATTGTGGACGGTGAGTCTTACATTTATTTATTATTTAATATATCAATATTCGGAATGGCGAATAACAAATCTTATAAGGATTTTCACAGGAAGTGGTCACTGTTAATATTCATATTATACTGGCATTGAGTATTATGTGAACAAACCTTTAAAATGCTAATTAGTTTATTTTTGTTACATTAAAGAAAGATTAATAGCACTGTTTTTCATCAATGTCATCATAAATGTATGTACTCAGTTTTTGATCTCGTTTTTCTTTTTGTAAAGTTCATTGTAATTTATTAGTGGTGTTAATTAAAACTGCATTCAACACATTTGTTGCATTATTCCTTTTAAATCTAACAGTCATGAGTTGCAATAAGAAACTGGAACTTTCTATAAAGTTATTTTCGTGCTACAACTACTGCGGAACAATGTCGGACATTCATTAAATTAAACTAATGTACCCGATATCTCTATCTCTCATTTTACCTATATTTCAAATATAAATAAATCATGAAAACTCTCACATCACTGAAAGAATGTATTATTACAACTGATGAACTGACCCGACAATATATCTCCTGACAAAACAGATCGTATCGTCTTGGTGTGCAGCAAAATTATCTTAAGATAAAAGTTGTGCATCGCAATGATTGTTCATAAATATAATGCAACGGTTGCATACATCATGCCTCTTTTGGTTACTTATTTTATTTTATTTTTTATTGATATTACACAAACATACAATAGTGGGTAAAAACAAAACAAATAATAACATTGACACTCAGCCACTTGCACACAATATGTAATAATACTATATAATAAAAGTACAAAATATTTTATTAATAAAATAAAAAATATCATCCTTAATTAATCAATAAATACCTTAATAAAAGAAAGACAAAAAAGAACCCAATTAACTAAACTATTACCATTTTGTGCAATATTAGGTACCCTGTAGGAAAGAAAAACCTGTCATAAGAATATACGAACGAGCAGGTGTAAAATCAAACGATTAAATAATAAAACACTATTAATTTAGAAAAAAAATAAAAAAACATATTTCACGTTTATGATTTAAATGAGAGAGAGAGAGAGAAAAGAAAAAAAGTATAAATTATCAATCATTTGTATTTCAATCCACTTGAAACATATTAGATTACAGGTTTCAACAGTTCATTAATATCACTTTGTTGCAAAAGCCGGACACGAAGCTTTTAGAAAATTCAACAACGTATTGGAACTTTGTATATCAAATGGAAGTTTCAAAAATACATAAGGTACAATATATTCGAAACACCGTCTAAAAAACTCACTTTTTAGACAAGGAATAATGAAATTTTCATCTCTTCCTTGTGGAAGATTATAATTCCTGCTTATAAAGATCCAGTTTCCAGAATGTATATAAAAAGCTTTTAAAACTTAAAAAATATACAGATATCTCAAGAGCAGTTTCAGTTTCTAGTAGGCAGCAGAAGTAGATGATGCATGCAGGGCAACCCCTTATTAAACTAACAAAGTATATTTAAGACATTCCCATCCTTCACCAGGTCTGTCACGATATTATCCCAGTCTGAACTATCTCCCAGCCAGGGCTTTACCTCACTCTTTGTATTGTTACATGAAAGTTCTGCCGTTTTTCACATTATTATCATCTCAACATGTCCATGGAAAACGCTAACCAACATGGTACTATATGGAAAACCATTCATGACTCCTTGTCCTATGCAATAGGACCACTAACATGAAGAAAAATGTTTTTTAGTGACAAAAATCTTCTCAGACTATTTAGAAAATCAGATGTCTGCTTTTCTCTTTTGAAAATTTTCTACCTTATAATATATATACCAAGTGTCCTAAAAGTCCCCCCCTATCAATTTTTTATTAATAGAAATAGAAAGATTTGCTTTGGGGAAAGTTTAGATAACCAAAGGAGGAGTTTTTTTATGTACCAAAATTTTCAACCCTTACCCCCTTAGTTTATTTGTAAGTCAAGAATTTTAAATAGCAACCCCTATTGAGTGATACCTCATTTTAAAGGTCTTTTCAAAATAAGAATAATGGCACAAACTAGAGGTCTCTAAGCTCATCCTATCCAACATAGCAACCAATCGAATTGTGAATGTTAACCTACAAACTCCGGTTGTTTTTATTACATTACAAACTGCTCTATGTTGGTAAAATGATGATAAGAGCCTTACCTTGTTTTTTTAGCTCAGATTAAGTTCTCAAAATGGCTACCTCTTGACAGAAATAGATTCTGGACTCAAAAGCATGTTTTACATTTCGTAACATTTCTGGTGTAATTATTAATGTAAAATTCACAATAAAATTCGATTGATCGCTATGTTGGGTAGGATGAACCTCTAGTTTGCGCCATTATTCTTATTTTTAAAAGGCCTTTAAAATGAGGTATCACTCAATAGGGAGTGCTATTTAAAATTCTTGACTTGTAAGGGTTGAAAATGTTGATACTTCAAGAATCTCCTCCTTTGGTTATCTAAACTTTCCCCAAAGCAAATCTGTCTATTTCCATTAATAAAAAAAATAATAGGGGGGGGGGACTTTTAGGACACTTGGTATATAGTCAAAGTTCCAACGCTCCTGACATCTAGTGGATTATTACTAAACTACAAGAATATAAAGACTATCAACAGCATTTTGTGTATTGATATAATTATTGTTTTGAAAATTGTTCAGAAGACACTGAGAAAGAGACCTGATAGGAAAGATGAGATAGGTGAAACCCAAGACTAGATGAAAAAAATTAAATTCAGTTGGGAAAATCAGAACATCAAATTACATTTATTACAATAAATTTGCTATTTATCATCTTATAGAGGTAGGGTTGGTATCATGCAGAATTGTTATCTAATTTAACGTATTAATATTATTGTTTGTTCAGACATTTGCCATCATTTGTGCATAAGAAATAATACACGATGTTTCGAGAGTATAAATCAACTCCCTTTATCAAGTGCCTAACTTAGACGCTAAAACATGGAGACAGAACACACGCCTAGATGTCTAGAAATTAAACCTAATGAAAAAACACCCAGACAAACCCTGAGGATTCAAAAACTAAAAAGAAACTCACATGTGATCAGGAAAACACAAGTTTAGAATCCACAAGAAACACACAATATCTTCACTTCTTTCACCCGAGTGATTCACTGTTGTGTACTGCTTGCGGGGAGACAGAGGAAACATTGGAGCATATCTTGTTCCAGTGTACAGCACCTAACTAGGCTAGTCTAGAAGGGAAAGATTTACTGGAATAGTTTTTCAAGTGTGCTCTCAACAAACACAAGTCTTTGGCTACTCACGAGGATTCCGTTCAACGAAAATTGGGTTATCAGTTCTGAACACCGGTAAAAACAAAAAAGGAAGTAAGAAGGGATATTTATAAATACAACTTTTCGGACAACATTACAGTGTACTTTATTACAAACAAACATTAGATTTTAGAAATAAATTAAAAACTATAATAATAGTAAGACTTAAAACTAAATGATGTTAATAACTATTTGTAGGTTTATTGACGAGGGCAGTTGTCGTTTACTGCGGCAATGCCGTACAGCCTTCCGGTAGCACCAGGTGGCACCACCAGTGATCCAGCACTGGCTCCGGTATGTTTCCAAGCACTCTCTACTTTTTGCCTATAAAATATAATTTTGATGAAACATTTTTAGGGTACGGTAACATTGCACAAATTTTCTCACTCAGCCATGCTCAAAAAAATACTTATTGTCACCAAAATTGTCCGTTCAGTAGTTGTCAATCAAAAAGTGAAAATGGACGATGAATGCTGTCTTCGAAAAAATATTCATATATTTAAATAAGGACCTAAACTTAACTGATCACACTGATCAAGTGTTTAAACTATAAACACGTTATCAGTGTAAATTGTATTTAATAAAAATTATCCTTTTAACGATGACGGTCAAGATTCATTTTTGTGTTTTGCCAGTTATTTCTCAACAATAATTTTTTTTTTTACTTACAACTGTGCACATAGATTTCAGCCATTAAAGTTTTAACTAAATCAGTGGAACCAAAAAATAATGTATTTTACAAATGTACAAAAGTACAAATGGGAAAAGAAAATCATACAGAAAAACTGCTATGACAGAGAAAATTACTATTATTACTCTTTTAGACAAAAGAAAGGTTTGGGGTTTCTCCAATCATTGAAATAATGTTGCTAGAATAGCAAATTGTATGGCTTAAAAAATTTACAAATATACTAAAAATAAAAAATTACCATGAAAAAGCTAAATGGAAGTTGGTTAAAAATTATTACAGTGAAACATTCATTACTTCTGAATGACTTTCACATGTGACATACACTTCAGCTGTAGTAAGATTTCTCCAAACAAAACAAGTCATATTGTTTATAAAGAAAAACATAATACTTACGTATTCCAGTCTGACCAATAATACTTGTCGCCTGTCACTGCAAGACCAAAGGGATAACTACAATTAGACACAACTGTCCTTCTAAGTCCATTGTCTATCCCAATACATTCTGAAAAGAAAAAAAACATTATTAACACTTATGTGGGATTAGTTTGGGATTGTTTCAGAATCATATTGATAATGGGGGAGCTCTACATTTCCCCCCTTGTTTTTTAAAGAAAAATACCTCTCCATCATCATCACTTTGTTTAAAAAAAAGGAAGAAAAGAATATATAATAATGACCTCTACCCCTTGAATACTCCAATAGAGTCAGTCTCAGAAAAGAATAAGTGTTGGCCAAAAGAGACCTGATGGAAGAATGAAAGAGAAGGATCATAAAGACTATATGAAGAAAAGCGTAGATTCAGCTAGGTCCCTGGAATAATTATTAAAGTGAACTACTGAGGGCAGGGAACATGAAGAGCTTTTGAAAAATCAGAATCCGAGAGTGCAAATCTATGAGATAGAATACCTTTACTAAGAAAGACTAAAGAATTTAATTATAAAAGAAGAGTGTACACCAGGTTGTGTAAAAGTAAGTTTAAAACAATAACAAGATTCCTATTGGGATATTGTATAGACTTGGAGAACACCATGGATCTGCAGATTCAGCCAAAAGGATTAGGAGACCCCACACCACCTATTAGTCAAATGTGGTTCAGTGATGCATAAATGGGCTAGAAGTCTGGGGTGGTACCAGATTGATGTAGAGTACCCACGTCAGGGTTGCAAGGACTTCTATAGACTGGAGTTCCCCCAGTTGAGTAGACGTGAGGACACAGTAGTTCTCAGTATAATTCATCCCCAATTACAGCAACATAAAGGAAAACATATTTCATATTAGTTCTTGCAACATCAATCTGAAAACTTGTAGAATCATTTAAAACTTCTAGTGAAACCTATTTATAGTGGTACCCACGGTTATATTAGTTTTGTTAAAAACATGTTATAACCATTAAACTAAATACAAATTGTTTTTACATAAGTTTAAATGTATATTCAATTACATAGTTACGTATACAAATCCTTTGCTGATATACTAGAATATCTTGCATTGAATAAGGGGGAAAAGATTAAATAATGATGGAGAAAAATGAAATAACAATTTTTTGAAACCGTGAAAAATAGTAAACAAGAATAAGCGGTTTTCTCTGACAGTAATGAATGGCTAGTCTTAAAAAGTTAATATAGTTAAAAAATTATATTCCATTCGACGAAAATTAACCAAACTTCTTTTATTTTCTTTCTTACAGTGAATAGTCTTTTTCTTTTCTAGTGCAATTCCAATATCAATAGAGAATATTTTCTCATGAATACAAAAAAAAAAAAAAAAAAGAAGTATGTTAAACCACACATAAAAGAATATTAAAGTTTAAGGACGAATTGGAAATTACTAAATTGAAAACTGACCTCCATCAGTGTTTCATTTTCATCATTTCTAATTTACTCATGACCTATAATTTTCTTTCACATATTTGTTGGATCATCAATTTCCACATTTTACCAAAATTTTATCATATCACTTTGGTAAATTTTATGATATTCAAACTTTTATGTTGGTACCATTTAAAATTATATATATATAACACCTAAGAGACAATTTTAAAGGACAATTTATAGGACTCGTTTTATCTGTGCCTCTGACAAATGTTACAATTTAGGAATCAGTGAGTGCTGTCAGCAGAAGCATGTGTATTCAAAACTAGAAAATCTCCGCTTATTTTGTAGTATTGGTGAATTGTCACTTATCATTGTATAATTCTGTATTATTTTATTATAAAAATATATATATATATATATATTAACAATAACATTTTGTTTCAATATCCATCATATTGGTAGTTAGTTTAGGAATATCAACACACTGAATGTTTTTAACTACAGACAATGTTTTTTATTAGGCTAGTAGATCTGCATTTAAAATACTGCCATTTAAAACATTGGTGATGATGGAAACTGGCAGAAATATATCATGGCATTATAGTAATGAATTTTTTTTTGTTTGGCTGATTTTAATTTTGAATTTAGACATACAAGAAAGTTGTTCCAATATTATGTTTTGTTTATTTTGAGTCTTACCAATATTTTTTGTCCCTGCATCAGTCCAACACAGTTCCTCACGATCAAAATCTATCGCCAATGAGTTTGGCAGTAGTACAGTTTTGTCTTGTACAAGAACTGAACGTCCACTTCCATCAAGCCACGACCACTCCAGTTTAGGTCCATTTCTATTCCAGTCAGACCAGAAAACTTTCCTACAAAAAAACAACAAAAAATACAGCTATCAGTTAAATAAAAGCAGTACTTCCTTCCTCATGTTTGGCTATTATGAACTATTTATGGCTTTAATGAAAATTTTACTAAAGAGAAAGTAAATATTCAATAGTTATTCTATGTTAGGACATAAAAAATTTTATGTAATGATGAGTTTAATAAAAATTTCTCATGATATGAGACACATTTTTAAGTAAGGCCCATTTTTAAATTACTGTCGACTGTGACAATGAAGTGAGTTTGTGCATGCTGTTTATTTTATTACGACGTAATAACCAGCTGGTTGTCATTTTGTCGGCATTTGATATCGTGGTTTGTGAACAATTTAAAATGAGTGCTAGGATAAATATAATCCTGCCAACTGTATGTTTGCGCTATAGTACATATTTTGCTAGTAAAAAATAATAGTGTTGCTGAAATTCATATACAACTTATTGAGGTTATTATGCGCCAGACGTTGACAGTAAACTTAGGCAATGCTGTTGTTTGTTTAGTGGCAGACAAATAAAAGTTCATGATGAAGAACATAGTCATCGCTCAAATATAATAACAGATAGTTTACTGAAACAAGTAATACACATTTTTTAAATCACAGGTTTACATGTTCATAATTGTCTTTTCATTTTCCAAACATTTCATGATCAGTAAATTTCAAAATTGTGGCAGAGAAACTTTATTACAAGAAAACTGTGTGCCAGAAGCGTTCCAAAAATGTTAAGCCCCACACACTCAGAAACGTGTGGCTTCAGCTTGAACTTTTTTATAGCATTTCGAAAAGGAAGAGGATTGGTTGTTTGAAAAAATTGTTTATAGAAGATGACACCTGGGTTTTGTACACAAATGCCCAGTAAAACAGCAGCCAGTAACAATACTACATAATATAATAAAAAGCAGAGAATTTGCTAACCAAGTAGGTTCTGCTTCAAAAATCACGGCTACTGTTTTTTGAGATAAGAACAGTCATCTTACTAATTTACTTTATGGAATATGGAACAACTATTAATGGTGACACATACTGTGAAAACTTAGATACAAAATAAAAGACAGCCTTTTTAATCAGTATTTGTGCATGATAAATCTCTAGTGCACACAAGCAGGTCAAACTGGGAAATTTTTGACCACTCACCCTATAGCTCTGACCTTGTATCAAGTGATTACCACTTATTTCTGTATTTAAAGAAATAGCTTGGATTGCAGTACTTTGAAAATGAAGACGAAATGAAGGCTGATGTTACTAACTGGTTCAAGAAACTGGTGGTCAACTTTTATGTAGTGATATTTGAAACAACATCTAAAATATATGGAAGTCAATAGTGATTATCTAAAAAATATGTACATTTTTTGGTTATAAATTATTGTGGCTTTTAATGAGTTATTTTTAATTTAAAATCGACTTTACATAGAAAATGAACCTTATAAAAAGTCCAACTTTACTGTTGAATTAAAATCAGCTGACTAGCTGCTTACCTCCTGCCTGGATGCACTGCAATGCCTCGTGGATTCACCAAACCAGTCGACACTATAGTCTGTTGTTCTCCAGTCTCCAAGTTGGCAAGATTGATTGTGTCACTTCCTGAATCTGTCCAATATAAGTTTCTGTTGACCCAGTCTACTGCTAAACCTTCGGGTGAGCTTATATCTGCATATAACAGAACGTTGCATTACAATGGTAGCTTAGACAGGCTGATGGGAGAATAAATAGTTAACACATTTGAACAGAAACAGAAATAAATGGTGCAAAAACATTGTACAAACATTCCCACTATTTATTACCAGAGAATCAGTTTTGGGACGTATTTTATTCAATTTTCCAGATCAAAAACAATCAAATTTGTTCCTTAATTTGGGTGCCAAGAATTACAATATGACTTAATTTGCTCTTTGTGCAGAAATCAAGGTAAAATTTTTGTTGGCTATAGGTTTTTTTTTTGTTTTACATACATATGAAGGTTTAAAAATGTTTTACTCTATAATCGGTTCCCAAAATATTGCCTTGCAATTTTTAATTACCCTGTATAATAATAAGAACAATTATTACCGGTACTATTATTATTGTTGTTGTTATTATTACAATAGTTCTATTATTATCAACAACCCATACTCTTGTAAAGATGAATTCCTTTATTTAAAAATGAAATTGTGTAAAAGTGTACATTACTTAAGAAATAAATAGACAACTAATATGTTTTCTTAAAACGTTAATCAGTGGTACATTTGAGGAAAATCAAAGTCAATTTTGTATTTTTTTTTTTTAATTAGTGGATTACAGTTACCCCCAAATTTTAATTTATAGAAATTATATTTTATGTTCATAATTAGATATTTAAATACTATACACCAATTTTAATCAAAAGTGTATAAACAGTTTCTGAGAAATCATTGTGAACGGTCGTACAACACATGATTTTTATCACATTAAGATCTGCTAGCCTAAATGTAATCATTTGGGTTGTGAATTATCAAGATTTAATCAGGGTCACATAGAGGTGTCTATAGACTAATGCCGTACTTACTAACCTGTATTCATAAAGTCAACGCTGTCTTTTCCATCATAGAACGAACTTTTAATCAGCTGACCTCCGATATCACTCCAATACACTCTCCCATCAACACAGTCAACAGCCAAACCTAAATAAAACACAACACTGCAGTACTTAAAACAACTTATGACAAACTTTCAATGATTGCAGAATTAAAAGAACCAATTTAAGTACAGTACTTTCATTTTTTTTACCTGTAAGCAAAATATAATTGTGTGATCATAGTTAACAAAAATATTAAGTATATAGGTAGAAAGAATACAATAAAATATAAAATTACTTAAGCTATAATAACAATAATGCTCAAATGACACAAAAAGGAAACATGTTCCACAGTAACTTTATTCCTGGTCTTTTCTACAGATTTGGAAACATAAAACCGTTTAGAGAAGGACAATGAAATCCATGGCAGCAGAAATTAAATTCAATAGAACTAAGATTCAGAAGAACAGAAAAAGTAAAGGTTACGAATGAAATAAATAAAAATGATGGTGACACCAAATCATCTGTTGTCAAATATTAATATAAAGACTTTTGGAATTTGTAAATACATATAAATTTCAACAAATGGTAGAAACATCTTCTGTGGTAAAGATCAGTGCACATGATCCCCCTCCTTTGTCATTAAAGCAGTTAGCAAAGGGATATTGACACAAGCACATGTGGATTTATAAAACTCACCAATAGCAATCTGATCATATGTTAGTTGTATTGGTCTTCCAGGATTTGTACTAGTTGGTTGGAATGGTAACTGAACTATAGCAATTCCTCTGCTCACCAATAGAAACCCACCATTCTGCTGACGGATTTCTGAAAACAAATATCATTTAAGTAAGAAAATAAATATTATTTAACAAATATTTTATTTTTGTGCCATATAAAAACTTGACGCTAAGACAAACAGCTACATCCCTAAGCTTGTTTTAACTTGTATAATATTTTCATCAAGGTATCTTTGAGTCTGACATAAAATGTTAATCAATTATTGAGATAAAAGAAACACTTACAAAATAAATGGCCATAAATCATATTAATTAAAATCAGGCTTTTAATGACAGTAGGCAGTGTGGTGATTTTGTTTTTGCATATATGTACAAGTTGTTAATTTTTATTCTGTAGAAATTGGTGCGAGAGGTCTACCTTCAAGATATATGTATCTTATGGTCAGAAAGTTGAGTGTGGGTAGAGGCAAGAGGAAGGAGTTGTTAAATAGGATATAAATCGAGGCATTGAATGCATTGTATTTCTTATAGCTCAAAAGGGTAAGTGAATGGCCACCTAGTGAGGGTAGTGTTGTGGCCACATAAATCCTCCATTATTAGCCAGTGTCGCAAGTCCAGGTCTAGCTGTGAAAATAATAACTAACTTAACTCTTGTGAAACTCAAGTGAGCCTGGAATTTGTAGTGAGACCACAATCACCACCTATGTTCTTTTTCTTCTTTTTCTTTTCGCTCATATTTGAACAAAATTTGGAGAGCTAATTTCGAGAAATTACATTTTTATAACATTCCCAAGGTCGAATTATATTTTTTAGCAATAACTCATGAACCACCATTTTTGGAGAAATGATGAATAATACATTTCATTTGGATCCATAGAGGCAAAATTTCATTAGACCCTATTTTGAGAAAAATAATTTTTTAAATTTCTTTTCTTATGGTTGATACACCTAAATTTTGAGTTATTGAAAAATTGAAAAAAGCTCTGAGATATGGCCCAAATGTTTAACCGTAAAACATTCCACATACATCAGATGCCAGACAAAAATAAAAACTCAACCTTGACTGTTTATCCATTACATAACTTTCTCTATATTATGTAATATGTGAGAAAGTAAAAAAATGAATGTACAGTACAACCTCGTTTATCCGGACTAATTGGGACCGGAAGTGATCCGGTTAATCAAAAATCCGGATAATCCAAAATTATAGAAAGATAAATAAAACAAAATATAAAATGATAACTTACCATTTATAAGTCATGAAACAACACAATATTTACACAGTCATTCAATTTACACAATACACGAAATTACACAATGTACTATAAATGATGAAAAACATTTATTTACACACCTGAAATATTTACACATGCTTTTAATTTACACAGGGTTTAGTTGTTATTTACAAAAAAGTCATTTATCTTCCTCTGTTTTAATTTGGTGTTAGTTTTAATGCGGCCCTGTCTATACGATTCAATGCGCCTAACTTTTGGGCCATTGTAAGCACATTAAGTTTTCGTTTCGTCGCCATTTCCACGCACAAACGCTAATACACGAATATAAATAAATAGCAGTAACAACGCCCACCTCTAAATACTATGCCGATTCTCATTCACGTCCTCGATACTCCCGACTGGGGATGTGATGTGCTAACTGCCAAAAAAAAAGAACGGGGGTTCCTAAAGCTGGCGGCACTGCTTTAAGATGTGACAAAATGTTCACATTTACTGATTTACACCCTTGAGTCTTAGCAACCAGACAACAATAAAGTTGTAAAAATGACATGATGGTTTATGATGCGTTGTAAACATGCACCTGGTTTGTATTTATTTCACACTGTCATGCTGCATCAGGGTAGGGGGGATGGTGACGCAGAGGTCATTGCTCCTCCACTTTCTCTTCCCAGTGCATAAACAACCCGCCCTAATACCTCGAGGCGACACTGTAGTGTTGAGGAAATCATGTTTTTATCAACATTAATGTAATAGCAGATATTTCTTGTTGAAACTCCATATTCAAGGATAAAATAAAGCAAAAGCTTAAAGTTTCAAAATAGGCCTATTATAAATATTATTTAAAATATTATTCAAAATACAGTAATTATTAAAATATTTTGAAACTTTAAGCTTTTGCTTTATTTTATCCTTGATTAAATTTTTTATTTTTTGTTCCGGATCATCCAGACATCCGGTTGAATGAGGTCCGGATAAACGAGGTAGTACTGTAAATGTAAATAACTATCAACTATTACATTGTTGGTTTCACAATTCTGCAATTTATTTCAATGACACGTCACTTTTTTTAAAAAACCTTGTAAATCATTCTTATGTTTGTAACACTAAGAGACTGAAATATGAAACCTACATTATAATATTCTCACCTTAAAACATAAAGAATTTGATCCTCATAAAGCCATCACTTTTGTTGTTGCAATTTAAAATTTTTTTTCTTAATCGTTTGTAATAAAGGAAGCAATTAAATAAGTAAGTTAATATTAAATTCCATTACCTTTGCAGGCCACACCGTTGCCAACATATCCTTCATTACACCTACATTCGAAACCATCGTGTGTTCGGAAACAACTTGCTGCAGGATGACACAGTGAAGGAGTGTTGTAACATGTCTTCACTGGTTGGCATTCTCTGCCATCTCCTTCAAAACCCTAAAAAGTGAGACAGCCTGTGAGAGTGTATATTAGTAATTTGAAAATGTATATATGTTGTCAGTTTGGCTTCAAAATTTAAAAAAATGTGAATATCGAATTATAGCTTAATTTTAGTAATTCATTATTACCTGTGGCATAATTAAATAGCTCAACTGCAGAACATTCAAACTCTTTATAATGGATAAAAAGATTCTTTTTACACCTGCCATTGCTTTAATTATTAACTTTTGTGTAATTATAATGGTTTTAAAAGAAGAAAAATGAATTGTGTAGAAAACAATGCACAAACTTATCTCACTCACTCACACCCAAAAACATATAAAAACCAAGAAAAACTATTTGGCAATAAAACAATAAGTTCGGTAGTTGTTAAAAAGTGAAAATTACCATGGTCGCCATTTTCGAAAAAAAAAAAATGAGGTATATATTTAAATAATGCCTAAACTTGGTTTGCTTTTACTACAAACATGTCCTCAGCGGAAATCGTTTGGTTAAAATCGATCTTTTATTGACAATTTATTATTCAAGATAGTTTTTTGACAATTATTCCTTAATTGTAATATTTTTACTTTTACTTGCGATTTTGCAAACAATTTTGGGTCATTAATTTTCACATTTTACTGAAACTGGAACAACATTGGTAGATTTTAGGAAATTACGTCTTTTATCCCCATGGACAATTTTGGTTTTTAACAATAACCCAAGAAATGACATTACTTGGTAAAATTTGATCATAATGTTATTTATTTAAATTTTGTGTTTTTATCTTATGGCAGTCCCCCCCCCCAATTTGAATTATAAAAAAAGTGAAAAAAACATCCTGAGATAAAAATCAGAACATACATTTGGCTGTAGAGCAGTGTACATACACCAGACAGATATCATTCCAAATACCACTTTTTTAGACTCAGTGTTCTCAAACCCTCATAACCTCATACCCACAAAAATTCAACATTGATTTTTGGTTCATAAGAATCACTAGAGCACTGTGGTGACATACAATAAAGGAAAGGATTAACCCCAAAACCACAACAAAAAACACTAACAACACAAAAACTGTATAGTTATGTTTAACAGTTTTTGTGTTGTTAGTGTTTTTTGTTGTGGTTTTGGGGTTAATCCTTTCCTTTATTGATTTTTGGCTCATCTACACTATGTACTTATATGTGAAAAAGTAAAAAAAACTAAGTTTTAATATTTAATTCCATTCTACTTGTTGTAAACCATTATTTAAGCTTATTTAAGCAATTTACAATATCTTACGTTGTAGCAGTTTGGTTACCCTCAGAGGCTCAGTACATTGAATACAGGAATGGCAAACTAGGGGAGCCTAGCTGGATTTATACCTTTTTTCCCCCATGTATTTTAAGTTAGATCCCCCTCTCTTTCCTGTGAAGATTCTTGTGATGGTGATGTTATTAAAATCTTAAAGGGCTAGAGGTCTTTATTTTATGTTCTTTTTTATAAGGCAATGGATGACTGAAATGTTTAAAAAAACAAGAAAAGATGCAGCAGGTATCACAAAAATAAATAGCATTCAAATTTCTTTTGTGTATCCACTTGTTTTCTTGGCTTAGGTTTTAAAGTATCCAGAATATCAGTTGCATGACAAATATTTGTAATATGTTTTACAGACAGCCTAAAATAGAGTATAAAAACCTTGCATTTGTCAGCTACTTTTAATAGCATTGATAGAACTTACATATGGATAGTACTGGAAAAGAGAAGAATGCCATCCATGTTAATAAACACGTTTTAAAGTGTGTTTGAACATATATAAGGAAGAGTGAGAATAAATTGAATGTGAGATATTAATTGGGACAAGAGTTTGAAACAGGGAGAGATTCTATGTGTTATGGATGAAATGTAATAACAAGAATAGAAAGCAGAAGACAATAGTAGGGTACTGGAATCTGAAACCGATATATGTTCAGATGGCTTAATTTAAAGGCAGGTATAGAAGATAAACTGAGAGTTTGGCAAAGAGAGGGATGATTATACATATAAAGAAAAGTAATGTTATGTATGTTGGGAAAGAAGAGCAAACACTAAAAAACTAGAATATTTTAAAATACAAAACAGGTTCACTATAGGAAAAGTGACACTATAATAAGGAAGAAGGAAATAGATAGAAAACACCTTAATGGTGATCTATAAATAATCTACTCTTACAATTGATGCTGAAAGTTGTCTGATGACAAACAAAACTGAAAGTAGAATAACATCAGGAGAGATGAAACATCTAAGACGTGTGGTAGGGAAAATCCGTATCGATAAGGGAAAGAATGTTAAAACTAGGGAAAGATTTAAGCAACAATCAAATTGAATGATTAGAAGAAAAAAACAATTGAATTGGTATGGATATATGAATTGTATTTCAAGGGAAAGGATCCAAAGAAATGTCAACAATTTGGGAAAAGAACTAAAGAGGACATGTAACCTGGATGGAAACAATACAAAAAAAATCGAAAAAAATAGTATTATCGAAAGGGAAATGAACCAACTAATGGCTGACATAAGGGGATGGAAGTTATTTTCTGAGGTTCCGATGCCACTGGCGTAAGAGAAGGCAATAGATGAAATCCTAATATTGAAAGAAGTTAAGGTCTCATGTATTCATGTCCCTTGTTTAATCTGTTAGCAAATACAAACACATCTGTACTAGTTCATTACAGAGCACAGTTAACTTTTTCTGTTTTATTTATTTGTATTACAACTGAGTAAAAAACCCATCCTCATACATAATTAACACTTGTAAGAGATATAACGCAATGGCAGATATCACTGTTACTGTTGGTTGTAACTGGGATGGAGAGAAGACTGAAAAGAACCAAGATTTCAAATTTGATGGACAGTTTACTTGTTCCAACATCTATAAAGATATGTGATAATAAATTGAACACTGCCTTCTAAAACTTACCATTCGACATTGACAAATGTAAGCAGACTCTTTGATATCATATATACATTCTCCGTTTGGATCACAGATGTCGACAGTGTCACAAGTTTCTGGTTTTGATTCACATTGTGTGATACCGTCTCCAATAAATCCTGGATTACATTTACAAATGGTTGAATATGTTTCTGGATCTTGGGTACATTCGGCGTCAGGATGACATTCGGAACAACCTATAAAAAAAAGTCTAAATTAATATTTCATTTAAATATTTATGACAGGGTAGACAAGAAGATGCACACATTAATACTTTAGTGCTATATTTCACAAAACAGAACAAGAAACAATATGTACTCTATTGGAGATTATGTTTTTAACCATTTTCTTTTTCAGCAATAATTAAATTATTTTGTTGTTGCAGAAATCACATTTGTTTATCACTTGATGCTAGTTTTAAAAATGGACAAAATGAGCTCTTGTGAGGTGAAAAGTTGTTTTTGAAAAATCATTTTTGAAATTTGTAAATCTAGCACCATTTTGACAAGAAGAAATTTTGTTGGACCATGAATATTAATATGGTGGCTGTTAATGTGGTTGTATTAACACACAATTGCTATCTACCTGTCATTTTGGTTTGCATGGGTCATTTGTCTTGTAAAGAAGACATCTCACTATAAATAAGATTGCCACAAACTATATTTACCTTTTTCAATTAATAATAAAAGTGAGTTGCAAGTTTTCTTTCAGCTACTTTGTTATGTACGATGGTACCAAATTACTTCTAATAGTAGAATCAGTAAACATTCCATAGGCTCTGATGTTGATTACATATAGCTACAATATCTATATTATAAATTGACTTAAATTAACTATTATATTAGAGATCAACAAGACTTTTTGTAGACTTTAAAAAAGCCTTTGGTTTAGTAAATCATAATCTGTTATTGAGTAAAATGGAAGCTACTAGGGGGGGGGGGGGGCTCTAAATTGGTTTCAGAGTTTTTTATCAGACAGAGAGGAACAAGTTCGGATTGGGGACCAATTAGCTTCACCCCAAATTATTAAAGAAGGGGTTCCTCAAGTGAATGTAATTTCTGTAACATTGTTTATAATAATTATAAATGATTTATTGGAACTTGATTTTCACAGTGAAATAACTGCTTTTGCTAATGATATCACAGTTTTATATTCCCACAATAACTTACACAAATTGTGGGATTTCATTATTAATGATTTAATCACTTTGAGAGACTTGTGTTCAAGAAATAAAATGCAAGTCAATGTAAAGAAAACGAAGTATTTAAATTTTGATTTTCCATATCCTATAATCTACCATGAAATGAGCTGTTTGAGAAATAATTGTAAAATGTCTCTGGATCAAAAAATAAAGTGGGACACACACACACGCATGTACGCACACATGCATGTACGCACACACACACACACACACATACACACACACATATATATATATATATTCATAAGGAAATTAAACTTTCAGTTAGAAAATTTTATTATTTAAGGAATATATGTGGTACAACATTGTTAACAACATTGTACTTTGCCTTAATTCAATCTAAATTGTAATATGGTGTCATATGTGGGGGGGGGAGTATTTATAAACCGCTATTCGAAAAGTTAAGGGAATCCCAAAATCATTTTATACAGATTACTTTAAAAAATCAAAAATAAAATGATCATTTCCCCTGTCTTGTGAATTAAATATATTATCACTCGAGCATCTTTTTGTATTTAAAGTCCTAAGGTTATTTTATAAAAGGAGTGGATAGAAGATCCCGTTTACAACACAAGGATCCCTTTTACCAAATAAAATTTTAAATTGCAAAAAGTAAAAATCAATTTTAGACAATCCTTTGTGTTGTTGTCTTTAAAATACTATAATCAATTAATTGTCTGACAATCTTAAAGATTGAAGTTATTTGTTAATGATGGAAGTTCAATTTTATTATTATACATTTTTCGGACATTTGCCATCATTTGTGTGTTAGAAATCAAAACACAACGTTTCGGGAATAAGAATCAATTCCCGTTATCAAGTGACTAAAAACTAAAGAAACATGAAACTAGAAACTAAGCCTATGTAAGAAGTAAAATTAAATAAGAATTCTTGTTCCTGAAACGTCGTGTTTTGATTTCTAACACACAAATGATTTCAAATGTCTGAAAAATGTATAATAATAAAATCTTAAAGAATTGCAAACTATAAGATCTTTCTGTGCCGATGTAAACTCTTGGTTGTTTTCCATAAAAGATATTATAAGCTACTTGAATACTGTTATGTGTTAGGTTGGGTATCATAATGTTATTTTTATTTTTTTTATTTAAACAAATTTTAACTAGTAACAGATTGGTTGTTGAGAGTAAGGTAATAATTGTAGTTTTTATTTGTTATTATTGTGTATTTATTTATTTTTAAATGTTAATCAGAGAGCTATGTTTTTTTTTTAATGAACTGGACTATACTTGTTATGCTTGTATTTTGTTGTTTTACACACTGATCATGTTACTGGAAAAGTGACCAGTACATATTCCTAAGCCAGTAAAATATGGAAGAAAAATTTGTATTTCAAGAATGGGAATAAATTATAATTATAATTTACCTTGTTGTATACAACTACCATAGTCCTGTACATAGCCTACTTCACAGATGCATTCCTTAACTTCAGTAATCTCTGAGTATGTACATGATGAATGATCCCAACAATCAGAGTCTTCGTTGCATTTGTCTGAAATTTGAGTAGAAAAAAATCCATTAAAAAAGTATTTATTAACAAAATCAAAAAAAAAAAAGTAATTTATTTAATCCTGCACTAGTTCACTCTACACAAAAATTGTGGGTATTTGTTTGAGCAACAGTGTAAACATAACCTCAGATTCAACTTAATAAGTTGAAATCAGTTCTTTAAACAATTGAGATTGAGCTAACCATTGTTATATTTTATACGCTATCTAAAATTTAAAAAATACCAGTGTCTGCTGTAAAGTGGACATTTGACAACATTTTGTATGATTAATTTTACAGCATATTAATAGATTTGTGTGAATGAAAGAAAGTTTGTGTGATATTTGTATAGTATTGTATACATAGGAGAAACTTTTTACTTACGTAACATATGAAATCCATCATTTCAGTTGTAGTAGGTTATCATAACCTAAATTTGTGTTATTTAGTTAGGGTACTTACGTATTAACGCCACCGCAGCAGAGGTTGCTAATGCGCATGCGCCGATATTTGCTTACTTTGCGATATAATTATATATCACGACAGGTTTGGCCAGGTAGCTATATATATATATATATATATAAACACCTGGCCAAACCTTATATATATATATATATATATATATATATAATCACCTGGTCAAACCTTTCGTAAGTTTATTGAAGTTAATAATTTGAAATTAGATCATGGATAAACATGAGCTTTAAAAGTGAAGTGCCGGCAATCTACGCCTAAAATTTTTGCAACAAATCATAAAATGAAAGTATATGAATCTCAACGCTGAAAAAATGGAATTCTGCTTCCCTTAAACCAGTTTGCTCTTTATTGGCGTATCCGCATTAGCGCAACTTCTGCTGCGGTGACGTTAATACGTAAGTATCTTAGTTAGTCACCTGTTATTATTAGTAAAAACAACATATTTTCTTTAAAATGGCATAAATATTTTAAGAGAAGACATTTTAGTTAGTAATAATTAATAGATCTGTAATATTGTTATTCACTTAAAACAACAATATTTTATTTTACATTACATATACCTGCTGTAGATATTTAAAGATTTTTTTGTTTGTTTTGTTTTTGTTTTTTTTTGTTTAAAGGTGAAAAACCTTTTGGTCATTAATAACTTATAAAAGAAAAGTAGAAATGAACTAGAAAGAACCAAAAAATTGTTGATGAGTTGTTTTGCAAATATATTAATTTGAAGTTCCCTGAGTCCAAAAAGTATTTTATGTAATGACATATGTCTGTCGTTCAGTGCTACAGCCCAAACGTGTAAACAGATTTTAATATAATTTGGTGTATGGGCAAACGGTATACAAGTGTCAAGACTAATTTATTATTATTAACATTTATATATATATATATATATATATATATATATATATATACTAAAAATTTGGGGGTAGATGTTGTAGGAAAAACACAAAATTATAATTTTCTCAAAATCGGCTCTAACGATATTGATAAAGCTTTGCTCTAAATACAAAAACAAAATGTATTGATCACCAATATATGATCTCTCCACAAATGTTCACAAGTTATCAGTAAAAAACAAAAAAATGGTCACAGGGCTGTTTTAATTTCTCAAATCGGCTCTAGTGATTTCATTAAAATTTTCTATATAACCTATGTACAAATTACAATTCAAGGATAATTGGCAAAAAATCAAAATTTATCTTGACCGCTGTCATTAAAACCTCATTTTAAATCAAATATGATTTACACTAGACATTTATGTCACACACAAAATACATTAAGTCTCTATTAAATTTATAAATATTTTTTTAACAGTGTCCATGATTCATTTTCATCTTTTGACTGACAAGTTACAAACTGACAGTATGTGTGAGTAGGAACATTTATGCAATGATTTTGTATCATTTATTTACTTACCAGTAGAACTACATTCTAATCCATCACCTTGGAAACCGTCATTACAAACACAAATATGATTATCAGTTTTGTCATCCGAAACACACGCAGCATTCTCACTACATATGTTCTGTTCCAGACAAGAATATTCTGAAAAAAAAAACAAGAAAACAGTTTTAGTATCTAAAATGTAATTATTAATTTCGTGAAATGTAGTTTGACAGCTCACTTAATGGTTGCCACTACCACAAGAATCAAAACAGCAGAACAATGCTGTCCTTATTATAACAGTGTTTAAAAAGTCTCTTGAAAACACTTCAGCTTGTGATACCAAAAATGGTAATTTTAACTTGGATAACCAAAAAATGGTTATATTAAGAGGAACCCGGGAACGTTGAAATTGAATGGGTGGGGGGACTTCAGAAGTCAAAAGAATGACTCAATGTACATGTTAAGACAAGGGAATATAAAATTTAAATATAGGTTTCCAAAATACTGATGTGATGTAAAAAATGTTAGTTATAAGTTCTATGAATATTTAAATAAAAGTTGTGTAGTGAAAATAGGCAAAAGCTGTCATCAAGCTTTTAATTTGAATAGTGTCCGGTCAGCTAATCAGATGAGCCCTGGAACACAGGATGTAAGAAATACTCACATGTGGTTTTGCCGGTTGGAAGGGGACAGTTGAGTAAGTCAGACGTGTTTTCAGTTCGAAGAAACTTTTTCAAAATGTAGAGAAAACGTTAAACCAGTCTTGAGGTGAGGTCTGATGCGATCAGATGTGTTATTTTTGTCTAGAGAAGTTTTATAAAAATTGGTGAATATGTGAAAAAAGAGTCTTAAGGGAACAGCCGAGTTGGTCAGACATAGTCTTGTGTAAAGAAACTTTTATAAAATGTGGTAAAAATTGGTAAAAGTAGCCCTAAGATTAATCTAAAATTGATCTAAGTGATACTCATTCTAACTTAAAGCATGAACTTTTAATTTAAAGAATGTGAACTCTGTGAAATGTGTAAAAATAAAAGTCTTGCACGTGTTCGAGACAAATGAGATTTTTTGAACAAACATTTAATTATTTGAACAATAAAATAATGAATTCCGTATAGCAGCAAAGAATCAACCACGTCAGCGGCTTGATATAGGATGAGATGCATTGTCTACGAAATGTCGACAAGGAATTGTGCTTTTAACTAAAAAGAACGTGCCTGGTATACACGTTAAGACTTTATTTCTAAAATCATTTTTTGTCTATAATATGATAAAAATTTCTTAATGTTTAATTATAATTTTAATTTGAAAATCTGGAGTATAATATTGAGACAATGTCTTATACTATAAAATATGAAAATACTAAAGTAAAATCCTTCTTTTAAATAAATAAATTAATGAAACTTTATCTAAATTGTAGAACTAAATTACTAATTACACTAATTCAATTAAATGAACTAAAGACTTTTTTGCTTTTTCTTTTGAGTTGCAACTAAAAAATAAATTTAATAAATAAAATTCAATTTGATTTTTTAAATAAATATGAGTATGTATTAAGCTAAGATTTCTGAATATGAACGTATATAATAATATTTGATGATAACCTTGTATAAATGTTTTAATATTTTCATTTTAATAAAACATGTTAAGTTTTTATATATTTTTAACAATTAATTAACTATTAACTTCTTTTTCAAAATTGGTACGCTAACGCTACCTGGCGCCTATAGTCGAGCAAATTATCTACTTCTCTTTTATAAAAATCAGATTAATATTAAAAACAAACCCAGTATTTTTATAAATTTACAAGCTCTTACTTTTGATAGCCTTACTGTTAATTTTATATACATAAATATAACGGTAAATTTGGAAAAAACTTTTATTTATAATTTGTAAAAATCAGAAAACCATTACAATTAATTGTTTTAAACTGATTCACCTTAAAGCAATGTTTTCTTTTTGTTCATATATAAATATCATTAGGTAATATTGATATTTAAAACTAGTGTTTTTTGCACATGACAGTTAGGATGTTTATGTACAATTGTATTAGGCAGATTATGGTTAATATCTGCTATGTAGTAAAGGAGTAAGTATCAGGGTACTTAAAAACAATCGGGTATCATGTCTGACAACATAAAATCTATAAAATAAACCTAAAAAGTTTTACAATAATTAATAACACAAGTTAATGACCTCTGTTGATAAGGTCAAGTAGGTAAACTAGTTAAAAGAGAGAAGGGGAAAACATGACAAAGACAAATTTTGAAAAACAGACCAGTACAGTTGTGTGATTCTAAAGATTCTGATATATCAATATCAGAGTCCTTACATAAGCATTTCGTAGCTCAAAGAGTCGCTAGAAACTAATATAATGGCAAGCAACATTTTGTGCACTGTCGTGTAAGAAAAATATGGTTTAAGCTTTTCGTGGCAGAAATGAGCTTAGATGTTGCCATTACATCCTTAATCGTCTTAACTCTAGAGTGAAGTAGTGGACACATATTTCACCATAGGTTATAATAAAATTAAAAAATTGTCTCCATCGTTTTCATAATGCTGCAAAAGTTTTGTGATAACCAATATTTTGTCTTTGTGTTCAGGTATCAAATGATGCTTCTGGCACCCACTTTGCTAAATTCAAGATGAACTTTAACTAATGTTTCCAAACTACCAATATTAATTTGAAGTTTTTCAGCAATTTTTTTTTACTGTGATTCTCCAATTGTTTCAAATTAGTATCAACATTGTCAACTGTTTGGCTTCACTGTTTAATGTTGTCGGTCAATGAACATGTGGTTTCTTTTAATTCTGACCTCTGAAACTGATCTGTGACAGAATGACACCTTCATTTATCAATAATCTAATAATAATTCGCTGTGTACCATCTGCTCCAACATCTTAGTTACAACTGACAGGAATGAAGAAAGTAGCACAATTAATGACAATTTATCTAGAACCTTTAGAAGAACAGAACGTGAAAATTCCTATTTATATTTAAATGTACTTCATATAATGTTTGCCATTTTACTTTACTTTTACTTTATAAAAGCAGGAAATCATACTTTACTTAAAAATTATCGACCAATTTCTATTCTATCTTTAGTTGATAAAATTATGAAGCATTATGTTGGAAATATACATAGTAAATAAAATTATTACAAGCTGTCAGTATGCTTTCATAAAAATAAAAGTACGGAACCTTTATCGATTGATTTTGTGAATGAAGAATTGTATGAGAGCTGTAGTATTTGTAGATTTTAGTAAAGCATTTGACACTGTAAGGAGCATTGATATAGATAGGGGTGACAGATAGGTGTCTGGATTGGTTTATGAACTATTTGAGTCAAAGAAAAATAGTTTTTTTTTCCAAATCAGGTAATAGTATTTCCTCAGCATGTGAATTAAAAACAGGGGTCCACAGGGTAGTTGTTTAGGACCTGTTGTATTTACAATTTATGTTAACAACTTTGCAACTTTACATAAAATATCATAAGCTATTCATGTATACTGATGATACAGCTATTGTAAAGCTCATTCATTATTTGGTAGTGCTTGAATGGAGCTTAGAGTGGTGACATCAACCAAAGAGAGGAAGCCTGTCTCGCTTATGAATTGTTGAAGAAATTCATTTTACTATGATTCATGTACTTGGTTGTTAGTTATTGAATAAATTAATAAAACATGGAATAAATTACATACTTTACTGTCCTAAATAAAATAACCACAAAAGTTATTTACATATAGACAATGAACTTCCAAAAGAACCATATTCCTTCTTTCAAGTCAATTTTTTCTTTCAAAACTGAAAGCAAATTTTCAATGTAGTTTTTTTATATGAGTTATATGAAATTCATTAATGCACCGGCGAATGACACATTTTTCAAAATCATCTAGTCTTGATTTAAATTTTCTCTTCGATCATCGTTGGTGAGATGTCGAAAAAGGTTGTTGAGTTTGTTCATTTATGATTAATTTAATAGTTCTCCTTGACACATCAGTTGTTTGGGCAACTCTTTCTTGCACTCTCTTCAGTAATATTGGATCTTCTTATGCCTCTCTTTTCATAAACTGATGAATATTACAAATGATTTCTCACGACTGGTTACGAATATTTTATTCTTACCAACTTTTCTCAAACATTTGTTACCATCCATCATAGCAAAGCGTGTTCAACAATAACAATTACATGCACAATATAGCGATAAGTGCAAAGTGAGCAGCATGGATGGAGAACTAGCCCGCCTTCTCCCACCACCCAAAACGTTTTCCGGTTAAGGCTGAGCCACCACATAACTAGCAAGCTCTATCTACTCATAGAAATATTGAAGAAGCAGAAAGAATATTGTAAAATGATTTCAACCTAATGTTGGAGTGGTATTATGATAATAAATTGGTAATAAGTGATGATAAACCTAAAATAATCCATTTTCATTCATATGCTTACATTTGTAAACTAATTAAAATTAAACATCAATCATTGTCGCCATCACAAACAATTTTTACGTACTATGTGTAAATATAAGCATTTGTATACTCTAGAATCATATAAGTAATTAGGAATAAAATAGTCCACAATCTGAAGTGGGAAACATATACAAGAAATCTGTAAGAAATTAAGACTTTGTTTATATAAATTATACTACTTAAAAAAGTATAAATCCTACAACACATTATACTGTGTTTTGTACGAATCCATATAGGGTGGGAGCCTGGTGAAATGCTTCATTTACTCATAACAGAAGCATTAAAATTTTACATAATTGAAATTTTTTTAAAATTATTTCATTATTATCAAACACTTGTTTAAGAGTAATTAAAAAATAAAACTTCATACCCTTATTTATCTAGATGGAGGTTTTATGTGGTCCCAAGATTTAAAAATGAGTATAGTGCAAAGATATTTAATAGCTTACCAGATGGTTTTGATATAAGTTGTGTTCTATAAGTGTTTAAAAAATAAAATAAAGAATTAATCTGGTTGAAATAAATATAAACAAAAAATTTTGATATGGCGAGTATGTTTCTTTTTGTATTTGTTTTGGTTTATTGTTTATTTGTATTTTTTTATACTTATTTTGTCTTCTACTCATTGATTTTGAATCTCATTCATTGTATTTATTTATTGCGTTTAATGGGTAGTTGTTGATTAATTTAATCTGTACTATAGAGTATGGTTAATATTATTATAATATTGTAATTAATATTTAATACTGATATTTCAAAACATTGAATTTATATTAAGGATTGTAATATTTATTTAATTGATTTAAATTTTTAAAATTTGTTGTTCATCTTACTGGAAGCTTTTAATTAATTTATTTATATTTCCTTAATTGAAGAAGACAAATGATGAAAGCTAACAGACCAATTAAGGTAATACAAATTAACTTAAGGTTATTTAAATATAACTAGTGAGAGACATCTTCATTTCTTGTGCTGTCATTGAATTGAATTTTTGTTTGTCAAATAATTTATATGTGTATGAATCTGATCAACATAAAAGCTACAAACAAGCTCATTTAGTGGCTTTAGCAATTTTAATTATTATGCTAGTTTATTAATTTTTGTAAAATGGGGTTAAATAAATATAAACATAAATTTTAACTTGGTGAGGTTTTTGAATTTAGGTGTGTGAAAAAAAATTGTGTATTGTCTGTGGACTGTTTATGTTATTTTGTTTCTCAACAAATTCAAAATTCTGTGAACCATTGATTACAATTAATACACTATAGGTGTAATAAGCTTTACCTGTTTGTTGACAATCGATACCATCGCCTTCATAACCTGAGTTGCAAACACACTGGTATTGGTTTTCTGACAGAACACATTGTGCATAAGGGCTGCACATGCTTACTTCATTACATGACACTGAAATACAGGCATAATGATGCGTTAATACTGAACAACTAAATAATATTAAAACTATTCTTGCGGGTTTTAGATTGTGTCATATATTACTGAGCATTAGTATTTATGGACAAGCAATATTTAAGGGCACTTAAATAAAGAAAAAGTCCTTAAAACATAACTCTGAAAATGCTTTGTTTTCCATTTGTCATTCTGTTTGTGTTTTGTTTTTTTTTCTAAATAAATTTGAAGTTCAGATTTAGTATATGACATTATGTAAGCAAACAAAACTTTATTGTACAATGATAACTGTTTAAATTTGTTAATCTCAAATATCCTGAAAACCAGTGAATAATCAAAATAATTACAAGAGACAATAATTACAGCTGAATTCAACAAAGTAAAAAAAATGAACGATGTTGATTTCTGAAACTGTACAAATGACAGCCTGGGTGGAGGGAGACCAATAAATACATAGAATCTACAGAACACCCCCTCAAATAAGAAAATTTTTAACCTGGGTATCCTTAAAATCAGTAACAACACTATAATAACTGAAATCATCAATGGAGCATTGGCAACATGGAGATACAGTTACTCTAAATAAATAACACACTTTTTAAAGCATCTTCGTAGAGGTGCAATTAGAATTACACAGACTTATTAATAAGGTAAGTTATATATTTATATAGATTAAATGTTATTTCTTGTTATAAGCTAGTATGTATATGTTAAAGCGTACATGTAAAGCCAGACTGGCCTTTGGTATGGTGACCAGGATGTGGTAAACATTGCTCTTCGTGTAAAACATAACCTTTTGGACAGAAGCAGATATTAGAAGCAAGACATTGAGGCTCTGGGTGTTGGGAGTCTGAAACAGGGTGTTAAGTATTAGTTGGAGAGAGTATTGTTAATATCAAATAAGAATTAATTTTTAAAGCACATTAGATATAGTAGGAGCTCAACAGGACTTATTTTATTAGAGATTAGTAAATTTGTTTTTTTCTTTTTACTTAACAAGATATCTAAATATATTGGATATAAGACTAGTTTATTAAGTATAGCTCTAAAAAGACTAGATAATATTTAGGTTTTACTTACAACTTTCAAGTGTAAGTGTCTTCGGACATATTTCACAATTTATACATTAAATTCCTGCTTATCTAGTTCTTGAATTTTATCTTAGTTTTTCCTAATAGTTTACCAAGATTGTTCTCGGCTAACAAAGCTACATTTAAATTTGCATTTTTGGCTAGTTATTATTTACAATATTTGACATTGGTGGAGTAAAATATGGTTTAACCCATCATTGCCGAGGCTTGCAGCTTATAAGGGTACATCTCGATTCCTTAATGTTCTTAAATTTAGCTTTCTTTATTATGTTATCTATTTTTTAAATATTTTTTTATAACCAATTGCTGCATCATAAATATACTGAAGTTTTTTTGACAAATGGTGAAATTAGTCTGAAAAAATATGTAGGCCAAATAAAAAGAAATGTCAAAACAAGAGTTAAAGAACACTTTGCCTACTTTAAATATAATAGGTCTGATAAATCTGCTATGGACAAACACTATTTAGTCAAAAAACATTACTTTAACACGTTGACTGCTAGCGCCCATGATTGTGGACTCAGGGGGGCACTGCCATGTGCGCGCAACTACGATCGTGGACGCCATAGTTTTGTTGCGAAGATTCGTCAGTGTGTCTAGCATTTGTGTAGTGTGGACGACTGGTTTTGCGCATGTGGGGGAGATAGTTTTCTTCCATTTTTGCGATCGTAGTTTTCAGTTCCCGTGTTTCCATGGTAACACATGTGTTATGTGGACGTCTCCAGGTGCTCATGTCCACGATAGTGGACGCAGACTAAAATGGGCCTAAAATACATTTTTTTGTCCAAATTGTCTTCCTACGTGTTTTTCCATCATAACACATCTGATATTAAGTAAAAATAATTTTAAAAATTTTTAGCATGTGCCAACCAATATTGCATGACTTTTAGCAGTCAATGTGTTAAAGTAGAAAACTCTGTTATTGAAAAATGTTACTAAACTAAATAAAATATATGCTTGTGAAATTTTTTATATTAACACATACCATAATGTAATTGTACATAATGAATTAGGACCTATACAAAGTTCTATATTAAATAATGTAAAATATATATTGTATTTTTAGATATACAATTAGTTTAGTAATAATGTATTAGTTACATGTTACCTATAGGTTATTTAGAATGATGCAATGCACTTGTTGCTGTAAAGTAGATTTAGGCTACGTCCCTTTAGTTCTGTATAAATATGGGGTGTGGCACAGTACTAGGTTAGTTATAGTTTAATTATTGTAGCTCGTCTATCACTGAAGATGGCGACTTTGTTGTTGAAACATGTTTGAATAAATAAACATACCATTTGTGTTCAAATTTTATACTATTAAGTACTTTTCCGCATATTTTAATACCAAGACATTAGTTGTAGTGTTGAATATCTGTGGAGCCAACCTTGCACAGCTCTTTGGACATTGTCATTGATCAGCAAAGAACCCCTTCAAATGCAGATATAAATTAAAGTAATGTAATTGTGATATGATAAGCTCTTGGGTTTGAAACTGCAATGTGTGGCTTAGCACTGGTATGGCTGTTCACACACATCACTATTGGAGATTAAAACTGAGTTTCATATACAAATGTTGAGTCTAAACAGCAGCCAATAAAAAGACGACACTCATCATCTCTGAAAGTAAAGAAGTTCAACCTTTGCTAGAAAAATCATGGCCACTATTTTTGGGGTGAGAAAGTCATCTTATTGATTGATTTTACAGAATGTAGAAAGAAATTCTGCGGACCTTCGGTTACTTATTCAAAACTCAATAAGTGGCATGTTATCCAGTGAAATTATGTTTGCACAATGATGGTCAATCTCAAGCAGGAGGTCAAACTCTAAAACATGTGTCCCAGCCAAGGAGCCTACCAAATAAAAACCATAATAAGTATAAATTTGGATGTAATGGGAAGGGATTCTAAATAATAAAATATGAATTGGCACTTGCGATTTTGTTGAGGAGTGCAAGATCACGTAGAAGGGGGGGAGAGACGAGGAGTGGAGGGCTTGAATCAGCGAGCTGAGCGGGAGTCTGTTCCGAGAGCCGCGAGAAGTAAGTTGAACGGCAGACCGCTACGGGACGAGGTCAGTCCATTTTCGGCCACGTGCTATATAATTATAAGGTATGCTTTTCGGCCACTATTAAGGCTTTATCTAGCCGTTATGTCTTTTTTATAAATTATCATTATTTCTGTAATCTTCTAATTCGGCGCTAAAACAAAAGAGAACATTTAATTTAACTTGCGTTGCGTGCGTTCATTAGCGTCCTAACCCGACTCCTTGGCCCATCCTGACTAGATTCAGCTAAAGCGTACACAGTCTCCAGCCAGCAGGAGCTTCCAGATGGTCAAAAGAAGTGGAGACGGTCACAAACATTTGGCTGGAAAATTTTTCAACCACCAGCCAAGCTATAGCCTTAATCTCGCACCAAGTGATTACTTCTTTGAAAATAATGAAAATTGAAGGCCAGGATTACTGATTCAAGAAACTATTATATATCTTCCTTTGTTCCACTGCATAAAATAAGGGTGACTACATTGTATATTGGAAAAACGAATGTTACACAATACTTCAATACTGACTGTTATCTTCAACATACAATTGGATATATTGTTTATACTGTAAATGGAAACAGCTGAACTACAATAACTAAAATAAATTAGAGTAGGCTTGCGACTTTCCGACCTAATGTGGTGGTCCACTCGGCTGGATAGCAAAAATCCCAGAAAAGCGAAATCTTGAGAGTAACGAAAAGTTATAAAATTACACAACTGAAATGACAACAATAAAAACTGAACAGCTCATAAACAAACAATCACGTTAGTTAATAAATTTTTTGCTGAATACTATAAATTAATAAAACTATAATTTATTTGTACAGACATGAAAAAAGTTTGTATCCAACTACAGTGATCTCTTTTTTAATAAACCCTCAGGGGCGCACTTATAGTGAGAACAGGCGTATCAATCCTAAATGATTTCAGTTGGGTTAGTCTAAATGATTTCCTTTTTTGGTGTAGTCTTAGGTTAGATCTCTCTCTTTCATCTTTCCTGTCTTGTCCTTCTTCACAAACACCTGTTATCTTCTGATCCTAATACTAATATAGTATTGAAGGGGTAAGGTCTTATTGTTCTTTTCCTCAGTTTTTTATGATATGATAATGACCGAGAGGATTTTTTCTTTTTATTCAATGAGGGGAAAAAAATCTTTGTCAATAAAACAATTCCAAAGGTACCATCTGTAACTCCTTGGATTAAAAAAATATGCAGAAATTTGTACTGTGGTGTTTAGGCACATATTTCATAATGTGGTTAAAATTGAAAAATATTCTAAATTAACTGTTTTATAGACTCAGTTGTGAGTCTACTGTAATTATATTATATTTTTTAAAAAGAGTTAAATTTGTATTAACTTTATAAAATTAAAGAGGATAAATATTTAACAATTAATGATCCTACACGAAAACCTGAAAAAATTATGATTCAAGGACTAAACTCTCATCATGCTAATTTATCTTTTTAAGATTTTGATTATTACCCTCATTTTATGAAAACTTGACATTCAAACTAAACACACCTGTATCAACTTGCGTTGTTGCACTTTCCCCACTCGTATCTCTCACACAAAGATCTCCATGTTCTCTAAAACCAGGTGCACACCAACATTTATTATTCATACAAGTCTTATGATCAGTTTCGTGTTCGTAAAGATGTTCTGTAGTGTATTCTACATGTGGAGTTTCATCATGAATAGGATCGCAATATTTGCCATCTCCGGTAAACCCAGACAAACAGGTACATCTAATATTTCCTGATTCGGTACGGTTACACCAAGCCTGGGCTGAACAAGAGAGGCAGTCATCTGAAACAGTTAGAATAAATTATGGAAACACAAATATTGGCTTTAGTAAATGAAATTGTTAAATCATGAAACTTGAAAACACCACGACATGAACTACCAGTCCCGAGATTAAGCATTGCGATCTGTACTGAGATCACTGAACAGTGTTCATGTAGCACTGGATTCGTGTAGAATAATGACAACTAATTAAATTAAATTTCATAAATGGTCGAATGCAAATAAGACTTAACATTCAACATAAGCGTTTGTAGCATTTGTGACAAACATACACAAAAATATTTGTATTGCTACCACTTGCGAGGGTTGCCACGTTAATGAGGATTGCCAAGTTAAGCCAATCGATTATTTATATTACTTGTTGACATGTTGGTAAAGTATTCAGTAAATCTGAATTAAATTATTATTCTAATGATTATAATTTTATCGTATTTACACTTTTATTATATGGATGCATTCTTGTCATTTAAACAGTAAATGTTTTTATTCCTCTAAATTATTTATAATACAGTGAAATGAGCAATTTAAAAAATACTTAACCATGAATTTCTTGTCTCCCCCCCCCCCTTGTTATATACACACACCTGTACTCATTACAAGTGAGAGCTAAAGTAGCATGGATTTTTTAATGTATTGATACCAAACAAAAGTACATAAATAAGTATTTTGTTTTAAAGATGAAATTTTTTGAAAATTACATCAGTCAGATGACCTACATTTCATTGCAAGCACTTGGGTGAGCCTTGCATAGAAAATGCTCACCACACTATGTAGCATCCAATAAAATTTTATCAATTGCTTCTGAATTTGTTGCTTTAGTACCGTGATTGAGGTGTCTGGAAAATTCTTGTTCTTCACTAGCGCCATAAAAATAAATCACTTGCACTCAAGTTGGCTGTGCAGGAGATAATTACCATACCCAAATATTACAAGATTGTGGAACAAATCCCATTGATATCCAAGCAGTGCAGACCATAGTTCCATCCAGTCAATAAATTGTGTTTTATAAATTGGGTGGCGGCAACTCCGAGAATTAAAAAGTTTTAAACATATTTAAGGAAGTCATATATACAAAATTTTTATTTCTATCTTAAAAAAAAAAAAAAAATAGAGTCTGATTGTTCCAAAATATGAATTTCCACACCACACTGTCAACCTTAACATTGTGGAGGGTCTTTTTATGGTGTGTTTAAGAGTTTATATTGGACCAGTAATGAAAATTATGAAAGCGGATAAGGAAAATAAGACTTGTCACTCATCCATAGGTTGTTTAATAAAAGCACTATGCTTTCATTTCACACGTACAACATTTCTTGAAAAACCCTTATTTACCTTGCACAATCACCTACTGTCAGAATGTGAACAACTTGAATTTTGTAAGCATAGTGATGAATAACTAGGCGTAAAATCGCATGGGTTGATGAACTGATTGCAAAGGATTATTACTATTGCTTTTAACATGTTATCAATGTTTATTGGAATACACATTATTCTTTTACTCTACCTATTACATATTGAGCCTGTTTCTTCAAAATTGGTGCTTCAGGACTTGATTGCATGTGTAGACAGACCATTATGATTAACGCCAACATTACATATGAAAAGCACTTTGACCAACACAAACTTTTATTATTTTTATTATATGTTTGCACCAAATAGGCATGCGTTCCCCACTCCACACCTGAACTATAACTGGGAAGGTTGTAATTGGCATCACTGCTTCACCCCCCCCACTCCTACCGAACTGGTTCAATTCACTTGCATTACAACAAGATGCTTTTTATGTACTTTCATTTGGTTACAATCACTGTTATGAATAGTTTCATTATTAACTATTTATATTCTTTTAAAATCAATCATTTTATTGAATCACACTGATCTAGTAAAAAATATACACAAAAATTTACTGCCTCCTATATTTTGCCATCAGAGGCATGTGCCTCATTAACCTAGACATACATTAAGCCCTACTCCACTGTATAAAATTACCTTCAGGATTTGGTATACATGATTCTCCATTCCAAATAAATCCAGCGATACAGACACATTGAGCTCCGTTTACAGTTTCCTTACATTCTGCTCCTCTGTCACATGTAAGTGTGTCACAGCCTTCTCTTTCTCCTGTAAACGTAAATAAACATTATGAAACCATTGTATAGACTTTCTTACATGAATTAAAAGCAAAACATTCTGTCAAAATAATGATTTGTCTGGCATAATATTAAATTTTCAATGATGATTGTTAAATTTTATTTTAGAAGAAGTTTTCCTGAAATTCAACATTTTCAACAAAGTTTGTTAAAAAAGTATCTGATCTGAATTTTTACCAATAAAAAAAGTCCGTCACTGGAAGTGACCTATGGTGAAAAGTATGGGAATGCCGAGAGAACCTCAATGCTTTATTCCAGGAAAACCTGATAACTTTGTACTGGGTGCTGAAGCATAAAGGAGTTGGGAGTAATGAGACAAACTAGCTAATGGGGCTCTGCATTAAAGTTTGTAGGACCTGAACCAGCTGAAGAAATATCCTTGTGTATGGCTAAAATGGCCATAATTAGCTTGGTTCATCCAAAACACCAGCAAAGATGGGGAGATCTTAAGGGGCACAACCATAGTAAATCATTTTTTAAGGACATCCCTTCAGGTAGTGCTGGAAGGACAATAATGACTACAAAGTAGGGGACAACTCAAACAAATTACCGTACAGGACTTACTATGGGAAAGTGTGGTCTGAGAGTGTATTTGCACAGGAGAGTAGCCTATCATGGCGAAATTGTATGTAGACGGTGCGGGAAGGATGAGGAGACCGCAGATCACATAATTTTCAATCGTGAGGATCTGACAATAAGAAGCAAAAGGTTTTTGGATTCCAAATTCCTGGGGAACTATCGTTGGAAATACTAGTTAGTTGATTACTTAAACTTGTAAGAGGAACAAATCTGCTAAGCTGAAATGAGGAGGCTTTAGTTGCACAATAGGCCATTGGTCACGATCCCAGGTCTGGTTTTCGAAAGGCCTTTTAAACTCCAAATAAAATCAATCGATCAATTTCTTTTTAAAATGTTTTTAAGGCGATGATGAGCATCATTTTTCGCTCTTAAACAACAAGGGAAAAAATTTCCTCTATCATTAGCAGTTTGAATACAAATTTTGGTACTTTTTCAGCAAAGACCAAATCCTTACCCAAAGTCAAATATACTAAACCAGTGTTTATCGCCCCTAACTTGTCTGAAAATTCTCAAAAGCCGTCATGATAGGAATAATTCATATAAAATTCTTTTTTAAACAAACCTTGTAGTCAGATTTCCACTCACAACTAAATACCAAAATTTCTTTTTTAGCCCTGAAAATAAAAAAGATCATTTAGGAAAACTGTATTTTTTCCTATTTCTTTGGTTGTCAAAGGTGAAAAACATCTTGGTCATCATCGCATGACAAAAAAGAAAGAAAAGAGCATAAAATAGTGACATTTACTTCTAGAATCGTTTAATAGCATTAGTATCGAAGAGAACAAGTGTTGGTCAAGAGATATCTGATAAAAATTATGAGAGGGATCTAACCTAAGACTAGGAAAAGACAATTCAGCACTTCAGAATTATCACACCCATACTAACCATAAACGATTCCCTGAGGGCCAGTATTTCCTTCTACTTCCTAGTTATAAAGAAATGCCATACAACAATATTCACTTACTTATACAAGTATAACCGTCGCCTGAATATCCTTGCCTGCATTCACAAGTAAACAAACCCCTGAGGGCCAGTATTTCATTCTACTCTCTAGTTATAAAGAAATGCCATACAACAATATTCACTTACTTATACAAGTATAACCGTCGCCTGAATATCCTTGCCTGCATTCACAAGTAAACAAACCCCTGAGGGCCAGTATTTCATTCTACTCTCTAGTTATAAAGAAATGCCATACAACAATATTCACTTACTTATACAAGTATAACCGTCACCTGAATATCCTTGCCTGCATTCACAAGTAAACAAACCCCTGAGGGCCAGTATTTCCTTCTACTTCCTAGTTATAAATAAATGCCATACAACAATATTCACTTACTTATACAAGTATAACCGTCGCCTGAATATCCTTGCCTGCATTCACAAGTAAACAAACCCCTGAGGGCCAGTATTTCATTCTACTCCCTAGTTATAAAGAAATGCACTACAACAATATTCACTTACTTATACAAGTATAACCGTCGCCTGAATATCCTTGCCTGCATTCACAAGTAAACAAACCCCTGAGGGCCAGTATTTCCCTCTACTTCCTAGTTATAAATAAATGCCATACAATAATATTCACTTACTTATACAAGTATAACCGTCGCCTGAATATCCTTGCCTGCATTCACAAGTAAACGAACCCACTTCATTGATACAAAGAGCTGAGATGTCACATCTGTGAGTTCCTGTTGTACATTCGTTGATATCAACACAACCGTAGTCGTTGACTCCGTCTTCTCCGTACAAAGTCTGAAACCTTCAACACCATTTCATGTTAAATTTATGCATATTTCAATCCATTATATTTAAATAGTTGCAGGTTGAAATAACCATGAGTAAAATGAGATTTATCAATAAAAAAGAAAATCATAGTCATTTTTTCTCCTTCCCCATATATTTCATATGAGTGAAAGTTAGGTGTAGAAAGGTCCCGTCTTACCATCTTTAGCAAAGTCAATTTGTTGTTTTACTCACCCAGTATACAAAGTTTGGTAAATTTCAAAAAAAAAATAAAAATTCAACCCCTTTTCTTTAATTGACCTTCATGTTTCATGAATTTAGGAAACCGAAATAGTGATTTTTAACATATCGCCTGTCCGTTGTCATCGTCATATTTTGTTGTCTGTATGTAAGCACGATAATGGCTACAAAAATAAAGATAGGAACATGAAATTTGATATAGGCTCATATAAACAAATCATGTTGCTATTGAAATTCAAAAAAAAATTACAAATTTCAGAATGGCAACTATATAAACACTTTTTTGTTCATATCTCTTATGTTAAAATATAAATATGCAGATTTCAATTCTACATACAATGGTATCAAAACTCACTAAATCAATGATGACAAATAGCATAATTTCAACCCCTGAACTTTCAAGGAAATGTGGTCTTTATATAGTTCCATGATACAGGCCCAAGTCCCTGATGAAAACTAAGCGAGTAAAGACTGTTTAATACATACACATCCACGAGGCCTGTTGTAGACTTGTTAACATCAAGAAAGTAACACAATTATGAAGGTTCAGAAAAGCTGTGTAATAACTATTTTAACAAAATTATCTTACTAGATAAGACTCCTTGATGTATCAAAATAAATTAAAATTTTCCTACGAAGCCCAAGAAACCAACTGTTGGGTATTACATTTAGAGGATTTACTTGTATTACATTGTATGAATACCCAACTGGGTAAGTACCATGATAGCTCCATAGACTTGTTTTGAACTTTTTAGAGGATTTAAAAAAAAAATTCAATGAATTGAGCTATGTAGTGCACAACTGGATCACAAAATGTACAGATTAATGAAATCAGCATAAAAATTGGTTCAATTTTTACAGACAATATATTATACAAGTATAACTGTCACTTAAAAACACATTGAATTTACTAAAAAAATTAAACATTTTATATTAAACTAAATACAGATAACTAGTTGGAAATAAAAAGTTTTCCAGTTTCTAAAAATTACAATTTATTGTCTATAATTCTACTTGCAATGTAGGAACATAATATTCTTTTTATTTCATCAAAAATTGGGAAATTATTTTGCACATATTTTAAATAAATGTTGCAAGTGCAAATTTTGCATTTATTTCATTTCTGATTTACTGATAATTAATAATGAATTATCATTGGCAAATCATGTACAAAGAGTATATGAAAGCCAAAAAAGTAAACTGGAAACTGGTGGAGGAGGTGTAGATGCACGTGGAAACATCATAAGGATAGAAAAGTCAAAAGGTGATAATAATTACATTTAAAAACTTAGTATTCACCATTTATTTGTTTTTGACCCTTTTAACCTCTCAACATGGTTTTCCGAACAGCGCTCACATTATTTTATTGCTGTGTTTGTGGAAAACCGAGCACTACTCACATGGCACTAGTCTGTCAGCTAATGAGCTCTACCAGCTATATTTGGGATTATTTCAAAAAACTAAATATACACAGAACATGTTGAAAAACTATTTTTATAATTACTAAAAGTCTGCCTGAACACAGTAGTTTTGCTAATCAGCTGTTTCAGCCTCAGTTGTACTTTGCTATTGTGCTAAACAAGAAGAAGTCTCTATCTTTTACGGAGTGTTTATGTTATTATTTTTATAGTATTATCATTGTGTTTTTGAAAGATAAAATTCAATCATTGTGTTTAAATTATGCGTAAAAATTGTTTTGTGATTTTGTTTGTATGTTTTTATAGTTTTAAAAAGATAAGGAGATGTGTGTTTATCATCTACTAATATTTTTATAGGTTTTTTCTATGATTACTTTTGTTTATAATTAATTTAATCATTTTTTAGTAAATTCAAAGTGTTTTTAAGCAGAGTCTTATAAGGGTCACGTTATATATGAAATGTAAATATTTTAATGAACAGCTGCAAGCGCTTACTAAAACACCTCCAAAAATACTGCAGTAGGAATTATTCCTTACTAAAATCTCTTCCGTTGAAGGGTCAAACACTATCTACAGAATATTCTCCCAAACCTAATTTGCCCAAAATGTAGTACATTTTGCAGATACATATTTCAAAACATAACAATAACTATAGTATGTAAATGTATAACATAGAAATGGTATTAGCGGAAACTAGGAGACATTTTGTAAATCTAGTCATAACGTGATTGGTCACAATTAATTGTGTTCCTTGGTAACATGCTGTCTCCAAACCTTCTAAGTGGAATATTCCACAAACACACTAGTTCTTACCAACTAACAAAGATGTTGGTATTAAAAAATTTTTAAGAAGATTATTTAGAAGTGTTTTCACATTTTCTTAGCATAAATACAGCCAAATAATCTATATATATATATATATATATATATATATATATATATATATATATAAACTTTAACAAATTAATGATTTATCCTAAAAATGAAAATTAAATTGTTACAAATAAGATAGCCGAAACAGAGACCATACGCGAGAGGTTAATGAACTGTAACTAAAAACTTTAAAAAAAGATGTAATTTTTTTTCTTAAACAAAATGATTTTTTTTTTCATTTTGATATCTTCTTATAGTATTAAATTTTAAACTTTAGAACTGAACTTATTTTTTTATTAAACAAATCTTTTAATTTTACTGATGCTTATAAATTAATTTACTTGAATCTAAAAATTTGGCCTACGGTATCTAAGTTGAAAACTTTCTTCTCTGTTGAGGTCCTTTTTAGTTAATTAAAATCTACTAAAAAATAAAAAACTTTCTCTTCGGTTAGTTATTTTACATGTAGGCTATAAGCAGACACAATAGGAGTTCACTATTTACTCAAACATATAATAATAATTACCTATTGCCTTTGTTTCCAGAACTACATTGATATAATATAAATTTAAACTTAGAAAACTTTTGAAAGAATGCTTAATAATACTTGAAGTGTTTAGAATGGGGGGGGGGGGGCAAGTTTATTATGAGAGGAATTTGCATCAAAATGTTAGAAAGGATGTTACCTCTGAAATACAGATATTAAAAACTTTCTCACCCTCTGTTGCAGACACATCTAAAGGAATCTCCTTCAGGAATACATATGCTGTTGTTGACACAGGTCACCTGACCAGCGACACAAGGATCGTCATTCTCTAAACAAACAAAACATATTAGTAGTCATCTAACAAATATGGGATTCTTAACTTGGAATACTTCAACTATTGATAATCTCTTTTAACCTTTTGCTTGATATGAATTCAAATCAAGTGCAAGACATGCCATAAACATTTCAATAAGAATTCATTTCAAGGTATTGTGTAGTATGTAGTGCAAGACTTGTACAAGTTTAGTATCTGTAGGTAGCAAGACTTATTTTGTAAGTTTTTAAGCCGTTGCCATATAATTCCCAATTTAGCCTGCCCTTGGGTTAAATTGAATTCAAATTCTTCCAACTTCCAGAAATCAACTTAAGTGGATCACTAAAGGAATTTTGTTGTCTAAAGATTAAGGTGTAATATCAATAAGTATTATACAGATGTAAAGTTTTTATATTATTTCAAAAGGTATAAACAGGTTTATAAAAGGTTTTTAGGGAAAGCTAAAGCCCTTAAATTAATAATAACCATCTTAAATACTCAAACAACATTTCTAGCTCCTCATGTTCAATAAATAAATAAGCCACATAAAAAGAATCAAAATCCTGTTTCAATTTCTTAAAACTTCAATCTTGAAGATATTTCTTAATCTTTTAAAGTTGCTGAGATATTTAATAATTTTTTTGCAAATGTCATTACAGCAGATTGCAGAAAAGAAATTTTTTTTAAAAAAAGGTTTAGGTAGCCAATGTTCTTCCATAATCAAGAAGTGATTTCAGCGAGATGTGTGGAAGAAATAGTTGGAACACCAACTATTTTAATAAACGCTTCTATTGAAGGCGGAGTGTTCCCAAATATATTCAAAACACCCAAGGTGATTCGACTGTTAAAGAGGGGGGATCTTCAAAAAATATATAATCCTTTTTGACAATTTTCAGCAAAATCATACAAAAATTATTTTTTAGTAGACTTTATAAATTTTAAAATAAATTTAAATTCCGGCTGCCAATATGACTTTAGGAAAGTAAAATCTACAATAGATGCAATAGTGAAGCTTAAACATTCATAACTGAAGGCTTAGACAAGGGATAAAAGATGCTCAGTGTATTCTTTAATCTTAGTATAGCTTTGGATTGTGTAGATTTTAAAATACTTTTTAAAAAATTGGAAAATTTGGGCATAATATGTATTCCCTTAAGTTGGATTGAATCATATAATCATATATGACAAAGTTCAGCATATTGAGATTGCTGGAGTTTTGTCTAAAAGTATGATTATAGAATATGGAGTCTATCAGGTTTATTTATACATTTTTTGGGTTAACTATAGGCAGTTGACTGTCTTAAGCAGATCATATATAAAACCTGTGACGTAAAATAACTTAAGGAATGCTCCTTAATTGACCAAATACTGTAACTCTCATGTATTAAGATTGGTTCATTATGGTCCAACACATTCCCAAATAAATTATAAGATTATCTTAAAGGAGTAATTCAAATAGACAGAATTTAGAAAAGTTACTTGCTCTACAGAAAAAGACAATAAGAATAATTTCAAAATTAAAGCGTAGAGAGTCATGCAGGGATGCTTTTATCCCAAGCATGTATATTCTTGAAGTGTTATTGTCATTGTCGATAGTCATACAGCTTATAACAGTGAAACAAGAACAATGGGGGACTTAAGAGATATGATCAGCACAGATTGAACATCTATGAAACACTTCCTGCTCAGGCTGGAATAACTCTCAATAACAGACTTCCAAAGTCTGTAAAAGATATAGACAATTTAAATATTTAAAGCTAAGTTGAAACACTTCCTGTTGTGAGTTTTGTTCATGATGTTGAATAGGGAACAATGCACTCACTCTGTCCAAAAAATGTTCCTTTGTTATTATAACTATATTGTTCGATATTTTTTATGTCTAAATGTTATTTATTGTTATTCCATTGAAATGTATCTTCGTTATTTCTCTAACTCACTCTCTCTCTCTCTCTCTCTCTCTCTCTCTCTCTCTCTCTCTCTCTCTCTCTCTCTCTCTCTCTCTCTCTCTCTCTCTCTCTCTCTCTCTCTCTCTCTCTCTCTCTCTTTTTAAATTACTGCATAGTTTTTGTATGTAAATAGATAGTTCTTAGTAATATTGAACATCAGTTATCATTACTTTATCATAACTAATCCTGACGATTCAGACTTTAATAACCTTTCTACATGGGATAATGGGTTCTACATTTTCGTGCCATACAAATTTATTAATTATAATTTCTATTGTATATTTTCTTTATACTTTACAGTCATTACTACTTTTTTTTTATATGTCAGTAATTAAGAAATAAATTAAAATGTTGATTACAAAACAATATAACTCATGTTATTTTTCCTAATTTTTTTTTTTTTTTTTTTTTTTTTTACAAATTTCATAATAGAATAGAGTGCTTGAACGTGTATTTTATATAATTACATATATTTACAATTTTATCAGATTTTTTTTGACAAAATAAATAGCTATTGACAGGGAAAAAGTTCCTAGTCCCACATATTAAAATATATAGGACTTGTTTTTGCAAAATGTATGAAAACATAATCCTAATGTGTTTGAATTTTTATAGGAAAAATAAAAAACTCTGTTTCTTATTTTTTTACAACACCTTTATAGTTTAATAAACCAGAAAAAAATTAACTCTAATAGTAAAGAAAAAAACTTCAAAACTAAAAAGTGCTTAATCTGATATTTTACTAGTATCTCAGCAGCGTGCCAATTGAAATATGATAAAAATATCCAAAATGATACTCAAGTATTGGACTATATTTTTGTATACAATATATACGTTCGCCATTCCATTGCGGAACACGGAAATTCCACAAGAGGATTCCATCTGATCCCATTCTGAATCAAATTTTTATCTTCCCTCAGGAAATTTCTATTGATTCTGCCTCAGCAAAAACAATTTGTCTCCATGTTGTTTTTTGATCTACCTTTTTTTGGGGGGCTTTCTATGGGTTCCATTCTAGTTTAATACAATGTCGTTATTGGCCCTTCAAAGAAAATGTTAAATTGAAATTAAAATATCCAATGGAGATGGATAGGACATGTCCCAGCCATCTCCATTGCATATTTTAATTTCAATTTACCATTTTTTTGTCTGATTTTTTAGCACAGGACCTTGTTGGACATTTGATTTGAACAACAACCAGCCAACAACTGTTATAACCTATAAAAGTATAAACACTAATTTACGATTAAATATTGCCATGTTTTTATTACCTGAGAGTAATGAAATCTTATTGGTAGAAGCAAAACGTAAAATGCTTTCTCTCTTTTCAAAACTTATAAAATTCCTCGCTGACTTCATACGTAAAGGTGCCGAAGTCGGAGGTACGGCCAGACACCATTCTGTGTACTGTATAGTTTGATCAAATGTCATAACGATCAATTCTTCCGAAGATTCCTCTACTGTAACCACCAGAGAGCCTTGAGACTTTATTACACCTAGAAAAGAACAAAAAATTTATTATTAAACGAGTAGTATACTTTTGAAAATAAACAATGGTTGGAATGGTAAGGTGTAAGAAGTTATAATGAATTTGACATTATTTCATTTTCTTCAGTCAAAAGTAAATTGCACAAACTCTCTCACTCAGCCATCCTCAAAACCAAATAATAACGAACCAAAAATAAAGTTCACAAAAATGTCAGTACAGTAGTTGTCAGTTAAAATGTGAAAATGAATCATGCAACACCGTTTAAAAAAAAAAAAGATATATTTAAATATGATCTGAACTTGCTTCACTTGTGCCATAATACACATCTTCAGCGTAAATCATATTTTATTAAAATCAAATTTACCCTCACAGGAACACACATAAATAGTCTCGAGGTAACCCAACTGGATCTACACTTTTTTCATGTAATTTTAGTATAGACTTCTTTTTCATCTTTTCTCATCAGGTCTCCCTTGTCCAACTGTTGTTCTTTTCTGACCCTGATGCTATTGAAGTATTTAAGCGATAAGTGGTCTTTATTTTATGTTCTTTTTTACCTTTTTTTATAAGGTGATGATAGATAACAGAGAGGTTTTTCATCTGTAAACAACATTAAGGGGGGGGGGAAGCAAGCTTTTAATGATGGCAGTCACACTGAACTGTAATATTTTTAGTTATGGTTTAGCACATTTAATAAACAAATATAACCGAAAACATTGTTTTATTTTCTCCCCATATGAAGTTCCAATAAAACATATTTGGAAAAACGAAAAAGTATTATGTATAATATTAAGATAAAGGAACATAAAAAATTAAAGTATGTCTCATTGTTAGTATAATCATTTAAGGATTGAATTATGTAGCTAAAAAGTAGTTAGCAAATGAATAACAAACAGGACGTAATTTCTGTCATGCCGCCGTGTCTCCCCTCATAATAAATACATTGAATATAATAACAATCAATAATTATCATTTCAATATTGACATTTTTGAATAAATTATAGGTATTTGTATTTTATGTACAAACAATTTTTTACTATTCCGAAATGGTTAATTTCACACTAAAACATGTAAAAATGATTCAACAAAAATTAAAAATTTAAGAATAATGAATTTGTAAAAATTTTATTATAAGAAGAATAAATTTAAAAAATATGCGGTAATAGCCGCGTTGAGTCATAGACTAGAACACGGCAGTGAACTAACTTCCCTATGGTGCACGCGGTTAATATCGCAACCCTTGCCAGAGGTCGCCATATTGTAGTCAGACATAATAGTACCCCTCTCACGGCTTAGCACTGAAAGTGTTAATTTTTAGTTTTTTCAAGTGTTATCAGTACTCAACAATAATTACAAGTTATAATGGGATGACGCTTTCATATGGCTAAACGACTTCATGATGTTTTGGATCTGACAAAATGATGGTTTAACCATCGAAACCGGTTATCCACAAGGATGAAATTTGGATTATCTGATGGAAAAATTAAGGTAATTAACCTATAATATATTCATTAATACTTACACCATGTTCTTCTACCGAACAACAAAATTTGAAATATAGACGATAATAAATTCCTTAGATAATAGAAAAGTTCCTAGTTTTGATAATATGACTCCAAAATAATTTCGGAAAACATTGACCAAATATAGAAGGCATCTACAATGTTAAGATATGGAAATTCCCCTTCAGTCATACTGTAATTGACCAAATATAGAAGGCATCTACAATTACAATATGACTGAAGGGGAATTTCCATATCTTTAAAAAAAGCAATAGTTAAACCACTACACACACACACACACGAAAATGAGAAGAGGGAATTATCCGTACTTTCAATTGTCTTGAATATATTTTTAAAAAATTGTAAAACATAGATTAGTAAACTTTCTAAATAAAAACAATTATTTTAGTGATAATCAATTCAGCTTTAGAAAATAATTAAATACTAAATTTTATGAATAATGTGTACAGTGGCATACATGAGAAAAAAAAATTGCGTTAGTATCTTTGTGGACATTATGAAAACCTTTGATACAGTGGATCATACGATCCTGTTATCCAGACTGCATGATTCAGGCGTAAAAGGGATTATGCTTCCATGGTTTCGTTCTTTCCTAACTGATAGGATGTAACAGACCAAAGTCAATAACACAACCAGTTTTTTTAATTATTCATCACTATAGGTTGATAATTGAAAACTTGTTAAAGTAATTATTTATAGGAAGTTATTTGTTATATTAAATTTATCCCTATGTAAATATGTTGTTAGTTTTGTGAACTCGGTCGGCTGCATATTATCTACTTTAGTTATGGTTAAGTTAAAAATATAACTTTTATGTGTGTATATAAGTATGTAAATACAATTATAGGTATCCATACAAAGCCCCTAACAGGCTAATAATCTCGAGGTACTTTTCTTTTCTTTCGTTGCTACTTTTTTAGTGCATAATGTTTGGTACATTAGAGTTAATACTTAAAACAATGTTCCATTGTTTTATATTTGTATTTTGTATTTGTAAGAAGCAAATTATAAAAAAATGACAATATATTATATATTTATTTTTTAATTACCTGGAGACTCTCTCCGATACTGTTGTTGGAATTGAGGAACACTGATATTAACATCAGGCAATGATGGTATTGTGCCTGAGATATGTGCTTCTAACTTTAGTTGATCAAACACATCTAAACCTAGGAAATGTTGTCTTACTTGAACTCTGTCATTGCTTTTAGAGAATGTTAAATCTGCAGTGTGATTGAATAATCCTCCTGAAAACAAATAAATGTTGTATAAATTTCCACACTCGTACAAACATTAACAAAATAAATTCTTGGATATTTTAAAAGTTGAATGTTGCACATATTTTCTCATTGAACATGTTTTTCATAAATGTATAAAAAAATATTTATAATAGCAGAAAGTTGTAAGCATTCTTAAGTTGAAAAGCTTTTGTAAGTTCAATTACTCCTAGCTGGATGAAATCTTTTTTCATATAGTCTTGAGTTAGATCCCTCTCTTTCATCTTTCCTATTCAGATCTCTCGACTAACTCTTGTTCTTTTTCAAACCTGACACTAGTAAAGTATTCGAGGGCTAAAGGTCTTTATTTATTGTTCTTCTCTTTGTTTTATATATATACAGTAGAACCCCTCTAATCCGTCACCTTTGGGACTGGGGGCATGGTCGGAACGCAAAAAAAGGTCGGATTATCCGAAAAAAGTCAATATTTATTACATATTATATAAAGAGATTTTTTTAAAGTGAATAAGTGATATATAAACTTTTAAAAGTCAATATAATAAAGTCTGTATATAAACTTTGCAAGTACTATAGCAAATTAATAGAAACAACAAGAGAGATGACACAACACTGAAGCAGGATAACACAGCACTGAAGCGGAAAGAGATAACAAACCGGTAAGAATGACGCCAGACGGGCCGTGAGTCATTGACAAGTCGGTAATTCGGCACAATATCACGAGCTCGAGCACGGTCGGATTAACCGGAGTAACGGACCACCCAAGGGCGGATTAGAGGGGTTCTACTATATAAGGCAATGATGGCCAAGAGGGTGAAAATACTCCTGAACCATTATTTATTTTACTTGCGATTTGATATGTTACAGTTTGTATTATTTGTGTATAGAAATTTAAAACTAAATTGTAATTTAAGCAAACTATACGAGGAACATGAAATGATGAAAATAATTAAATAAATTATTAATATGGTTTCGATGATTAACCCATATGTTTGTCCATGGATGACAGAAAAACTGCAAAAAAATTCACATTCGCCAATATATAAACAGCCTATGTGATATCACTAAGCTTAATCAAATGCTAGACGGGAAAAAAATATGAATATATAAGGTTTATCAGCATTTATTATTAATTTCTTTTGAGCAAAATAGAGACTCCAAATATCTAGATCATTTTGCATATCCATTTACAAATTCAAAATATTAAAGTTTGTGTAAGACTTTTATTATTTAAATTTAAAATACTCTTGTTCATTGTCTGATATTTTAATTTTGACCATAATTTCATTATTTTCAATCTAGAAATTAGGGTTATATCTTCTTCTTCTTCTTCTTCTTCTTCTTCTTCTTCTTCTTCTTCTTCTTCTTCTTTTTCTTTTTCTTTTTCTTCTTCTTCTTCTTCTTCTTCTTCTTCTTCTTCTTCTTCTTCTTCTTCTTCTTCTTCTTCTTCTTCTTCTTCTTCTTCTCTTCTTCTTCTTCCAATGGCTTCTTTTAGTTTACATCATTTTGGATCTTGCCTCTAAAGAAAGTCTTTTTGTCCATGTCCAGACCTTCATAGACCTATCACCTTCACAGGTGATTCATGTTCATAATACACAAATCTTTTGAACAAATTGTGCACTTTTGTTAAAGGATAATAAATTCATTCTGTAGAGATGTTTGGCGAGACAATCACGACTAGTACCTAGTTGAAATTTGCCATATTACAGATACATTTCTTGGAGATCATATTTTTTTACAGCTCAAATGGATGACAATCTTTGTCATTCAGCTTAGCATTCAGGGTTTGATATCATTAAATACAGAATTAAGATCAGTATATTTCTATATAATTAATCTATGGGTTTTCTTTAGTTAAATAACACACTTTAGTTATACACAGTTTAGTATAACACACATAGAGGAATCATTCTTCTAATTAACACACATACTTCAAGAATATACAGTAGACACAACTCTCCGGTCTGTGCTGTGGTGTAAATAACATTAATTTGGATTCACAAATTTATTCCATGAAACAGTTAATTGAAAATACTTTTCAATCGTAAAGCCTTATGAAATATATCTCTAAACCCAGAATACACGTTTCCTGTGTAGTTCTCATATCACAAATAATTACAGGGGCTTGCCTTTGGAATTGCTATTGCCAAAGAGATCATCATAGATGCGTGACGGTTGTGCACAACGTTTTTCACGTCTTTACAAAAAAATTATGGCTCTCTTATTTAACAATGATTCAAGTAAATTACAAAAATCTGTGACCAAATTGTGACAACTAGAGTACCAAGACTTACCTGTAATTTGATAGCCGTTAATAGCTTCTCCAATAGGTTTAGCAAACAACCATCCAATCATATTAGAAGCTGTGTTTATCAGTTGCATATCTCTACCAATCACAGTGGGTATCTTACTAAGAGCCGTATAACTCCTGCCATCAGTTGTAACAACGTAAGCTTGTACTGCAATGTCAGTCGCTTTTACTCCATTCAAATCAAAACTAACTCTTCCATTCACTCTAAGAGGGATTGCTGAAAAAAAACAACAACAACAAGATTGTTAAAATCATTTAGTATAATAAGTAAATAATAAAATGAGTTCTAAAATTGAGTCTTTACTTCGTACATTCCTTTCGGGCCTCACAGTTATTCATAGTGCAATGAGTTCTACTTGATACATTGTCGCGGCATGGAACTAGCGCGGCGCCTTCAAAAAGTGAGAAAGGGCAAGAATCAAGCACCTTGCATTCTTTTCAGGCGTCTCAGTTATTCATAGTGCAATGAATTCTTAAATTGAATCTTTACCTTGATACATTCCTTTCAGGTCTCACCTTATTCATAATGCAATGGTCTTTACTTGGTACATTCCTTTTAGGCTTTGCAATGAATTCTAAAATTGAGTCTTTACTTGGGTTATTCATAATGTAATGAGTTCTTAAAATGGATCTTTACTCAGTCGTTTCTTTCGGGACTCACAATTATTCATCTAATTTATCTAAATTATTTCACTTTTCACATATAAGTAGTATTTAGATAAATTTATGTAATGAGAAAACTTTACTCTACACATTGGAGCATTAACTATGGTTAATACCATAGTAGCATTTCTAAAGGTTTTTGCCGCTGTTAGCTAAAGTTTCCAAAAACTGTGGTGGTTAAGAACAGAAGCCCAAGGGGTGACAGGGTTGTTAGTTACCATCCTTAATTTATCTCATGATATTATGTAGTGATCAGGAAAATCACAAGGAGAAAGAGAGTCTTGAAAGTTTGAACCTTGCAGACAACCAGTGCACTATTACCTATAACTTGACAGACATGAAGAAAAAACTGAGCTTAGTCAAGAAGGAATGAAAGTGGGTCTAAAGATAAAACTAAAGAAATATGACGACATTAAAAACCAGGAAGAAAATTGCAAATAACACTACTATAGAACAGATGGAGTAGTTAAAACTACTTTGGTAGTAAAGTAACAGAGAAGAGGAAGTACTACAAAAAGTTATTAAAACCAATGGAGTTTTTGCACAACTTAGGCCTATATGAAAATGTCAACAATTCTAAATAGGAATGAACTTGATATTTTTAGAAAGCAACATACTGTTTTATGGATGTTAAACATGGTACGGTAGTCGCCAGTAGTTTGTGTGCGCGGACTCAGATAGCTACAGTGGACGGGGTGGAAAGACGTTTTCAATAAATATTTGGTTACTCAGGATTTCCTGCCATCCTTCCTTAGTTTACAGTCATTATCCTGCGCGGAAACATTGTTTAACTAAGAGTGATTACATGCTTGTGTTTCTGTTTTGCTTTTCGTCGTGAGTGAAGTTAATTTTTACGTTTGACTTTAACTTCTACATTTTAGTTTAAAACTTTCTGAAATGAAGGATTTTTTCAAATCAAAATTGGGGGGGGGGGAAGTAATCATAGTCAGAGCAGGGAAGTGGTTTATAATGTGTCTACATTTATGAGAAAGGAAACAGACATCAAGAGTATGAAAATTCCGTTAGTTAAAGCTTGCCGAAGAACTGCTGTGGCTACCGGTGTTAATGAACGCTTAGTAACAAAAGTAAATAGTGAATTGAGTAAACTTAACGAAAGTGACACCAAAAAGACATTCTGATCCCCGGAAAAAGCCAGTTACAGAACTGGATGACTTTGATAAATAAATGTGTTGTGAGAAGAATAGTGTACAAATTACATTTGCAAAAAAAGCGACTACCTACTGTGAAATTCATAAATGGGGAATTAAAAGGTACTATTGAATTTAAGGCCAGTGGATCTAGTTTAAGGCATATTTTAAAGGAATTTGAGTTTAGGGGGGTGAAGACTAATAACAATAGAAAGTTGTTGATTGAAAATTTAGACATTAAGGAAAAACATAATCCACTTAAGATCCAATAAACGATACAAAGAACAAGGTGGGTAATAAGTTCGTTAAACGAGTCATACATTCTTTACACACACCTTTCAATTAAATCATGGTCAGACAGGTCGAATAGTGATGCCTGTAGTCCAATTTCTCGTGGGGTTATTATATGAGAAATATAATATTTCTCGTATAGTAATATACCAACAAAGTCATGTTGGTGACTTTGTTCCTGGCGCACTTGCTATCTAGAGAGTAAGAAGCAAAAGTGGTGATTACCACAATAATGTTAATCAAACAGTGTTGTCAATGTAGATAACATGCTTTATATTTTAATGTACAACTCGAAAAGGCCACCACATCTAGCAGTAGAAAGCAAAAGATGAAAGATTGGCTTAGCAAGAACAATATCCCATTTAGTGACAGTATATAAAATTATGTTCCAGAACTGTACAAACTTGTTAAAATGTGCAAACCAAGGTTTAATCGGTACCTAATTGATGAAATAGTGAAAAATAAAGGGCGTAGGTTTCTGAAATTTCTGTCTTATCATGCGGACCACAATCCTATTGAGCTAGTTTGGACTGATATTAAAGGATATGTGGCTAGCAGAAATGTTTCTTGCACTATTTCTCAAGCAGAAATGTTATGTAATGAAAAAGTGTTAGGCATTGATCCTGAGGATTGGGTAAGGAAATGCCGACATGTTGAAAAACTTGAAGACAAGTACCTAGGTCAAGAACCAGCCATAGACAATATAGTTAAATCACTTATAATTTCTATAAACTGTGACAGTGAATCAGATTCTGAAAGTTCAGGTAATGTCGATGAAGGTTTGAGTGGAGTTGAGGAGCTGGAAAAACAGAAACCAGGCGAATGGACAATAGAGTAAGAAAATAATTGTCCACAAGTAAAAATAATAAAGTGAGGTGTTTAAGTAAAAGTTTAGGTTTATAAATTTCATTAAAAATTATGATTTTTTTTCTCTTAACTTACATATTATAGTAAAATAAAGGTCAATTCTACACGAAAAGGTCATGAACATTGGAATGACTCGCCACGGTTTATGGTTTCATAGTGAGTAGTACGATTGTGGTCGCATGCATACACTACTGGCGGCAACTGTAAGTCATTAAAGTGTATCATAGGTACATTACAACCCTTTATGAACAATAGCTTAAGAAGAATTATCAACATATGTTAGCATGCAAGAGTTTCAAACAAAAAACTTTGGAAAAGTTGTGGATAAAGTTAAATATCAAAAACCATCAAAAGAAGAGAGTATTATAAATACTTTAAAAAGACCTTGAAAAAGAGAAGAAAAAAGGAAATCTAGCAGACCCAAAATAAAATAAAATAGAAATATTGAAAAGGAAATTTGAATGAATACAATACTTAGAAAGAGCTGAAAAAGATAGCCTGAAATTGTGTCCAATGGAAATCCTTTGTGTAGCTCTACATCTCCCTTAGAAAATAAAAGAAATAAAAGTCATGTGCATACAAAAAGAATAGTATCTTAAGTTCCTGATTTATTTTAGTTCATAGAAAAATTTATTAAGCTTTAATTAACTTTAGTTAAAAATTATTTTTAATTTCAAAGCTATCTGAAACCCAATACAGAATAAATTGGGGATTGTCCAGGTGTATTGTCCGTACAAACCAAATGACTGAACCAATATTTATTCCATTTTTACTAATCTCTTCCTTGAGTGTGAAGTGTACACCACATAGCTGTATTTTTAATATTAATTTATAAATCCCGAAAAAAGTTTTAAAACTTTGTAAAAATTTACTATACAAGCCGGCACAAGTCAAGTCCATTGAGGGAGGAACTAGTACATATCCTGACCTTGAAGGAACCAATAGAGACCATGGGAGTTTGCCAACTCTTTTCCCCACTCTTTCTCTTGCAGTTTTGTTCATTTAAGACAATCAAAAAGAATCATAGATACTGCATGTCATTTTGGATCACAGTTAGTTACACAGAGCACAATTTTAAACAAACAAACAAAATACATTCGTATCACCGTTCCTTCCTTTTAAACAAATCATCGGAAATTTCTCAAGAAAAACAATTTTGTCCAACTAAATAAATTAATGTCATTGAAATCTTTTCCCTTATATTGAAATAAATTTCAATTAAAAAGTAATATTTATTTATGTACTGGTTTATAACTATTATTACAGGCAAACTAATTATTACTGTTAAAGTAAAAATGTTTAAAAAATAAGCTTGTCAGTACCGCTGACATAATGTTTATATACCTTTTAGACTAAACATTTTAAAATTATTAAAACAAAAACTATTGTTTAACTAATACAAATATTACCCAAACATAATTATTTAGCATTGCAAGACATTGGTAGCCTCTCTCAGGGTTAGCCTCATGTAGGGAGCTGTTAGAATTGACTACCACGCGCTACTCTTGCTCACCTATTGGCTACTCACCAACCGACATGATCCGTGCCTCATACTATAGTAGGGACTTTTTTATACCTACTTTTTTCCCACAAAAACTATAAGGGAAACCCTGGGAAATGAAAAAATGGACTTTTGTAACACGTTTTGTGAAATTGTTCCTACTTTTCTTCTTTTATTTCCAGTGATTAAAAACCAAAATTTAAAAATCTGGCTTCATAGTGCACAACTGATTTCTCAATGAATTAATACAAACAATGTGACAATTGGTACAGAACTAAAAATGACAAACCTAGATATCAACTCATTTTTTCATGTGTTTATTTTTCACAAGTGGTGATATTCACAAGGAAAACAAGGATTCCCACAAAAACAAAAACAAAACTAAGACTGTAATAAATCCAGAAATGAACCTCTGAGGATGAAGACTATGTCGTTGAAATATACATAAGGATAATATTATAAAAATAACTGGATTTATTACATTCTCACAGTATTGTTTCTTGTTTTTGTGTTTGGGGAATCCTTGTTTTCCTTATTACTTTAGTAAAGTCTAAAATAAAAACCCCTTTGAGGAAAACACAGGCATTTTTGTTGTACCATAATTTTCTAGGTTCCATGTAAAAACAACTACTTACCATCTTTAAGACAGTTGCGACCGTTGCCAAAATAACCAGACAAACATTTACAGCAAAATCCCTCCTCGTGATCAACACACTCAGCTTTACTGTGGCAGGCTGTGGAGCCAGATCTGCAGGTGTTGTCTAAATTGGAATGACCTGAAAGCATTAATAAGATGAATATACAGTTTTGATCTCTCCTATTAACAGATTTTCTATTAAACTATGGGAACTTCTCTTTAAACAAATAACTTCTCTATAACAGAAAATAAGCAACCATTGTTTTTGTTTTATCTTTAAGGTTTCGGAACTTTATAAAAAAGGACCTGTTCAGATTACCAAATGTTTGGTTCATCCGAAATCATTGGACGAACACAGTATAATATTGTAGTGTTTGAAAGGTGTCCACGTTATCTTATCGAACGAATGAATCTCACTACTCATATTATTAGGTGAGTCTGGTTGTGTAGGGGTTGGTGAAGCCTTCACCCAGTGAGCATACTGTAAACAGCCTCCTCAGATCCCTAATCTTCATATTACTCTGAGGTCTTTCCTGTAACCTGCACTATGTCCCACTCTTGTCCAGGTGTATCTTTCTTAATGTATTCGGTCAGCCCTTTTTTCATTTTAAATCCCATGTTTGTACAACGAGAAGCCAGAGAAAGGATGGCCCTCTTAGGGGGGGGGGTTGAGGATAATTACTGTGAGAGATCATCAAGTAACCCATATGCTCTGTATCGAATACTTTCGCCCAGTGCCATTCACCCAGCATCTTGAAAAATGTTTAAAATTTTGAAGTATATATTGAAATTTTTTGATAGCAAAAAAACTCGGGAACTCTGTTAAAATATTTTCTGCTCCAATTAATGTTTAAATCATACATCTTTGTCACTGACAAAGTATATCCAGTTACTAAATTTTTTTTAAATGCATGTGAAATGTCAAATACATTCTAGTTTTTGTATTACCCATGCAGATACATATTGTTATAACTTGGGAGCTATGAAATCGATTTGAATCAAACAAAGGCTAAAACCTGAGCAGATATTGTGTACCTATATATGAAAGAAAACTTCATTGAAAGCAGATCAGCGGTTCTTGAGTTATAAACTGAAAAACTGACAGTGGGACATGGTATTTTATAAATGTAACAATTTCACACAAGATGAAAGACAGCTTGCTTGATGATGTTGTGGAAGGAAGACATATAGTAGAGCAAGTGTGTGATAATGTGTTCATATTTAGGATAGAGAAGCATTTGAGACAGATGATTATTGAGTTGGAGAATGAAGTTAAGAAGATGGGTTTGGAAATTAATGAGAGCAAAAGAAAATACATGAGAATGACAGCAAGAGAAGGGAGGCAATAGCAGAAGATTTTACAGTTGGCGGTTTTATATTTGAAAAGGTGGGTAGCATTGTATATCTTCGGGTGTTGAACCGCAAAAATCGTATTGGTGAGGAAATTCAGAGAAGAAGAATAATTAATAACAGATCATATTTTTCGAATATAGTGCTGTTAAAGTCTCAGCTGATATCAGAAATAACAAACATGAAAATTTACAAGACTCTCATAAGATAGGTTACTACAGAAACATTGAACTTGTCTGTGAGGGAACTAAAAAATTGTTTAGAGAAAAATTGTTAGAAGAATCTACGGGTTTGATTTCAGGAAAAATATTTGTTGGATATGCAGTTATAGTGATGATGAAAAGATGCTTAATAGGGAAGACTTGGTCAGATTTATTTAAACTACAAAGACTATGTTGGATGGAACAAGTTGAGAGAATGGTTGAAGGATGCATGTCAAAGCCACTTTATAGGCCCAGAATGGAAGGAAGACATAACGACAGGAAAAGCTGAGAAATAGACGGGCATATGAAGTGGAGGTGGAGCTGCATTGAATGGAAATGAGTACCTGGAGACATGCTTTGGGAGATCAAAAAGGATGGAGAACTGTTGTTGTAAAGGCTATGGCTGACCTCGAGCTGTAGTGCTGTATAAGTAAGTTGAAGAAAGAGTTACTGCACTGTTAATAAGAATATTAAAAGTATTTTTGTTGAATTTGTAAATGTGTTTGTAATAAAAACTAACATAAAATTGTTATTCACTTAATTATCATTAAAACAATAGTAATGTACATAAAACATATAAATAAATATTGATCTTGACTTGTGAGATAATATTATGTAGAACTAAAACTGGAACACAAGATCTCACAAAAACTACGTTTATTCAATCAAACTTGTTTCAACAACAAAGTCGCCATCCTTAGTGATACATGAACTACAATAACAAAACTATAACTAAACCAGCACTGCGCCAACCCCCCCCCCTATTTATACAAAAATTAATATTTATTTTAGGCCACGCCCCTTTAGTTTTGTATAAATATGGTGGTTGGCGCAATGCTGGTTAGTTATAGTTTTGTTATTGTAGCTCATGTATGAATGAGGATGGTAACTTTGTCATTGAAACACATTTGATTGAATAAACGTAGTTTTTTGGAGATCTTGTGTTTTTGTTCTACAGATCCAATATATACAATTGTTTTAAATAGTTCTTATTCCATTTGTTAATTTCTCACAATATTTACAACAGGTGTTTTCTTTTGATTATTGTCTTCATTCTTAATAGATGTAATTAAACTGTATTTGATTTTTATTTATTTAATTTTTGACATAACCTAAATTTTGATTCGGGTTAACACACTTTTATAGTCAGAGTTCTCAATAAATAAAAATCACTTTTATTTTCTGTCATGTAGGGTGAGAGCAACACAACCTATTTCTTATTCACTAATTACATAAGGGATCTTGACATACCATTTCCTGAATCTACAGTCTGTGGAGGTTCTACGTTCCCGGTGTCACCTGTCTCACCCACTCTGAATATCCAAAACCCTGGTGTTTCTGTGTTGCTCCATCTGAAATCATATAAGAAAACAGGTCAGACTTCTTTATTGATAAGGTTTTTATTAGAATACCAATACTTAGCAAACTAAACTATTGCATCTAATAAGGATGCAAGTTGGAAGTTATCGGTTCAAATATTAACCATGGTCTTATAATGTCTAAATAATAGGACCAAGTGATATCGTTCAACTTTTAGTGAAATGTACAGATTTATGACCCACCTTAAACTGGGTGCTCATCCAACCACTTTGTTATGAATACATCATACAATGTAAAACAGATCCTCTAAATATAATGCCCAAAATTTGGTCTTTTGAACCTTGTAGGAAATTTTAAATTGTAGGTTATTAGTAAATCCAGTATTGGGTCTTATCCATTATGATAATTTAGTTTAAAATAGTTGTTACACAGGTCTTATGAACCCTGTAATTGTGTATATCTCTACTTTCTAAACGTTGGCTAAGCGTAATAGCCTTGTATGTTTATATATTGTTATCACATTTTCTTAGGAGTTGAGTGTTCGATAATATATTTTTTGACAATAACTTCAGTATTTGTCATCATAGAGAGGTAGGTGGGGTTGGTACCATTATATGCAGAATTGAAATATGCACATTTTTATCTAATTCAGCGTGTTATAAGTTGAACACATGAGATATGATCAAAAAACTGTTTAATATGCCCGCTATTTTGACATTTTCAATTAGATTTTACTGAATTTCAATACAATTGTATACAAGCACAATATAGTTCCCTGTACCAAATTTCATGTTCCTCTTTTATTTATTGTGGCTGCTATCGAGCTTACATACAGATGGAAATGATGAAGGAATGACGGCATGCCGAAAATCACATTTTTGGTTTCTTGAAGCCATGTGAAAATAAGGTTTGGCAAATTTGAAAATACCAAAAAGATTCCCACAGTGGTTAAGGTTATTTTTTTCCAATTTACTTCCTAATCATAATGTTTCTTTATCTGCAGCTTGAAACATTGATTTGTGTCAAAACCTTCGGTAGAATTTAATTATGATATGTTGTGCCATTTCTAACATGTTCAAATTTTTCACCTATAACTCATGTCATTGGTCTTAGAGATACAATCAGATGTTATTATGTAAATTCCATGAAATTAATATCGCACTGTCAAAAACTCGTGAAAATTATATACTCTTTTTTTTTTTTAATGGTAGGCCTACTGTAGGTGCCTAAATTATAAGATGCATTATTTATGGTGTACAAATAGAGTATATTTAAAAATGTAAATTATTACTAAAAAATGAATAAAGACATACAATTTGTTTTAAAGGAAATATCTCTCATTCACCGATGGCCTATAAAAAAAAAAATATTATAAGAACATAAAATAAAGGACTTTGAATATTCTAATAGCACCAGGGTTGGAAAAGAACTGGTCAAAAGTGACATAACAGGAAAGATGAAAGAGAGGAATCTAAACAAAGACTACATGAAAAAAAGTAGATCCAGCTAGAAGTACGGAATTGCCAAGCTCATAGTCAATAAATTTGTTTTGATTCCTTGTTGAACATTATAATGATATATATGTTTCTAAGAGTTTATAATAAATAGTAAAACACTACCTGGATGTTTACAAAATAAATGTGTTTTCTTCAATATATACTAACAAAAACTTTGTAAACATTCTGTGCAACAATACAAACATAGCCTTAACTTAAATTTAACTAGTAGAAACCAACTGTGAGCTAACTTTGTTATATTGATGGCTATGATAATACTTTAGATATTAACTACTGTAATTGCAACATTTTGTCTTAATGTATTCTAAATTAGATTTTTTTTAACATTTTAAAAGACACCCATGCTTGCTGTAATGTAAACAATCACATGAATTATTTGATTATTTTTATAGGATAGTAGTGAATTGAGAGAAAGTTTGTGCAGCATTTGTATTAGTATTAGATTAAATTGTTTTCTTATGCAACACATAAAGATTAATTATTTCAATTATAGAATGTTATCTTAACCTAAATTTATGTTTTGTTTTATTACTTCAGTCATCTGTTAGTTTTTGTTGTACAGATCACTATGGTTAACCTTTTAGGTAGGCTATTAAAAATCGATGTAGGTAGTATACGGTACATTTTTGAAAGTTATAGAAAAGTACATAAATATTATATAGATTTTTCCTCAACTTATTATTTCAATTTGTTCATTACCTGTCCAAGTTCTCTACTCGATCAGTACCAGAACCACGTAATGTATAAAGTCTACCATCAGCTGATATAAATCCAGCTTGCGCTCTTGCATCCGCTAGACCGGAAGTCTGAGGTTGTCCTTGAATCCATTGTACTCCTCCTCTGCTATAACGGAGTTCCACGAAGGATTCTTCTCCATCTGTTATTACTGCTACTTGGAAAGTGTTTACCTAGTCAAATTATAAACTGGGCTTTAGATACATTAGTAGGCTATAGTGGGTCCAAATTTCAACCTTAATGTTGATAATTTCTAAAGTTACCATTATTTTTCGAAAAAACAAAAGTGCCCGACAGACGGATAACAATTTTTTTCGGATATGTTTATAGATTTTTTTTTAAATATCTTGATGTCCTGAATGACTTCCCGAAGTTAGAGCACAATTTGAAACACTCTGTATGTACTGCTAGATATAGGTCTACAGGATGGTTCAAAATTGTACGGTAGGCTAATATTTTGGGAGCTGCTTTTAGAGTTAATAATAAGGAAAAAAAATGTGTATAAACTAAAAACGCTCCGTCTATCGGCCGTTTTTGTATATTAACTCTTTCAGGCACGCGAATTTCAAGGTTTCTAAACCCTGTGCTGCACAAGAAATTGTATGTTCTCAAAAATCTGAAAAAACTATTGTTTTACTTTAATTAGGAATTAAAATGAGTTACTACAGGCGTATTTTAAATTTTAAATTTCAGCTATAGTTGTAATAGGGAGGTGCAAAATTTGCATCACTATGCACACAAAGGTCTTTTTCTCCAAAGTATTGCCTTAAGTTATAGTGGTAAATTAGAACTGAATATTAATACTGCTAAATACAGTTATGGTTACTTGTAAATAAAAACATTTATTATCTCATTAACTATTTTTTATTTAAATTTTAATATCAATAAATACAGTATTTCAAACTAATAATTCAAACATATTTCACTAATAAGAATACCAAATGTGACAAATAAAACATTAATATAATAACCTAATAAATCAAATAGTTTTAAATGTACTACCTGTATCTCTAATAGAAACGTTAAAATTACTGCAACTATAATTTGTGTTTATGATAAAATTATTTATGATAACTTTGAAAACAAATTTTGTCTTTTCCTAAGCAAAGAGGTACATCACACACTGAACACATCCAAAATGTCTGCTGTGGTTTCTTCTTGGTACTGCAGTTAGCGCATCTTCGACGCGTACTTCTTACTGGCTGGTGGCTAGACTCAGTTTGTCTTATTTCTTTTGGTACATTTGGCTTACATCGCTTTACTTCTGCTGGTGATATTGCATCAGAGCGCCTTTTTCTTTCTACAACTGTTTTCCTTACCAATCCATGAGCGATTCGACGTCGAAAATTTTTTAATGTGAGTCTCTCAACCGGCAAACAGTTGTGTAATATATAAGCATTGACGACAGCAGCATCAATAAAATAGAAAAATATTCTATGCCACCATTTGTGGCTTTTACGGTCTATTTCATACGTTGATTTCAACTGGTCAAACTTATCAACAAAATTCATTCCAAAGTTATAGTCCATGATTGCTGATGGACAAGATATACTCTCACGTTGACCACTTTTCTGCCTCCTTTGTACGGTCCCAACTTCTCGAGGGTCATGATAATTAGACAGAATATGTACAGCTCTATTGTCTTTCCATTTAATCGCTACAATACAATCTGCAGCAAACCAATCATGTTCACCTCGAGACATTTCAGATTCATTTTTAAATATTGGTAAGTTTATTCGTCCGGGATTTACAGTTCCACACGCGAAAATTTTATTTTCCCTCAAAATTTTCATCAAATAATAACTTGTAAAAAAATTGTCAAAGTAGACAATATGATATTTTCCATTTAGTCCTGAGGTTAATCTTCGTACCACGTTTTGTCCCAAATTTTTCTCAACACAATGATCATTACCAATTTTACCAGTGTAAATGTCAAATTTTAGTACGTAACCAGATTTGTCACACATCATCCAAATTTTATAACCCCGTTTGATGGGTTTCTTAGGCATGTACTGTTTTAGATAACTGCGACCCTTAAACTTCACCATGGATTCATCTACTGCAACACTTGGATTAGGTTTAAATGATTTTTCAAAATTGTCTTGAATTATTTCAAGGAATGGTCTTAATTTATACAATTTATCATAATTTGCATCTCCCCGTTTAGGAAGAAGATTGTTGTCATTCAAATGAATATGACTCAAAAGCCACCCAAAACGATTGACCGTCATTAATTTGCTAATGTAAGGGTCATTCATATCTTCATCAGCACACCAATAGTCACGATAACTAGGTGATTTCTTTATACCCATTAAAATATTAATTCCCAAAAATGTTTCCATTTCTTGTGCAGTTGTTGGCACGTATCTCTTTTGAGTTTGCTGAGCCAGTAAATTTGTTTGGAACACCAAATTATTAATAATGGTTTCATCAACAAGTTTTTTGAAAATATCATATGGAGTAATATTTTGCAAATTACTTATATAATTTGTTGGACCTGTTTGTTCCATAAATAATTCTCCAGGAGAGGGTCCTACTTCTTGGTAATTTTTTGCCCAGTGTACATCACTTTTTGCAGGTTTTTTTTGTGTTTTTTTAGTGAATATACGTTTTTTAATTTTTTTAACTGGCTTTGTTACAATGGGTGTAGATAATGAAGGTGAGTGTGCATTATTGGATTGAACTGTAGAAGTACTGGCAAATAATGAAACATCAACCGGAATAGCAGACATATAAGAGACCTGTGATGATATAGTAGGTGGTTCTACCTCAAGAAGAGATAACTGATTAAAATTGGAATCGGTTTCAAAGCAGATATTGTCATCTATATATTCATCATCGTAACGAAATGAACCAACTTCTGACTCAGCATCTGACGGAATTTCTTCGATTAAAATATCTTCTATATCTCCTGAATTCAGTGGCTTCATTGTATTTGAGCTGAACAAGAAAAACCAGAGTTACACACGTCAAATAGTGTCAAATTAGTTGTATTTTTGGAGAAAAGGACCTTCTACACTATATATATTATAGTCGTTTCATACATGAAAATATATTGCAATATATAAAAATAGTTAATTTTTAATTGAGTAGTTTGTTGTTATGCGCAAACCATTCTAAAGCAAATAAAATGTTAATTGGAAAATTTTGTAGGTTATGTTTTTGTGGTTAGATAAGCATAGTGATGCATTTTTTGCACTTCCAAAAAAATCATGTATATAAATTTTAACAAGTTAAATAATTTTGAAAATAGTATTTAAACAAAAGATAAATGAACTAAAATTGCTATAAAGAACTAAAAAGTACTTACATTATTCACAAAACAGATTTACACGTCAAACAATAACTCATTCTAAACACCACGTGCTCAAGAACACTTTACTACTGAATGCAAAAAGATTTTACATCCAATTCAAATTTCATGACTAGGGTGCTATCTGTTGGGCCTTTCTGTAACTATTACAAATGGTGTACCCTACACTGAATCACTATGCGTATAGAAATAAAGCAATACTCAGAGTGATTCAATTTATGCATCACAGTGCTGCTCTTGTAAAAAATGTGTGATGCATAAAATGAATCACTGTGCCTGAAAGAGTTAAAAAAACATTATGTGTGGAAGTAGAAAAGATATTGAGTGAAGATTTGTCATCCACATTATTTATATAAACTTTTACCAGTAGTATATACCAGAAAACCAAGACTTTATTTTGTATATTTTTAAAATGGCGGACGTTTAAAATTTTTAATGTAGAACATCTTGAAAACCAATTACAATTATCAACATATTTTAGTTTAGGCTAATCTTGGGTGTTGTAGACAATTACCAAGAAATTAAGTTTTTAGTTTTCCGTCTGCCAGCCGTTTTGTGTAAAAACATTATATCTGTTGAAATACAAAGATAATGGTGAAGTTTTGGCAACCACATTATTTATGTTATATGTATGACGTTATAAGACCTCCACTCACCAACCGTGCGAAAGATAAATTGTAATATCACATGAGATAAACGCACCAATATACACACAAAACAATTTTTTTAAATAATTACAATTAACATACAAAATAAAGATCCAAACTACAGCTATTGATTGAACTAAATTTGAGAGAATTAATACACAAAATATAGGTGAATGTTTACCTTTAATAAACAACTACTTACTCTTTGCTTTTTCGACATTGTCAGTTAAGGGTTAATTTTATGAATTTTAAAATATAATTTACTAAGTTATGAGGTTTGCTCATCTTCTTGATACTGATCTATCGTAATCCTCTGTAGTGAACCCTCTTCACCAATCACCAAAAAACCTTAAAACCTAACAAGTAGCAATCACTCTTTTTTCTCAATTTAAATGTAGGCCTACTTTAATAATACATAATTACCTTGTCAGTACCAAGACTATAGTATCCAACTTCCAGCCATGTAGCGATGAATATACTCCGAGCACTAAATGGTGCAGCAAGGTTAGGATAATATTTCTGTACTTTATCTGTAGCCTCTTGTAACAGTTGTGGATCCTGCGTCTCTCTATAGAATATGTTACCAGTGCCTCCTATATCTATGTTACAATATAATGGTGCAATAGCAGGATAATGTAATGGGAATTGTACGCTGAAGAATTGTGGAATATCGGTGAGAAATGATAACAGGCCGTTGTCGTTCACCTGCAACAAAGAAATAACTTTCATTAGAATTTAAGTGTAGAAACACTGCACAAATTTTCTCTTTCATCTATTATCAAAAACAAAAACCAAGCAAAATTATTCGTCGTCAAAATATCATGTAGTTGTCAGCAGTGCCGGATTAAGCACGAAGCAGACGAAGCGGCCGCTTTGGGGCCCCGGCCCCGAAGGGGGCCCCCAAGGGATTAAAAAAAATATATTAAAATAGTATAAAATATTATACTATCCGGGTTGGGATGGTCGGGTTAATTGAGGGGGGTTGTCGAGGTTGGGGGGCCTCCTTGCCTATCTCGCTTTGGGGCCCCAAGGTTCTTAATCCGGCACTGGTTGTCAGTCTAAAATATAACCTAAATATCACGTTTTTTAAAACTTGAAGCCTTCTAAAAATTAACTAATTTTTTCCCCCGTTGTTTAAAAAGGTGAAAATTTCTCTGTCATCATCGCATTATAAAAAAGGAAAGACAGAACTACTCTAATAGCACCAGGGTCGGAAGAGAACAAGAGTTGGTGGAGACCTGAAAGATGAAAAAGAGGGATCGAACCCAAGGCTAGATGGAAAAAGTGAAATTTCACAGCTGGATTTACACCTTTTTTATTAAGTTTTGGGTTAGATCCCTCTCTTTCATCTTTCCTATTAGGTCTCTATTGACCAACTCTTGTATTCTTAAAACCTGATAGGCCTAACAGTCGTACAACTTAAATTTAAATTGTAGTTTTAAAGTAGGGGCCTACTTACAATCTAAGTATTTTTTTAGTTTGTCTTAGTTGTCAAAAAACATATTTCTACATTTCATAACGATTGCTAAACCCGTTTGGGAATAACAAACAAACATACAAAGCCAAATGGTCAAGTTAAACAGGACCTCGTTTAGCTCTATCAATAAACAACTTTTTTTTTTTTTATGCAGCCAAATGTGTCCTATTTTTAGGAACAATAATTTCAAAACCCATTGATCATTTTTAGACTGACGGTGTTTTTACAGTTGGGATTATCACCTGTTAATGTTACACATATGCATTTGGTAATCAAAGAGGAATTTCAAAATTACAATCCTATTATTAAAGTTAAAAAAATAAAATGTATAAAAATACTGCACAACCTTCCTCAAGATCAATTTACCAGGGAAACTGAGACAAATCTCAGTAGACGAAGTATAACACTATAAAAACTCTATCTCCGTTTTTTTGAATGACTTTCGTGTAACATGGCCTCAGGAAACCTCTAAAAAGTTATTTTCGACATGCCGCCTATCGTTGACTTAAACATGATGACGGCCTCAAAAGTTAAAATAGGAAGATTAAATTTGGTACAAGATACTATAGAGTGCTCATAAATGTGGCCCGGAAGTTGAGCTGGGCCTAAGTTGAGTCTGGCGCGTTTTGCTTTTGGCAGGAAACAGCTGATCGGAACTTGGTCTGCGCTATGATAAGCAGACCAAGGTAGGAGGCTAGTGATGTGTGAGTTCGAATTAAAATACTCGGTGAATCCGAGTATCAAAATCCTCGGAGCATTCCGAGTATTAAAATCCTCGGTTTCATATTAAAATATTCGGACGAAATCCTCGTAACTAGGAACAAGGAGGAGGTAATGTGCGAGTACTGCGAGTATCCTCGGACAACGATATTCGTTAGTGTTGTGTCAATTCCAAACAAAATGCTCGGTGTTTCTAATTTGGTTATATTAGTATCTAAGCTGATTTTTCACTACACATTAATTAAACATTACGATTTTGAGTTAAAATGATTTAGATTGGGTAACAAGTTCAATTTAAAATAATAATATTCTTTTATTTCCACATTAACAAAAAGTAAATTAAATTATTATTATTTATATTTTAATAAATATTAATAGGTTACCATCTTCATAAAAAATATAGTAAATTAACTTATTTTAAATAACAACTAAATTATTAATGCTGGTAATAATTATTGTACTAACGTTAAATTACTGAATTTGTGTCGAGGCAGGATAACATTTAATTACGTATTACAAATGTCAATCACATATTGTTTAAAAAAATAAATACTTGGTGGATCAGTCTAACAGATAGAGCGCAAAAATGTAGGTTTATCTACAACGATCTGATTGGTAAAGCTGAGTTCGAATCCGATGCGCAAAATCATTCTGCGCAGATACTTGATTTCGAAATAATAATACGAGTATTGAAATCATTTGAAACCGAGTAATGCGAGTATCCATTTCACCCGAGTATCAACATCCCTAAGGAGGACACAGGCAACACAGCAGTCTGTGCAAGCAGTCAATTGTGGTGGGTAGGTGTCTTTCTTGTGTCAATTTTCGTTTGTTATATCTTATTCTAAATTAAACTATGGTTGTTAGTTAATTGGGGGCCATGGGGTTCGGGGTTTTACCGGAGATCCAACTCCCCAATCATCGATTTAATTGATTATTTACAACGGGATAATTTGAGAATGGCCAACGGCCAACTTTACCTGTTGTGATAATATGTGCCAGTGTTGTGTGAGTGTAAATTACTAGTTATAATTTTATAATATATTATTAATTAGATTAATATCTTTAAAAGTTGGGTACCCTAAAATGTAATTTCGACCCAGACTTCCCAAGAAAATATAATATATATAATTACGAGATACAGGGATACCTGTATTGACCATTTTCCAAAAACGTTTCTAATCTCACCTAACCCTTTTTGCAAATTTGAATCCCCCAAATTTTGACCCTTTTCCAAAAAAGTTTCTAAGCCCATCCAATCCATTTTTTTAAAAGTACCTACTCCGAAAAAACCTTTTTAAGCCCATGGAACTCGTTTTGAAAATACCATTCCTATTGTGACTCTTTTTCACAGTTTCTAATCGTACTCCTACAATATTTCAACCATTTTCTGATCCCACCCAACCCATTTTGTTACCTTTTCATTTTGACCCTTTTCTGATCCCACCGAACCCATTTTGACCATTTTCTGATCCCACCTAACACACTTTGATAGCTCCCCAATTTGACCCTATTCTCATCCCCACCCAATCTATGTTTGAATAAACATAAAGACACCTTTTATAAATTATACAACTTTCCTTTTCTACTGTTCACATTTTAAAGACGTTTATAACCTTCAATTCCGACAGAGGATCTCATGCTAACAACACTACTATGAATGTGAACGGGTTATGAAAGTTTCGTACACTCGGTCTGGACTTTCCTTAATGCGCGTTGGGAGAAGTTACAGGAACGCTGAGAAGTAATGTCATAATTACTACTGCTGATAAAGACATTAACTCAGCTCCATTCTGCTGTCAACTTTCGCCACGTTGCCCATCTCGTCTTAACATCTGTTAGTCGTCCTTATTTTCTTTACAAACAATTGGGCAAACTTTCTAACCAGAAAAATCGTTATATAAATTTCAAAATTGCTACCTATTTCACAAAATTTATATTTATAACGTTAGACAAACTTTCTAATCAGAAAAATCATTATATAAATTTGAAAATGGCGGAAAAATAACCAAAAAATTAGTTTTATATAACGTTTTAGTAACTTCGATTCTTATTCAATTTGCTATTTAGAAACAATTAGACAAAGTTACTAACCAGAAAACTCGTCACAATAATTTCAAATTATTAAATAAAGTTCATTACCTTTTCTGATGATGTAGGCGTCGTTGTTTCTATTACTGCAGTTTCAAACTCACTGAGTCAAACCATATTTTAATAAATAAAAACCACAAACACTAACACTATACGACATTATATATAGCCACATTTTGTGGATAGTTAAACGTTTAAAACACTGTGCATGGTTTGCAAATAGTATCGTCAGGAGCTAAGTTTCACAATATTAATGACAACGTTCTTCCTGGTGTTTTCACCGTCCATCACAACACAACAAACCAATGTTTTTAAAATGCACGTATAACTACGAAATTCACTGCAAGACTGAGCTCAGTGTATCCCCCACTACACCAACCGGCGCAAAGACGACTGCGCATCTCATTGACAGATGTCAGGCTACATCTTACGAACTGTACTCGCAACGGACCTTGCAGTGTAGTCGCGTATAACAAGGTTGATGGTAAATTAAAACCATCAATTCCGTTGGTGATATCAAGAAACCATGAAGGTCTTCAATCATAAGAGATGAAAGAAGCAATTATTCAAAACTTAGCTGAGATAAATGTCAACAAGCTAAGAAATACAGCGTATAGCTTAGAGCAAAGACTCTTGCTTCACCGGGAAGAGAATTGCTTCACCGGCGGCTATTTGAAACACCTGTCTCAATAACTCTAACAAGTAAGAATTTGTCTTAATTTTAAGTTTTTTTAATTAAAACCAGTTTAATTCCCAAGGTTTTTTTTTTTTTTTTATTTTGTTCCGTGTTAAAATAAAGAAATAAACTATAGTAAATTAAAGTTTTAACTTACTTTTCAAAGACCTGATACATCTACAATCCAAATTTGACAAAATCGGTCCACTCGTTTGTAATATAGGTTACAGAAAATAGACGAACTCTACACCAATTTGTTCTAATAAAGCTTTCCATACTAGGTATATGTCAGAAAGTAAGAACTGTCAATTTTATGTCAAAGCAGTTGTTCATATTGCTACAGTGTGACTGTAACTTTAAGTAGGCCTAAGAATTGTTGTAGGTCATGTACTGGCCCTTACTTGACTCGTTATCTTATTTTGTTTATTTTACAACGACCTTGATATTTTATCTTGGCCAAGAACAGAAATAAACGGTACAAAAAATTGTATTCTTACACACCCATCTACAAAATTAAATATTAATATTAAACGTTACTTGTTGCCAAAAATGTCAGGTAGTTTTTAAATAAATGGACGCCATCTTTAAATTTTACAATTTTTAGGATTCGTAGTTATACACAAGGACCGTTATAATTACACCCATATGTCTGTAAGTCGCAATCAGTCTACACAGACAAGCGATAAATCCTATATATTTCAAAGTTTGCATTTATATGCTTTGTATTGTTCTACATATAGGAAAGATATAGTAGTAAGAATAAATTGACTTAGCGTCAGGTTATGTGGAAGTGGAAGTTGAGTGCAGGGAACGTGGAGTTGGCCCTGAAGTCAAGCCGGGAGGCGACTGGTAGAGGAAGGTAGGATTTGCGACTCGGAAAGATTTTAGAGGCGTTGTGCGAGCAGTTGGTGATAGAAATACGGCACTCTGGGTAGCCCTGAAAAGGGCCCTTAGCCGGAAGGAACCTAGAAGTGTTGCTGACCCTGAAAAGGGCCAGTCGGTGTTAGGTTAGGTGAGGAGAGGTAGGCTGTGATCTCGAAGGAGCCTAGAGTACCACGTATAGCGGAGCTCTAGGATCGCCAGGAGCAGGGTTGAGGAGCGGACGGGTCGAATCGGGATGTAGATAGGCCGAGGGAAGGAGTAGGCGATATGTGTCGGCCGGGATTGCCTCCTGGCCTTCCGGCGGTTGATCCGTCGCTCTCGGTTGGTTTTTGGCATCTGTGTAATCCTGGGTTCCACCCACTATCGCCGGCGCCAAAGCACCTACAATTTCCTTTTCAGGAGGCGACTAGGGTGGAGAAGATGCTGATGTTGCCCGGATTTCTACGTTTAATTTCCCTTACGGGAGGCTACGGGGTGAGTCTATGAAGAGGCGTTGAGCTGTGGAGTGTGAGTAGGAGTCAGGTGTTGCAAGAAGTAATCAAAACGTGTAGAGGTTGAAGGCAGCAGTTGGTGTGCGGCAGGTGGCAGCAAAAGTGTGTGGGTGAGCTTGAGTATGTCAAGAGCGTGTGGGCCAGTGAAGGCGACTGGTCGCTTGAGTGGTGTTCTTGGTGTGTGATGTGAGGGGTCTCTTGGTCTTGCGTAAGAAGACCGTGGGAGAGATGGTCCCTGTGAGTCTCGCGTCAGGAGAAGTGTTGTGTTGGTGTCGAGAAGTATGGGTGATGATGTTTGCTTGAGAGGTGTTGCCAGTTAGTCTCCTGGTTGAGATGTGTTGATTTTGTCACTTTGAAATGGGTACTCATACAACTTTGGCTCTGCTAGGTTGTAGCTTAGCTTGCCTAGGATTGGTTGATCCTAGACAATGAGCCGTCCATTGTTAAGTTTCCCGAGAAGCGAGCCAATCTCGACGTGCGACGTGTGTGAGATTGGTTCGGAGTTTTGTCACGGATTGCCATTGTTGTGGCCACGGAATTTTAAATGCTCGATAGACCTGTTGGCTAATCAGAGACAAGTTGCGTGTGCGGGGCTTGTAATGTGGGATTGGCCGAAGTAGAGCCGTTTAAGGCCGGGGAATTGAAGCCTGTGAGTGTTGGCAGGTTTTGCCGTGTAAGTTGTGGGGAAACTAGTACCCTTGGTGGTGACGTTAACAAAATGACCTTGGAGTAGTTAACAGGCAAAAACTATATAGTTGGAAATTTTCATTTTTGAAAATATTATGTATGGAGTATCAAATAAATCTGATTATGGATATGTATGTTTATTTGAAGAATAAATTAATATGTCGGCGGGTCCCGAACCACAAAATTGCAATTTTCTTGAAATCAGCTAATGCGATTTTGATCAAATTTAGCTAAAATGCTGCTTCCAAAAACCCAAATGAAACATGTTATTGATCATCTCTTCAAAAATACTACTTGTTCGAAAGTTATCGATAAACAAAAGAAACAAAAAATCAATCATCAATAATAAAAAGGACTGACTTTTTTAAATCGGCTTAACCGATTGTAGTGAATTTTTAGTAAATTGTTAGTGGTCCCAAAACAGCTCGCCTAATCTTTGAATTATCAAAATAAAGAATAAAAAAAATAATAAAAACGTTAGGTCACAAAAGTTTACCGTCATTTAATGTTGTAGAACAAAGCATGGCAAAATACATAAGCAATCATACAAAAAAATACATTTTTTCAAATCAGGTGACTTAAAAAAACGATATTTTTGATTAAAAACTCAACATTGATTTTTCATCCCAAAAAACTTTTTCTCCCAAATTGGCTATGAAGATGAAAAGACGTAATTGACTTTATCAATTTCGTTCAAATTTTGTTTAAATGTGAAGATTAAACATTGGGACAAAATTTGAAATTTTTACAATTACCATTTAGGAAAAAAAAAATGTTAAAAAACGAAAATGAAACTCAACGTCGTCATTAAAAACTGGAATTCATACGCTTAGAAAGAGCTTATAATACAAAGCAAATTTAGGCATTATTTTAAATAGTGTCCATGGTTCATTTTCACTGACCAACAACTACCAAGGGTATGATGTTTTTGTACCGTCTACACCTTACGTTTCATTATAAAATCTTGTATTTAGATTCTATATATTATAATAAGCAGTAGATATACATACAGTACAATGCCCATGTGATTAGATAATAAAGTACGTTTCTATAACAACAGGTGTAATCTATGCCTACACGATTCAAGTAGCATTGGCTGTGGTTCAACGATCACTTCTAGTTTGCATATTTATTTAACTTTGATGGTTATTGAATCAGTTGAACGTTTTGAATACTAGTGAAAGTCTTTTGTACATTAATTAAAAACTTCTGAACTTACAATAACAAAAGGTAAATGATTATAATTTTAATATCGTAATTTTGATAATATTTAGTGGTAGACATTTCAATTGTGTTTTTTCTGCTAAAAGACGTGAATTGTAAAACTAATTGACATTGTTTTCAAATTTTGTGGTTAGGCCTAGATTCGAATGAAACGTATTAAGTAATTCCCAAATTATTGGAAATAAGAAGTGGTAATTTGCTAGTATAACAAAATTAAGGTTCTTTTGTAAAACTAGCGAAAAAATGTAGCCTAATGAAAAGGTAATATTTCTTTCGTACCATGTTTTTAATGATATTGATTATCTTATATGTAGTATAGAGAAAGTATTTTGGATCGGAACAAAAACAATTTTGTGTTTTTAATAAAAAATATCGCATTTTGAAATCACCAGAGTTCACATTTTAACAAAATTTTACTGCAATCGATTAAGCCGATTTACAAAAATAATCGTTTATTGCAATTTATGAATGATTGATTTTGTTTGTTTTGTTTACCGATAACTTTCGAACCCGTATTTTTGAAGAGATGATCAACAACATGTTTCATTTGGGTTCTTGGAAGCAGCATTTTAGTTAAATTTAATTAAAATCGAGTTAGCTGAATTTACGAAAAATGCAATTTTGTGGTTCGGCCTTATAGTAGCTACGACCTAATTTAATGCTATTTTTAATGACCAAAAATACACCCAGATAAATAATTTGATAAAAATCGTTCAATTTGAACTTTAGTTCACTGTATAAATCTTCCAATAAAAGTCTTCAAGCTTGTGCTACAACCACACAACTTAGGCATATAGGGGCAGTTATTTTTATAAAGTCGAAGTCTTTCGCCAACATATTGTATCGTCAAATAAACATACATATTAGTAATCAAAATAACTTCTAGTTTTATTTGATACCCCACACATATTATTTCCAAAAATAAAATTTTCCAACTCTATAGTTTTCGCCCCTTAACTACCCCAAGGTTTTTTTTGTTAACGCTATATTTTTCCTATATGTGGAACAATACAAGGATTTATCGTCTTGTCTGTGTAGACTGGTTGCGACTTGAAGATAGAGAGACACGCCCGTGGGTACTTGGTTTTACGTACGGACCCATAAAACAATTTCTTTAGAGTCTAGTGACTTCAAACAGGATATCTTCGCATTACTTACTCTATACTATGCATATGTATAACGATAAAAAGGATCTCAAATTATGGATTCCAATACAGAAAAATAAAATATTGTTATTATTTAAAGATATTCTTTAAAAAAATGTGTCCACAAGTTACATCCGGTACGAAAATAATGTCTGCTTATCTAGAGTTTCAATTAATCCACTTATCTAAGTGTAAATAAGTGGTTGAATTAGGCTACCTTCAAGGTTGTTCTATACAAAATAACAATTTATATTCAAGTGGTAGGTTATCAATTTAATCTAGAGAGGCTTTTAATCGAGTTATATAAAACTATTGTCAATAAAATGAAAGATAAATTGGTTTTAAAATCGAATTTCCGGTGGTCTGAAGTTTTTTCTCTTTTCTATTTTTCTATATTTAAGGTTTCAGTATCACTCGAAGACAAGACTTTTTGATGCAGAAGCCCCGAGTCCAATACGAAATGAAACATTGTATTTTGAATTAGTTAGGGGTCAATATCGATGTTAAGTTATTTGTGGATGTAGAATACGTTTTGAGGTCCCCTGAGCCCAAAAAAGTTATTTTGGAAATGACATTTGACGTTTGTGCATTGATTATGCCCACGATTTTAATCAAATAGTTACGTACGATACCTCAATTTAAACGTCTGGTAAAAAGAAACTTTTCGATGAAAATTTTGTATTAAAAATATTTAAACATTTCAAAATGGCTGACAGAAAAAAATGTTTTTACAAAACACTCTGAGGTATATTCTACAATTTTAAAAATAAAATAATAAAACTGACCAATTCTTAATTTGCCGTGAATTTGCTTTAAAATGATATATCACATGACCATAATTTATAAAATTATCCCTGCCCCAAAAATATTAATATTTTGAAAAATTTAAATGGCCGCAACTCAAAAATGTTTAATAGAGAGGTGAGTTATGTTGTACCTTTTAAAATGAGGTATCATAGGCCTACACCATATTATGACATTCGAAAGTTATTGTCAAAAAATAAATAGCTTTAAAAACTGTTAGTCTTCCGCCATTTTGAAACTGTCGGAGATATTATAAACCTCAACATAAAAAAAATGTTTGTTTTTAAAAGACCTTTAAGCTAATGGCATAGGTTGTTATTTAATAATTTTGACTTAGAGTTATTTATAATTCTTTAATATTTCATGATTTTTTTAAATTTGGTAATTAGGAAGGAAAGTGCTCTTAGCTCATATTTTCTGCAAGGGTATGATATTAGCCAGCCTTTAACACAAATCTAATTTTTCTCATATGTACAGGTTAGCTACAATCTGTACAGTAACTAAAAAACTTGTTTCGCACTTGATGACCCAGTTTTATTACAATAATTAGAAACTTTACTAGCTATAAACAAATAACAAAACACAATAAGCTCTATCCTGACAGTTACAAATCCAGCTTTATAATGTAATAAACTGAGAAGCAACAGTACACACATATATAACTTGACAGTGTGACCTAACACATATGATTTCCCTCTCACCAATTTGAGTTTTTTTGTCTACCGTTACAGCCACAAAGTAGTTGACCGATTTTGATCAAATGTAGAGATATTTTTCCCATTTCTCGATAGAATTTTTTTTAAATAATTTCGATAATTGAAATTCCGGAGTAGGTACCTGTCAAGGGTCAAAAACTAAAACTTTCTCAATATACAGGGTGTTTAAGAACTCTTGTCGGATATTTTAGGGGATTGTTCTTGGGGGTTGAAGTAAACACAGAACGAAACAAGCCTAGTTGTCTATCTGTCCGCCATTTTGTTTGGAAATAAATTAATTTTCAAGTTCAAATTTGGAATACTATTTTGTAAGGGACATTTAATCAATATACCAAAAATGACGACCTAGTTTTGATTTTTTTCAAAATGGTGGCATTTTAAAATTTTTAACTTCGAATATCTTGAAAACGTGTAATATAAGAAATACACTGACACAAATTATTTATTTATATTATTTTATGTTTTGTAGATAAGATTGTGAGAAAGTTTAAGCAATGTTTGGTAACTGTTTATTTAAATCAATATTTTTTTAAACTTCGTTTGTTGATCACTTCAGTAATTTTACAAATATAAAAAATAAATTTATCTGGCTACACAAGAGGGTTAGTCATTCAATCTTTTATTTTATTGCTTCCATAACGCAGGGAGAAGTATGTTTGGAATTTTACACTTCATTTACTCCTAAGGCTTTATTAAACTTTAGTGCTGTCGTTGCCAATCCTTACTCAAAGGGAAAACAAAAATTCCCTCTTCAAGTTGGTCTTAAAATAAATTTTAATTTTACGATTTAAAAATAACACGCATTGTATAGCACATTCTTGTTTTTAAAGGGCATACTTCTTTTAATGGAAAGTTTATGAGGCATAAAGAATCCACTAACTTTCTTGTTTAGAAAATCAAAGTAATAAGGAAAACGTTATCGTTATGTAAACCATAAATAGAGCATCAAGTTTAGTTTGTTGTTTTTTTCACGAAATTCTCTCAGACATCAAATAGATTTTCAGGTTCCTGTTATTTTTTTATTTTCTCACATACAGAAAGTTATGTAATACGTCAAAACTCTGGTGTATCAAGGAAATATCTGTGTTCAGTCACAAAAGTAGTTGTATAGAGGTCACACTTATGAATGAATTTGGTTTGGGCGTATCTAGAGACGGATTTCATCCACTTTTTCAAAAACTCAAAATATGGTGGTAGATCTCATGAGATAAAAACAGAAAATTACATTTCTTTTTAAATTGGATCTAACGATTTTGATAAAATTATTTCTCAAGTGTAGCCTATAAGGACCCTAACAGAAAATTATTGGTCGTCATCTCTCCAAAAAATATCTATTCGTGAGTTATCGACAAAATGACAAAAACCAGTCATAAAGCTGTTAAAAGACGTTTTTTGTCAATATCGTTTATTGGTTAAATTTTAATAAAATGTGAAGATGAACAACACAACCTAGTGAGTAAAATTGCGAAAAAGAATCAAGTTTTGACCTCAATAAATAAACTACAAAACCTAAAGCGGCGTCCAGGGTTAAAATTTACAAGTTTTACTACCGACCTGTCATTTTTTTGTCATGAATAGTTTTTATTGATTAGTATTTCTATTGTAAATGGGTTTGTGAGAAAGTTCGTGCAAGGTTTGTTGCTCAGTTACAGGTGCAGTGATAGTGATGATTGGCTTACGTCGAAAACGCAACTTATTAATATTTATTTTTCAATATAAAAATGATAAAAATCTGGGTACGGTCTATTTTATCTCTTATAAGAAATATATTAGAAAAAAATATTAATAAGAAAAGAAATTACGTTTTATTTTCCCAGTATACGAAGTATAGGAAGAGTACAATCTTCCGCCAATACTGGCATATTTATATATGTCGACGCGTTTCGGAGTTCCTCCATCTTCAAGACTTAATTTAGTACTGGATTCGTCTATATATATACAGCTTGGCCACACCTCCTACCACTTCCCGTGTTGTTTACTTTGTTGGATTTTAAAACTTATTTCTTTATCTTATTTTGTTTTGTAACATTACTTCTGTTTGGTTATAAATTTGGTAGTTAATAACATGTTTATGTTCATCTTTAGTTCCACATATTCCATTATATTTAGAAGTCTTCCATTGTTGCACCTCATAGAGTCTGGCATTTCATATGGGATATAACCGAGATCTGTTCAAGTAGAGGACCGCCAGGGTCGAGGCACAACAAGAGCTAAGCGAGTGGAGATTTGTTAATAAATAGATATCTACGAGGACCGTTGGGTCCTCTAAGCGACGTCAAGAAAGTGATATACACAATTACGAGGTTCAGAAAACCTGTGTCACAACTGTTTTAAACAAACTTACCCTACCGGATAAGACTCCTTGATCTACCAATACAGTTTAACATTTCCTACAAGTCCCAAGCAATCAAACATTTAATCAATCTGTTTATTATTAGATTGTTTGATGGGGCTGGGTAAGTAACATGTCGATTACCGTCGACTTTTTTCGATTAGTATAATATATGGCTGTGTGATATAGTATTAATCCAATGTTATAAGGCCATTAGATAACGAGACACTCTGGTATATTGGGGTCGCAGACATTATTTCCTAAGTACAAAGATTCTTTTATTCTCGGTATTTTGTTAGGAAGCGATAAAGTATGGTAGTTGTCCACTCTCAAGACAGTACAGTCATTGTGACGTCATATGGTTGCCATGGACACGTGTCCAGTCTGTCTGAAGTCTATAGTGTTTAGTTTATTAATTTACTGTATTGTAATATTGAAATTAAGCTTATGTAGGCTGTGTTACGGGTTTCAGTTTTGAGGTCCCTTGGAATGATGTCCGTATGTTGTAAGGGCAGTGCTTTACAGCTCACACGGGTCGACTGATTTTAAGCATCTACAAAAGTTGTTTTTGAGTTTTTCGATAATTCAAAATATGGGGTAACTGCCATAAAAACACAAAATTACGATGTTTCTAAATCAGTTGTATTTAAACAAACAAGTTGATGAGATATAACCTTATTTGGAAAAAATATCGAAATTTGATGCGTTGGTTTTTTTAAATTAGCTTTTTGTTCGGTACAGCGATAAGTAATTAACGTAAAATCAATAACATACAATGAAAGTAACAAATCAATAATTATCATTATATCAAACATACATACGAAAACAATAAACAAAATGTGCAACAACAAATTTTTAACCAAATAAGTTAAAATACAAAGCAAATATATATTTGTAAACTCCAACATTTGTAAATCACAGCTCAACAAAATATAGAGCTAAGATAAAATTACTTGATTTGAGAATACAGTGTGGCCCTGAACAGCTGTTGTAATTTGTTTCTGAACATACTGGCCTCCGATATTTCGTTAAACTCTTGAGGGAGTTTATTCATAAAAACGACATCAGCCACGGAGGAAGCTGTTTGACTTTGAGTTAATCTGTGCTTTTGTCCTTGGAAATCAAATTTATTTCGGATGTTATCCGTGTGTATTACGAACCGTTACACTCTTTTAATGTACTGTTACTTCTAGGTTAGGTTAGGTTAGGTTGGTTAGGTACATGAAAGGTTAGGTTGGGCGAGTTTTTAGATGGCCCAAACGAGCTATGATTCTAGTTGTTTGCTTTGGAAACGAAACATCCTTTGGTTCATTCGCTTTTCAGAGTCCCCCCCCCCTAGGGCAATTCCAAAATTGGTTTTGGACAATACCGTGACAAAGTTCTTAATTAAAAAGACCACTGAACTGAGTTTCCTGTACAGATCATTGTGATCCTTCGTGTTAAGCGATGGTGATTCCAAGGAATTTAACAGCTGGAACTGTCTCAAGTGCTTCATTGTTAAGGGCTTTAGATTAAAATCATACATAGTCATTGAAATATTGCCGTGCACATGAAGTATTTAGTAATAAAAACATTAACAATATCTGTAAATTTGGCCCAAATATGACCCCACACTAAGTATTATATTGACAATTTCACTCTTTGCTGTGTATGGCACTCCATATCAGCCGGGAATCTACAAACTGATATTTCAATCGATACCTTTCTCTATACTATACAGATAATAAAACAGATTTTGTATAAGTTTCAATAAGGGAGACATTTTTTGATTCCCAGATGTTGGGAACAAGACCACTTCAAAATGATATCCAGATATTTACATTGGTAATGTACAGGACGTGGCTCTTCCATTATGTAACAGAGAGCAAAGGTGTCTTTCTGGATTTAGAGTTATTTTTGTCGCTTTGTCATTTACAGTCTGGATATACAGGATGTTTCGTAAATCCTGTTCAGACAAATCTATTAGTGACATTGTCGGTTTTGTTTTCTTAAGCGATATTTTTTGTTTAAAATAAAATGTGAAGCAATGGTTGAACTTTAAATGATTTTCTACCCTAATGGTTGGGTACAATTATACATGTTCTTGGATAGAAAAAATTCGAAGTTGGAAAACAATCCGATATAAAATACATGGAGTAGAAATGTAACAATAATTAATATCTAAAGGGTTACCATAGTGATGGTTATAACAAACACTAACAGCTGACTGACTTAATAAAACACATTTAGGTTAGGATAACCTACTACAACTGAAATGATGATTTTTGTGTGTTGTGTAAGCAAGCTTTTATACAATAATGTACGAATCTCGCTCGGACTTTCTCACAAACATATATTCTGTAAAAATAAAGAAAATAAATTCAATGATTGTTCATTTTTACAGCATGTCGTGGTGGTTTAAATACACTAAAAATTAAATTAGTCAAATGTAGCATGAAATCGGTTTTATTATGGAACTATTGAGGTACCCCCACCCCCAGAAATGCTTGTATTGAAATGTAAAGATAAAAGACTCACACAAGTAAAATCGCAAGTAAAAAAAAAATTTGGGTTCAGGAATAATTGGGGTAAAAATGAAGCTTGATTGGCTGTTATAAAATACGACATTATGCTGATGACGTATGAAACAAGTTATCAGCTTGCTTAACCAAGGTTTCGTCCCCCTCCCCCATTGGATCTTATTAAATAGTTAATAGAACGAGGTCAACATTTTCTCCCCAAAAACTCATTACGACCGTACTGCAGCTGTCCTTGATACATTTTGCTAAATGGATTAATCATTGTGACACGTAAATTAAATTACTATGACAACTAAATAAACATCAGGACTGATGTACAACGTAATATCAATTCAACATTTTACACAGACAAATTAGTTGTATGAAGGGTTGGACATTGTACAGAGCGTGCATAAAATCTGAGAATGGTAAAATATGAAAATGGTAAACAAATTGTCTTCATATTGTATTAGACCTAGCTAAATGCCGACCTATAAGTTGCTACTGTAGAAAATACCTTCGTAGCACACACATGCATAGTCTGAGTACATGTACCTGGAAGGTTGGTCTACATGAGGATGTCGATATAGTCATTGAAACGTCCACTTGATCAAATAAAGTTTTTGTTGTGGAAATGAGTGTATTCTTTCATTTGTGACCGATAGACTAAGCTTTCGATAAGAGCCTGGTCACAATTTGACGTAGCTTAAAGTCTACGATTTGCGAAAGCGATACTGCATTTACCCCACGTCTGTCCATGCATCGTAGGCTACCCAGCTTTGAAGAGTTAAATCTAATTAATAATCGATTACCAAAATGTAAATATTTCACTCTCGTTCCATTGGCGATTCTCAACTCACCTTGTTTTAACAATTCCAATTGGAGGATTTGTCCTCCGATAAAACGCTGAACGTCATCCCCTCAATTAATTAGCCACTCACTGTGTGCGGACAACTCTGCTAGTTGTCACTCGCGTGATCTCGTCACAGCGCACAGACTAGATTTTGATCAGCTGTTTCCTATCATACGGCACAAGGTAGGTCAAGGTCAAGTTCAACTCTCGGGCCCGACGAAAGTGACACCGTCACACATTTGGTGGTACGCCAATATATTTTAATTTAAATTGAAGTCTTTTTTATTAAATTTGCAATTACTGTATATAGTTCTGCAGGTACTTAACAACAAACTGCAGTGTTTGGTGTCACAGCTCTGCAGTTTATTCAACAGAAAAAGAATTGCACAGATTTAAAAATAAAGCATTTTATTATAACATAACATTCATTTTTATAATAACATTCATAAATTATTTTTTTTATCTACTTAAATTACAAAGGAATTTTATTGTTTTCAATTTTAAGGTGTTGATTTTAAGAAAGGAGGTATTTTGAAGTAGCATCAAAGTATTTTTATTTTTATTTTGTTTTGAAATATTTCAGCGATTTTTGAGGGTGATATATACGTTAGTGGCGGTTGTCAAACACGATAAAATGGCATTTTTGTATTCTGTCTGGTTTTATGGCAGTTATATTAAAAATTTGAGTTACGACTATAATATTATATGTGCATAATTAAGAGCCTAAACTCGATGCTTTTCCTTAAAAAAACTGCTAATTCCCAAACTAAAAGTAAATAAAAAGGGTCTTTACGGTACATCCAAGTGTTCGAACTTCTTTTAATTTTTCACTTTTTGTGTGTAAACTATATTAAAAATATCAATAAACTTTTAAATGTAAACGTAACACGTTAGGATTTTCCAACTAAAAATACATTCAAGCATAACCTAAACACCCCCCCCCTTGCCGCAGTAATTACGACGTGTCACTGTAAAACCAATGAAATGCTAATTGTATTATGTACACAAGATTTATTAATCTCGCGTTAATTGTTATAACATTCAAGCTGTTATATAATTTTTATTTTGATTAACTCTAAAATTTTACTTTTAATTTAATTTATTTTAATTCTCTTGAAAACTTTTGAAAAACTATTATGATGGTTTAAGTAAATTAATTCAACAAAACAAATTTTTATCCTCTAACTAATTTTAGGATTTATTAGCAAAACAATTATTTATAACAACAGTATCAATTCAATTTATCTATTCATTGAAATATCTTAAGGCTACTTCATTCTCTCACACTTGCATTCTTTAAAACTAATTTACTCTACTACACAATATTATTGATTACAAATTTAAATTCTACAATTTATTATTCAATTTACATAAAATATCAAAACTCTACAAAATGTTCAACAGATCTTGTCCAAATTGTTCTTATTAACTTTATCAATTTTATAACAAAAACAAGACAAATTTCTTTAATTAACTGATATTTCCAAATTTACTTTAGTTTGCCGGCTAGCTCAATTACTTTACTTTTAAATTAATTATACAAAAAAAAAAACTTGACTCTTATCTCGGGCATGGGAACTTTTAATGACTCAATTAAAGTGAAATACTAACTCTAATGATTATTTATTATGAAATTTTGTACTTATCAACAATTCTCCTCGTCCGCTATAATTTTGGCACTTTTACACAACACAAATCACTAACTATGTACAACAACACAACGGATCCTTAGCCTGTGAAGTCGGATGCTGCTAACACTGGTTCCTTGACTGGTGGTGAATCTCTGGTGATACTCCGCTAACTCTATTTAGTCTCCTTACTAGTTCTCGATTACTATGGACTTCGACGCGATGATCTCTCCTCTTCTTTTATGAAATTTAAACTCTTTGACTCTATTTAATTTATGTATCTAACAAACTTCAAGATAAATTACTAAATTTTGTTGCGGCTCTGCCTTTAAATTAATCAATGACTTAGAATTAAACCCTCAGGTTAATTCTTAACACTTAACACCTCCTACTCTGATTCCTAGCTGTAAGTCAAGACTTACACGCTCTTAACCCCAGTTCTAGACTGAACTCTCCTTACTCTGGATTTCACCTCTCCCGAAATTCAAGTGTAGCGTCCTCTTCGCTTATTGGTTAAATCTCATTTTTTTAAAACTCAGGCCTCTCCGGATTGGACCTCTAACTTTCCAAAATCGTTGGTTTTTTATTACACGCTCTGGCTTCACCCTCGGAGATACCGTTAGGAATTCGCTTTCTCATTTTTTACAACACGCAGCTGCGTTGAATAGCAAAACTCCGTTATGTTTTCTACTAAAGTTTTATTTGTCGGCGAACTTTCTTCTCTTAAGTAAAACAGAATGTCTTCTTTCCCTTGTCCTTGTCACGTCTGTCAATTTGTACAGTTATTTTCGAAACTTAACCTTGCAGCTGCTCTTTTGGTAATGTTGCTTGTCCACATGTGTTCTGTTTCAATTTACACATTTACACAATTATTTATTAATGTTAACTTTTGATTGATTATTATTATTTTAATATTTGATATTAGGCCTAATTAATTGTTTATCCATTGTGATCGTTTGAGATCGTTATACTGTCCCCAGATAAAATTTGTCTTTGAAATGCTTCAAGATAAATTTTTTCTTACGCCCGTTTCTTTAACAATAGGTTGTAAAGAACCTTTTTCTTACAATGCCCTTTATGTTGAGGTTACCCACTGTCTTACAATAGACCTTTCTTCTATTGTTCCTCTTGTGGTCAACCCTAGTCCCTTTTATGGTTTTCCTTTCACTCTTGCTCCTTTATTGTCTATGTTTTGTTTACTGCCTAAGTTTATTCTAATGTCCTTAATTATAATATTTCTTTAATAATCTACAATTAAATATTCCCCTAATTTTATTTTTATTGATGTGTCCTAACCTATATGTCGTATTTCCTAATTTATTTATTATTTTATAAGGTCCTTCATACAGCTCGCAGAATTTGTGATATCTTTTTATTATTAGTTTTGAAGGTATGCATGCTCTGACCAATACTTGCTCGCCTATTTTGTACTCGGTGGGTGGGTGCTGTTCATTAAATTTTCTTGCATAATTTTCTCTTTTGCTCTTTATACGTAAGTAAATTTCCGCGTCGCTGATGATTGGCTCTTTTTGGTCATCTGGTTTGATGAGATATCTGGCCCAACTACGTGTCGGTTTCCTTTTAAACTGCGCCTCTACGGGTGTGGTTTCAATGGTGTCATGATACGATTCATTGATGCATGATTCTATTACTTCTACTATCTTTCCCCAATCTTGATGCCTGTCCTTTAATAGTATCCTGCAAAATTGTCCAATTTGTCTCATAATCCGCTCGGCCATGTTCCCTTGTGGATTCCTGATTGCTACTGTTCTTTTCTGTATCCCTAATTTTGTTAATCCTGTTTCCCATTTTGGTGAAGTAAACTGTGTTCCGTTATCTGATAATATGTATTGAGGTACTTGTATTTCCTGTATATATTTTTCTATTTGTTTAAGTGTGGTGTTTGTAGTAGTGTTCCTGACTTTATACAATTTCGTATATTTTGTAAATGCGTCGATCATTACAAGGATGTATTTGCACCCTCCTGTTGACTTTGGTAACGGTCCGTAATAATCCACACAGATTAACTCTCCCACTCCTTTTGGTATGATCGGTATTAGCTCCCCATTTCGATGTTTCAGATCAAATTTACATTTCTGGCATTTCTGACATTTTATTAATTCTTCCCTTATATACCTAGCAATTTTGTTTCCCGTAAAATCTTCTTTAAATATTTTATAACATTTATTTATACCAATGTGTCCATACATTACGTGTATTTCATTTGCTAATATTTTGACATAATCCGGTGGTATCATTAATTTCCATATTTCTTTTTCTTTCCTAAATAACTTATTTTTACATAACTGGTAATGTTCCTTAAATTTTTGGTTATTATTATTTAAATTTTCAATTATATTTTTACAATTTTGATCTCTTCCTTGTATTACTTCAAAATTTGTTAATATTTTACCTATTTCTACACTAAACCCTTTTGCTAATAATAATATTTCGACCAGTCTTTCGTCACTTGTTTCTTTGACTTCGGCGTTATCCTCAGGATATCGACTCAAAGTGTCTGCTACTACGTTCTCCTTTCCTTTACAATGTTGAATTTGGATGTTGTACTCCTGTATTAATAAAATCCACCTGGTCATGCGTGCATTCAGTAGTCTACAATTATTCATAAAAGTAATGGCTTTGCTGTCGGTTATTACTGTTAACTTTTTCCCTAAAACATAATTTCTAAATTTCCTTAAACATATTACGACGCTATATAACTCTTTTTCTGCTGTACTGTAGAATTTCTCGGCTCCTTTAAATGTACGACTGGTGTACCCTATTACGCCGATCTCCTGGTTATCCCCAATTTGGTACAATTGTCCACCAGCTGCGATTTCCGAAGCATCTGCTTGCAAATAAAACATTTTATCCTTATCTGGGTGCCGTAATGTAACAACTTCTACAAATTCCCTTTTAACCCTATTGAAACTTTCTTCAACCTCTGTGGTCCATTTAAATTTTACCCCCTTTTTTAGTAGTTCTTGTAACGGTGCAGTAACTAAAGCGTAATTCTTCGAAAACTTATGATAAAAATTGGTAAGACCCAAAAATCCCTTCAGTTGCCTTGCTGTTTTTGGTCTTGGAAAATTCCTAATTGCAGCCATTTTGTTTTCTTGTGGTTTGATTCCCTCTGTCGTTAATAAAAAACCTAAGTATTCTATTTGTTGTCTGCAGAAGTTTGATTTATTAAGGTTAACGGTTAAATTTGCATTTTTAAATAATTCTAAAATTTGTTCTATTTGTATTAAATGTTCCTTCCAGCTCCCTGCTAAGCATAAACAATCATCGACGTATAATGTTAAAAATTTCTTCACCTGTTCATTTAATATGGAATTTAATCCCCTTGTGAGACTGGCTAAACTGGTGCTTAATCCAAAAGGTACTGTTTTGTATCGATAACAAAGGCCTTTATGTAGAAACGCGGTGTAGTCTCTGCTTTCTACATGAAGTGGTATCTGCCAAAAACTACTTGTTAAGTCAAAGCTACTCATCCAATTAATCTTTTGTTCTATTGTTAATAACTCTTGAATCGGTTGCGACCCCTCATAATCTGGAACTGTTCGCGCATTTATTATTCTAGCGTCCAGGCATATTCTGACACTTCCATCTTTTTTACACACTGGAACGATAGGATTAATATATGGGCTGTTGCATCTTTCAATAATTCCGTAATCTAGCATCTTTTTGATTTCCAGATCCACGCTTTCCCTATACTTCATCGCAATCGGCCAACTTCTCTGACAGTATGGACTTTTATCCGTTATTTTCAATTTATGCTGGTATGTACCAATTAACCCTGGTTTTTTACTAAATACCCCTTTATATTTTATTAAAATTTCACTTAATTGTTCTTTTTGAATTTCCGAAATGTGCCCTAATTCATTTATTTTTTGCATAATTTCTTTCTGATCGGTTTCGTAACTTTCTATTTCCATATGTTGTATTAATTTATGTTTATAATGTTCTTCCGGGTCCTCAAACATGATCTCCTTCCTTACTTCACAATTTTCTTCATTATTTATACCTAATTCTAATTTATTGCTGATAAAATCTACGACAGCCTTATTTTTAACCAAAAAATCTAACCCTAAAATGCAGTTTCTTATTAAGTCTGGTACAATGATAAAATGAATATTCATTACAATATCTCCCACATTTGCTCCAATTATTATTTGTTTTTTAATATTCTTCGAGCGTAAGCCGGTTGCTCCAATTACCTTAACTCCCGCTACTGGTAATTCTTCGTATGGTCCCATTATTTCCTTATTCTCTAAATAAAACCGTTCCGACAAGGAATTGAATTCACACCCTGTATCCACTAAAGCCTGTACATTTATTCTATTAAAACCTATTGTTATTTCTGGACATTTTGTTAAATTTTTACATATTAAATCTGAGTTATCCTGTGCTTCTAAATAATCTTTTAAATCAGTAAATAAGGTGTTCATAACGCTATTGTTTTGTATTGCCCCTTGTCGGTTGCTTACGCCCTCGGCTAACCTTCACTTTTCCTTTCTATTAGGGGTTGGTTCTCTAACAAACCGCCTGTCCGGAACTCTCGGGTCATTGCTCGTTCCTTCATTGTTTCCCTGTCTTCTCCACTCAACTGGTTTATGACCTTGTTCTCGCCATGGAGTCACATGGTCACTCGGTCGTCTACCCCAATTATTCGGTTTGTTGTTATTTACTTGTTCCCTAAAATTTCCTCTATTATTGTTTACCCTTTCCCTTTCATTGACTTCCTCTATCCTAGCATGTTCAAATTCCATGAGCAATTTTATAAATTCTGTTTTCTTTTTAATCCCCCTTGTAATTATTGCAATCAAGATATTTGGATGGAAATGTTTTCCCGCCTTATAAACTAATTGTTCCTCTGCTAACGGCGGACTTAACTCGGAACATTGTAGCATCAACATTTCTACATATGCAATTGCCTCGTCATTCATTCTGCCTCTAAATTTCCCAAACTCTAAATGGTCCCTAATTTTCGCCTGTATTATTTCATTGAAATACTTCTCCCTAAACAATTCCTCAAATTCCTTAAAATTTTTAACACTTCTCCTATGTAACTGCCACCATATATAAGCCTCGTCTTTTAAATATCGGTCAATCCAATTCATGCCGTTTCCAATCATCTGCTCGCTTATCTCTTCCATTACATTTAGAAATTGTATGGGAAACCTCTCTTTTCCCGAGAAACTAATATTTCTTACTTCTGGCTCGTGACAATATCCTTCCCCTGAATTCCTGACCGTTTTTAATCTCCTATCTAATTCAATTAATTTTTTAGCGACCTCTTCCGTCTTCTTCGCATTCTCCTCAATTTTCGCGATGTTAGTTTCATTATTTTTCGTGCATATTTCCCCGATTTCTTCGTCTTTCGCCGCGAGTTCTTCCAACCGATTGTTGACGACTACGCCACGGTTTTCGAGTTCTTGCACGCGACCCTCCGTTTCCGCGCGATATCCCTTGATTCGATCGCCGAATTCTTCTTCCGTCTTCTTCAACCTCTCTTCGACGCTCGTACGAATTTCCGCGACTTGTGTTTCGACCATCTCTACTCTACTGTTGACTCCGTCAAAACGCTCGTTTATCTTCCTGTTAAATTTTTCCTCTAATGCGGTTAGACTACCCTTAACTTCCCCAAATTTCTCTTCCATAGTTTTTCGATTTTCTTCAAAACCCTTCCTGTTCTCTTCCGCCATCTTTTCCGCTATTCTCCGATTTTCATCTGTCGCTTTTCGGTTCTCTTCTGTCATCTTTTCCGCGTTCTTCCGATTTTCCTCCGCTGTTTTCTCCGCGATTCTCCGGTTTTCGTCTGCCATCTGCTTTAACATTTCCTGTATCATTGCCATACTCGCGTTTCCTGACTGTACTGCCGCCGATGTTGTTGGATTGTCTACTTCTGTCCCCGCCCGTGAATTTACGTTACTCTCTACTTCTAATTCCCCATTTTGATTAATTGACTCTAATTGTTCCCCTTCTTGACTAAAATTTAAACTCCCACTATTTAATCCCAATTGATTATATATTTCACTTTCATTTGCCATTTTAAGTTCTAATTCCCTCTTTTTACTTCTGGTTAACATAAACAATACTATTCTAACCTATTATCTACCACACAATATTTCCTGTAACAATGTTAATATTCTTATCCTCTAACAATTCTATAACTAGCAATTTAAATTTCACTTTAATGAGCCACGCGGTGGAGCGCCAAATATAACATTCAAGCTGTTATATAATTTTTATTTTGATTAACTCTAAAATTTTACTTTTAATTTAATTTATTTTAATTCTCTTGAAAACTTTTGAAAAACTATTATGATGGTTTAAGTAAATTAATTCAACAAAACAAATTTTTATCCTCTAACTAATTTTAGGATTTATTAGCAAAACAATTATTTATAACAACAGTATCAATTCAATTTATCTATTCATTGAAATATCTTAAGGCTACTTCATTCTCTCACACTTGCATTCTTTAAAACTAATTTACTCTACTACACAATATTATTGATTACAAATTTAAATTCTACAATTTATTATTCAATTTACATAAAATATCAAAACTCTACAAAATGTTCAACAGATCTTGTCCAAATTGTTCTTATTAACTTTATCAATTTTATAACAAAAACAAGACAAATTTCTTTAATTAACTGATATTTCCAAATTTACTTTAGTTTGCCGGCTAGCTCAATTACTTTACTTTTAAATTAATTATACAAAAAAAAAAAACTTGACTCTTATCTCGGGCATGGGAACTTTTAATGACTCAATTAAAGTGAAATACTAACTCTAATGATTATTTATTATGAAATTTTGTACTTATCAACAATTCTCCTCGTCCGCTATAATTTTGGCACTTTTACACAACACAAATCACTAACTATGTACAACAACACAACGGATCCTTAGCCTGTGAAGTCGGATGCTGCTAACACTGGTTCCTTGACTGGTGGTGAATCTCTGGTGATACTCCGCTAACTCTATTTAGTCTCCTTACTAGTTCTCGATTACTATGGACTTCGACGCGATGATCTCTCCTCTTCTTTTATGAAATTTAAACTCTTTGACTCTATTTAATTTATGTATCTAACAAACTTCAAGATAAATTACTAAATTTTGTTGCGGCTCTGCCTTTAAATTAATCAATGACTTAGAATTAAACCCTCAGGTTAATTCTTAACACTTAACACCTCCTACTCTGATTCCTAGCTGTAAGTCAAGACTTACACGCTCTTAACCCCAGTTCTAGACTGAACTCTCCTTACTCTGGATTTCACCTCTCCCGAAATTCAAGTGTAGCGTCCTCTTCGCTTATTGGTTAAATCTCATTTTTTTAAAACTCAGGCCTCTCCGGATTGGACCTCTAACTTTCCAAAATCGTTGGTTTTTTATTACACGCTCTGGCTTCACCCTCGGAGATACCGTTAGGAATTCGCTTTCTCATTTTTTACAACACGCAGCTGCGTTGAATAGCAAAACTCCGTTATGTTTTCTACTAAAGTTTTATTTGTCGGCGAACTTTCTTCTCTTAAGTAAAACAGAATGTCTTCTTTCCCTTGTCCTTGTCACGTCTGTCAATTTGTACAGTTATTTTCGAAACTTAACCTTGCAGCTGCTCTTTTGGTAATGTTGCTTGTCCACATGTGTTCTGTTTCAATTTACACATTTACACAATTATTTATTAATGTTAACTTTTGATTGATTATTATTATTTTAATATTTGATATTAGGCCTAATTAATTGTTTATCCATTGTGATCGTTTGAGATCGTTATATTGTACTTCTGCCAATGACACAAAGTCCGAATTTATGATCAATTGTTAAATACATTGTACACAAAAACTGGCACTCCCTTCTACATGGGTGCAGATCTCTAAATTAATAATAATAATGATCTGTCAAATAAAAATAGATTTATCAATCAACCATATACAGGGTGTTTGGTAACTATTGAAACGACTATATTCAGTTGTAATGATATTAGAAGAGACACGGAAATTGGGGTTACACCATTGGGTGAAAAGAATCTACAAACACCATTTGATATACAAACTATTTTTTCCATCCAAAAAGGAGATAGAATTCAAAATTTTCAAATATAAATCTATTTTCACTAATCCAGTATACGAAATGTATTTTAAACAGTTTTTTTATTCATAAACATAATAAATTGGATAAAATTTGGATCTCCGTTTTTTTTACACATCTTCACGTATCAAATGACCTCTGGAAATTGAAAAAAATTAATATGATAGAGAAGGTTCAGAAAAGATTTTTGCGTGTGTTGTTCTATAAAAAATTTGGATTTAATAACCCACAAATTTGTGTGATAAGGTATAGGGAATTTTTGAGGGTATTTGAAGTCAATTCTATGGCAGTTAGGAGAAATCTGTTGAAGTTGTGTTTCTTGAGAAGAGTTATGTGTGGCGTGATTGAGGATCCTGAGAGCCTGAGACAAGTATGCTGGTATGTTTCACCTTGCGGGATAAGAATCAGACGACCACTCTACCAGGAGCGCGTTAGAACCAATGCTCATGCGTCGTCGCCGCTGAACTCGACGATTGCTCTGTATAATGTAGTCACTCATAGGGTGGATGTTTCCTAGGGTTTGTCGAGGTTTCGTAGGGAAACTTTGGCTGTATTAAACCAACTTTGGTTTTAGATTTGCGAGTTTTGGTGGAGATCAACAATTGTAAAATGTTAGTTTTTATGTTTTTACTTATTTTTATTAGTATATATGGTTTTATATTAGTATATTAGTAATTGTGTATTTGGTTGTTTTACTTTTACTTTTACTTTTGATTTGACTTTTACTTTTGGATTGTTAATTATTTTATAGTTTAGGCAGACTTAGTTATTTTGTTATATATGGCACCCCAGTAATTGGGTTTTAACCTGTTGGGGCTGTATAGTTAATATAGTTAATCTTGTATTTTATCTGTTATAAAAATTGTTGCAATAAATTTATTCTATTCTATTTTATTGGAATTCAGAAAACAAAAATTTTAAATGTAAACATAGTGAAGACACTGACACGAACGAAGTGAGAAGACTAGTTAATATATACACATCTACGAGGCCAGTTAGAGCCTGGTGACGTCATCAATTTCAGAAAACGTGTGTAACAACTGTTTTAAACAATCTTACCCTACTGGATAAGACCTCTTGATCTACCAATACAATTTAACATTTCCTTACAAGACCCAAAAAATCAACTTTTGGAGGATCTGTTTATTAGATTTATAGGGGGGGGGGGATGTACCATGATGGCGCCCATCAACTTGTTTTTTAGTTTTTCAAGACTTAAAATAAAATTCAAACATCATAGGCTGTAATGTAGTTAATATACATGTATCATGGGTCAAAACTTCGAAGTTACTCTGAGACTAAAAAATATTTTTTTGGGAATAACAGGCCAAACGCGAAGACCGAGTTTTATCAAATTTGGTACTGTATATGGATTTATATATTTTTGGATGACTCAAAGAGAAAAGTGTCATAATTACTTTTTTCACAAAATCGGCACTAACAATTTTAACCATTTTTTCTAGAATGAACCCTTCCACAGAGATCCAAAAAAAACGTATCGGTTAACATCGCCATATAGACTTGTCAATAAAAAAACAAAAATCGACCATCGTGGTGTTATAGAAGATCAAATTTATCCAAAAAATTGGCTCACGAATTTCAGGGATATGTGTGAATATAAAATGACCCCTAACTCGTGTACCAAATTACAAACAAAAACAATTTACTAGTGAAGAATAATTGGTAGAAAATGAACTTTACCCCATAATCATAAATTCGATTTCAAAAAAATCAGTCTTTAATAAAAAGGGGGAAACATCGTACATTATTTATGGTTATAATTTAGTTTTACGGAGGGACATGAGAAAGTTATTGCTATCTTTTCAGACGGTTTACTTTTATACATTCGGTTTTAAATAAAAATTTATCAAGTTTTTTTTTTTTCAAAATGTAAAATATCTATTAATTTTGTGTAAATCGACAACATAATAGCACACAAACCCCTTCCCTCCAATGCAGCAGTAATTATGACAGAAATAATGAAATGCTAATGTTTTAGACATATTAATTGTCCCTTCTACCAATAATACAATATCCGAATTTATATGTAGAAGAAATACATTGTACACAAATATTGGCACTCACTGTACATAAATAAGCTAATAAAAAAATTTTGCAAAGATAATGGTTTTTGATATAATCGTTGTTAAAAATTTGAAAACATACAAAACGAAATACTGGTTTTTGGTACATTGAATAAAAAGTCACGTAAAAATTATATATACCAATTTGGACTCGATATCTTATTTATTTCCAAAAAAAAAATTCAGGACACATGTTCATAGGAACGTTTTTACTTATTTTGACCCAAGAAAATTTAATCCTGTTTATTTTATTTTTAAAAACACAAAACGAACGATTGTTTAAATATGACGCGTTTTGGTGCATGTCCTCTGTTTTGTATCGTGTCTTCAAGCATTGCTCACTACAAGTAGACTAACAAAATGAAACTGTTTAGGGTATAGTGAGTGCTTCTTATAAGTTGTTCCCCTTGGGTGTGGCACTCCAGAGGTCCTTAACTGAATCTACATATTTATTCATCTAGTTTTAAGTTCGATACCTCACTTTTGTATTTCATTTCAGGTCTTCTTTTAACTCTTGTTTTCTTCTGACCTTATTATTAATTTTTAAGGCCATGATGACCGAATGACTGTTCGCCTTAAACAGCAAGGAAGTTGAAAATATAGTCTTTTCAGCCCCAGAACCAAAACTAATCTTTTCATCGAAAAATACGAAGGATTAAATTTCCCTAAAAGCATTTATATAGGAGTCAGATTAAAAAAAAAAATACCATTTTACAAATTTCTAACCAGATTGATTTAATAATTATAAAGTAATTGTATTTTTTCAATATTTTTCGGATAGAAACTTTATGGGCAGAAAATTGGGTTGTATACAAGAAAATAGTCCCATTTGATTAATAAGTATATCCAAATTTCTGTTCCTCAATTGTTAATGTTAATAAAGGTTTCAAACTGTGTCCACACTTTTGGAACACTCTGTATATAAGTGCATATGAGAAAGATAATGTCCTACTTAAGCTCCTTTTATATTTCTACCCTTAAATGTATTTACTTAACACTAAGCCAGTGTAAGACACATTATATACTGAGACCTTCTTTTCTTCATTTTATTTTAAACCCTTAATCCTTGTCTTTCATCCCTCTTCTATAAAAGTTTTCTTGTCCCGTTATCATGGATGTTTAGTCGTGCGAAGCGAACATGTGAGCCTGTTTACTATAATTTAAGATCTTGATGTTTGTATGAAATCGGTTCAACGTTTTGTTTGTAAATACGGCCGTAGATTTGTAAACAATTAACCTTTTTAAATATTCACCGTGTCCATAGAAAGAAGGACCTTAAGAATGCAAAAAGTAAGAACAAAACAGAACTATACAGCCGGCTGTAATCTTGGCATTTTATCGAGGTACCAATAAACATCCAAACTGTCATTTCTAGAATACTCTCATTTTATATTGTCAATATTACTTAATGATATTTATTAAAGGGTGTTTCCAAAACTTTAGGACCTTATTCTTCACATAAAAACCAATGAAAAGGTTTATATAAAAATATTTCCTAAAATACATGGTTTTCTATCCAGCCATCATTTTGTGTTTTTAATAAAACTATTCATATCTTTTTAACGGTAAACGATATATAGTTGATATTTTGCATAATACTTAATGATATATAGACCAAATTTGAAGAAAATAATCAACCGATTTCCTTTACTATTTAAACTTTTTCAGTCATTAATTCAGTGAAATTGGAACGAAATCGGAAGAGTCTAGTTGTTTTCCCTTCTAAAATACCGGTTAGTGAGTCATCGAATCGGCCATTATAAAAAACGTAATTTCTCATAATCAACTCTGCACATTTTAATGAAATATGAAAATATCACAGATCTAAACTAGTGTGTAAAATCACAAAAAATATTTAGGGATAAAAACAAAACTGAACACTCACGTCGCGTATTGAAAGCTCGATTTCAATAGTGAGGCACAAGCGAAGTAAGTGGCTTTTTTAAATCTACTAGCTGCTGATTAGGCGCAAGTTGCCCGGGCGTTTATTTTTCGCAATCTTCTATTAAACAGAAGGAAAAAAAGATTTCCATGTATAGTGTGAAATATATGTAAAATTGTTATCGGCACTGTCACCAATAAGCTTTAACAACCCTGAAAACTATGGAAGTCATACTAATCTCGATCATTTTAGACATTTTATTTTTCACCCCCAATGCCGATGGGTGCTGAACTTGGAGCATCTTAAGTACTGTCACTAGTCATCTCAGCGACAGCGAAAACTATTGAATCGATTCTAGTATAAGTAATTTTCAATTACTTTTACATGATACCCCTTTCCAACCATCCCCTAGGGATGCTAGGTGTATCTTTGCACCAAGTTTGGTTGAAATTGCTCCAAGGGCGTTCCAGAGTTAAGCAGGAACGTAATCTCGATCATTTTAGACATTTTATTTTTCACCCCTTCTCACCCCCCCCCAATGCCGATGGGGGCTACACTTGAACTTAAACGGCATTGAAAGTGTCACTGCCTCATATACTAGGGATTCCATACTAACATATGTAGTTTTCGATTATTTTTACGTGACACCTCTCCCCACCCCACCCCTAGGGGTGGTTAGGGGTATCTTATCCACACATTTTTTTTCCAAATTGTAAACCATATGTGTACAAAGTTTGGTTGAAATTGCTCTAAATTTGAGCAATGTTTTTAGACATTTTTATTTAGCAATCGTTATCAGTTAACAGCAATAAATTCTTTCTGTAACATATAATGAATTACAGATATTGACAATGGTTTAAGGTTTTGTAAAAGTGTCTACAAAAATTGTTTCTGTTTAAAATGACTCAAGAATTTTAAGTTTCTGATAACTACTGGGGAAGTAATTACAGTTTATATTTAAACATTATTCTACGGGATTAAACTCCAAGATGGCGTCAGGGTGGGCAGATATTTTATGATGATATTAGAGTTAATGGAAGTACTTATAAATTAATAAGCGCTACAGATTCCTCTCCCTGTCTTCAAATATTTAAGCTGACAATAAGTGGTTCACAAAAAGTAAAGAAATAATGTGGCTATAAAGGAAGCAGCTTTTCACCAGGTCGGCGGGTCACAACATGCAATATGCATCAGGCGTTTTGTACATCAAGTTTTATTACTTTAGATATGACAGGTTAGATTGTTATGGGTTGTGTTAAGTTTTTATTGTACATCATACAATATGGTTTGGCGAACAAAATAAATTGATCTAGAGTTTCTTATTATTGTACGTATTATGGATTTTCTTATAGGCGAATAACCTCTTGGTCATCATCGCCTTATAAAAAAAAGTGGGGGAAAAGGACATAAAATAAGGACACCTAGCCTTAGAATACTTTATAACCTCCAGTGTTGGAGAAGTACAATAGTTGATCAAAAGAAACCAGATAGGAAAGATGAAATAGAGAGGGATCTAACCCTAACTTGATTTTTGTAGCCGTTATCGTACTCACGGTACAGATGACAACGGCGACGGACGGACGGCGCGTCTAAAATCACTTTTTCTGCTTCCTGAGGTCTTTAAACGTGAAGCTCACTAAACAAGCAGATGATATTTTACTTTGTACACTAGATAAAATGGGTTGGAAATGTTTGTAGGTCACAAATAACGCTTATTAAAAACTTTCATTTTCTTAAAACACGCTTTATTTTCAGTTTAAAGATCGTTGCTCTCATTTTTTTTTTCCAAAAATACCCGCGTCTGGCAAAGCTTCAAAGCGGGACGACGCAACTGAGCTTACTCATAAACTCAATAAAAATGTCCAAATAACAGCTGATAGCGGGTATCTTGTTATGGCTAAAGTCAATATTGATGGTATTAGGATCGTACAGTGTTTTACTTTCTCATAGAGAAAGTATTTTGATACGCTAAAAATGTATTTTATGAAACCATCTTGATTACAAGGTCTGTTATAGTTTTAAACGACGGTAGATAATGAGTAACCACTTTAACCTCTCCTTAGCCATACGAAGAAAACAAATTAATCGATTGGATTACACTTTGGAGAAATGCGAAGATTTATAATTAAATGGAATGTGGTAAAACCGTAAGTTGCAGTTCTTGAGTGTTTTGGAAAATACCGAAATGTATCCTGATGGGTTACATATTTTAGGAATATTTAAAAAGATTAAATCGGGGTTCTTTTACATTATTTTTCTAATGTACCGGGTCTTTCAAAAGTTAAAACTTTAACTAACAATAGTTTATTTGTTTTTTAACATAGATATAGATAAATACAATTGGAATTAAAGGGATTTCTTTTTTTTTTAAACTTTAAATTAAGTCAAATATTTCCTTGTTAGAGTTATTGACAGGTGTGTTCAAAGTTGCCGCCATTCTCTTCCTGGAGAAGCAGTAGCTATACGTGGCAGTTCATAACGTGTTGACATTTATTGGCTCTTCTCTTACGATTGAAGGTCTTCCAGACCTCTTGAAGAGAGACCTTGGGAAAAGAGGGATCTAACCCAAGACTACATAAAAAAGTGTAGATCCAGTTAGGTCTCCTCGGGGTTGCTAAGTCCGTACTCACTAAAGTGATCCCCTGAAGGTTTGTAAACTACTGTCAGAAGACAAATGATTTAAGACACGTAAAAACACATCCTCAATAGCGGTATATGTAAATCATTTTATAATCAATTGAAACTAATCATACGTTAAAACGTTTTTACAAAACAATAGAATTGATTCTCTTTGACGGTACGTGTGTGGCAATCTCGAGGTGCCTCAGCTGGATCTACACCATTCTTAGTATAGTCTTGGGTTGTATTGTCAGCAGAGGATGAGGAAGCATCATGTCCATTTTGTTGGCAGTTTAAAACGAAACGATACAAGGATTAACGACCGATAATAAATGTTGGCAAATTCAAGAACGACACGCGGCCATAAATAAAGAGATAATGGTTTGCAGTCCCTAGTAATAAATTAGACTTGTTAAAATGTGATGCGGGGCGATGCTGGAAGTGTTTTGCTAATGATAATTGCAAAGAAACCAAGATGAGATGTTTGTTACAGAATGTCAAGTTGCATACAAGTTTAATACATCAAAGAGTCGCCATTTTGAAATTTGTAGACTTTACTTACCCATTAGTACAGGCTAAGTTTGGTAATTTTTACAAATTTTGTCCTACGTTTTTTTAACACATATTCACTTTTCATGGGCTTAGAAAATAGAAAAGTGATTTTCGACATGCCGCGTCCGTCTGTAGGTAAGCAATAGTTGGCACATAAAATTTGGTAAGGGGACTAAGTGTGTTTATATAAAACCCTATTAAAAATAAATAAATAAACTAATTAAAAAATATCAAATTAGATATTTGGAGAAGTTCGTCTTTTGAAACAGTTTCATGACAGATTTTTTTATTGATAACTGAAGAACCAAAACTTTTGGAGAAATAGTGAGCAATGTGTTTTACTTTTTGGGTTATATTTTAGTAAATTTTGAACAAAACAGTTGGGTCAGATTTTAATCAAATTTTGTAGACTATATGGGAAAATTTGGCAATATCGTTGGGAATTTTGTTTTCATTTTTTTTGGTAAATCGAAAATTTTGTGTCGCTGTCTTAAAGAAAAAATATATAATTACGTTTTTCTTAAATTAGTTATAACTATTTTGATTAAATTGTGTTAAAATGTAGACCCTAACTACCTAAATATTTCGGTTAACAATAAAAAAATAAAATAATAACATAAGCTGTTATAAAAGATTTAATCTCTCAGTATCGACTCTACCGATTTTGTTCAAATTTTAGTGAAATGTGAAGATTAATGAGTAAAACACAAAATATTACGGTTCATGAATAAACAAACAAAATTCAACTTTCATTGACATTATTAAAAGGTTGAATTTAATCAAATACGCTGAGGACACGGTCAGACACAAGCGTAGTAAGTTTAGACCCTTATTTAAATATATCAATTGTTTTCATTTTTGATTGATAACAGGCAGACGGTTTTATTTGCTTTTGGAGATGGACAACTGAGAAGATTTTTACACCGTTCATTTCCATTGATATTAAGAACTATCATCTGTGCAGCGCTTTACAACCAAAACGCGTGGACCGATTTTGATCAAATTTAGTACGGATCCTTTTTTCTCAAGACATTTTTTTTTTTCATATTTAAAAAGTTAGTGGCTATCATAAAAAGATTTTCTCAAAATCAGTTTACCGATTTTGATAAAATTTTGTTGGAGTGTAGCTTCCAAGGACCCAAACAAAATGTTTTTGGTCGTCAACTCTCATAAAGGTTTCGAGAGATATCGGTGGAAAACCAAAACCAAATAATCGACCGTGGACCTGTTAGATAAATGCGTGTTCTTATTACTTTTTCGGGCTCAGTTATTGTTGTTTAAAACATTGCTGGTTTAATGGCTCTAGAAATACTTTGAAACATGCCAGAAACGACAGCGTGTTGCTACAGATGCTTACAAAATATACAAATATGAAAGTTTATTAATTTCTCCAAACAAAAGACAAACAGATGGATGTGTGGAACTATCCTTTTAGTTACTCAGTAAATTTTAAATGATAGTCAAAATATATAGAGAATTCTCGGTTACATTTTGACAATTTAATTTTCCGTGTGTGTATTGTATATGACGAAATAAATCATTTTTACCTACAATGATTAGCGCTGTTATATTTGCGTAAGCCGTCTTCAAATACCTATTGTCTGTTGGTTGTTACTTTCAAGTGAATAATTAATGTAAGAGAAGTAAACTAAAATATAAAATACGGTAATAGTCCCTTTTGAACCGTTAACTGCCTTTTAAGTTAGACTAGAGGCAAACAAATTTTGAGCGGCCGCCATTTCCGATTGGATAGTGCTTTTGAATTCAGGATTGCGGCAATGTGTTCTACTACATAATAAGTCCTTTACAATGATGTACTCGACCTATGCTTGCATTGAAGATTTTTCCAAGTTCCCTTAGTAAGGGGACATAACCCTAGAATTGCATCGTTGTAGGTTTATTCGCAAATAAAATACCTCGAAGTATCAAGACTTTTTGAACACCCGGTATATAGGATAAACATTTTAAATACACACCGTAAGCATAGATTGTTTGTCTTGTTGCTTTAAGGTGAAAAACTTCGCAGTGTTCATCGCCTTGTATATAAAAAAGAACATATAATAAAACACCCCTTTATAGCATACGTTCGGAAGAGAACTGATAGGAAAGAGAGGGATCTAACCCATGACTATAGGGAAAAAAAGGTGTAGATCCAAGCTAGATGATGGACTACTCTGCCCGTAGTAAGCCCCCTGAGGGATACATTTAACTGAATATTGAAAACTGTTAACATTACTTTCCTAATATAATTCAAAGCTGCCGCTTCCGCTGAAGTCTTTTTAACACTTTGAACAAATATACCCCCTCTGTATCATAGTGAGTACGGGCTTGGCAATCCTGAAGGATCTACACCATTTTGTCACAACCCTCTCTTTCATCCTTCCATTAGGTTTCTCTTACTCTTGACCAACTCTCTTGTTATTGTAGTATTCCAGGACTAGGAGTCCTTATTTGAATGCTCTTTTCTCTCTCTTTTTTATAAAACGATGATGACCGAGAGGTTTTTGCCTTTAACAACAAGGAAAAAAATCTACAAATATAAGGCACTAATGTTTTATGTTTTTTCCCCCCCCCCCATTTCTAGTAAAAAAGAAATACAAGCGTAACAATAAATTGAAACATAACCTCAAAATGTTGAAAAACTTTAATTCTACGTTCACATACACAAGTAGATAAAGAAATGGAGTCTTAATTAAATTAATACCGTAACCTTTACAAAAATATTGAAAAATAAATAAACATAAATTAAATTAATAAAAAAGAGTACAGTACTTACAAAAATGGAATTGAATGTTTCGCCGTAAAATCTGACCGGGACGGACAGCGGGATTTCAGGACTGGAGATATCGTTCTGTTTGGGGAGAGACGAGTCCAAAGAAGGACCGTATGTATAAAAGCCATCAGTCAGTTGTAAGGAAGATTTAAAACACACACACAACACTACTAGCTCCAACAGATGCATTGTAAGACTGAGGGACCAGTGTCCAACACGATGCGGTGTTGCCGGCTCGTGCCAGTTTGTTATTTTGAGACTAAGAAGTGGTGAAGGTGGGAGGGGCTATTGCAACCAAAACCCGACTGGTGGATTCCCCTACATTGCCTTTGTGGCGGTTGTTTACAATGACATTCTGTTGTTGATTGTTGTGAGATAAATCTTTCTCATTACACCAATTGTTTGTGTAATGGTAGGTGGAGAAGTAACGCTGCCCGTGTTCCTAAATCGAGCCTTCGCTCGTTGTACGTCATGCCTAACTAATCGATTTTGTAATGATTCAGTTTTTAGTAGTTTTTTACCTTTATGCTACGTTTGTTTCAATGGTTGCATTTTGATCTATTGGTTTGGAAATCCTTATATTTCAACAAATTCTGTTGAAATTGGTTGAACCGATTTTGAGAAATTAGGTTTTTTAAAAAGTTTTTTTTATAGAAAACTCGTGAGCCGGTATTTTTTTTTTTTTTTTTTTGAAACGGCGTTCCCTACGTCAGTTCTTTAGAACGGTTTCCGCGTTCCTAAATCAAGCTTCCACTCACTGAACTTTGTATCTAATAATTATTATCTTAGTTTTTCCGGTTACCGTGTTTTGATTTTATTATTATTATTATTTTTTTGGTGAATAACCTCATAATCTTCATGTCTAATAAAAAGAGGACACAATAACATACAATAAAGAATTGACTCTCGAATACACTAATAACGTCAGAGTCGGAAAAGAACAAGAGTTGGTCAAGAAAAATCTGATAGGAAAGATGAAAAAGAGAGAAATAACCTTAGACTACATGTAAAGGTGTAGATCCAACTAGGGGCTATCGGGATTGATATATTCGCACTCACTATAAGTGAGTCCCTGAGGGTTATGTATTGAAATCGGTTGGGCCGATTTTGAAAAATTATACTTTCTGTAGCGGTTTCATAGTCAATTTTATAATGGATAACTCCTGAATTGCTAGATGGCGACCAATACGTCTGTACTTTTTGATATTTAATATGGAGAAGGGAACGCTACCGCGTTCCTAAATCGAGTCTACACTTGTTGAGGTCGCAACTAGTACCTATGAAAACAAAGTTTTGAATGGCGATATTTTAGTTTTTTAACGGTTATTCCTGAGTTTGGAAATTTTTCTATTAAATAAAAAAATTCAGCTGGGCAGATTTCGTTAAGTCTGGTCTTTCATAACGCTCTTCCAAATTAGAATGTCGATTTTAAAAATTTATAATCTTTAATAGATCATTTCTTAATCAATATTTTGACAATCATGATGAAAAATTCAGTTTGTTTTAAGCAAAAATGTTATCAAAATCATCACTACTGTTCTTGTGTGTTTTTCCCCTTGACATAAGTTTTGAACGAAGAGAATTAAAACACAAAAATACCACTGTTAGAGGCTAGCCAATCCCGAGAGACCTAGCTGGATCTACACCTCCCTTCTATCAAGTATCTCTTGACCAACTTTTGTTCTTTCCCACAATGACGCTATTAGAGTATTCGAGGGCTAGTGGGTCTTTATTTTATGCTCGTTTCTTCCTTTTTTTTTTTTAAGGGAATGATGTCCAATATACAGACATGATAATCGATTATGTAAATCTGTTTCGATATGAAATACACGGGGAAACGACCTTTGTTGTAAAAACCCTATTTGTGGGATCAAACAAGTATTAGGCTCTAACGTTCTCATGTTATTGTATAATAACGCCATAGTGGAACAGATCCCAGACCTGTCTGGCAGAGCGCGCATTGAGTCAGTATTTATTTTAAGAACAGCTGTAAAAACGCGAGATAGTGTTTTACGAGTAGATTAACCCGGTTTTAAAAATAATGGGCCGAATATAGAAACGAGGAATTTATCATATGCAACGCCTAATTTAATAATTTGGAATCTTACAATGGGTTACTTCATATCTAAACAGCTGATACTCTGACGTGTCGTAATACCTGAACTAGGAGGGGGAAACATAGTCTAGCATCAAGAGAGGGTAAGACTAAATGTGTACATCCAGCTAGACGACTTCAGGATTGCTACTGAGGTCAATGACGTGAATCAACTTTTATTTTCGTTTGTTTGCCAGTTGTTCACGAATCTTTGTCATTAAAATTGTATAGATATCGGTTGAGAAGAATTTGAGATTTAAACCTATTGGATATGGTTTAAAAGAGGGACAGTTGGCGAGATAACGACTGATAACTTTTGTTTGCGACTTTAAAATCCTATGATAACTACCACCATTTTGTTTTTAGTAACGCCAATTATATTGTACCTGCATAACTAGAACTAAAAACGACACATAATTTAAATTATTAACGAAAACATCGGAGTGATTTCTAAGAAATTACTACCCGAGATGATTTGTAATTTTTCTTAAACGGATTTATTTACGTAAATTATGTTTTCCTATCGCAATGTTTTTACTAAATAATAATTTCAAAATGGCGGCCATTTAAACGTTTGTAAGTTTAAACTTAACATAGTGGGAAAGTTCAAGCGTAAACATTTTAAAACAATTTTATCAAAGGTCAAAGTATAAACGAGATAATAGATAAGAAAATAATTTCTTGGTAATTGTGTTGAACAGAGCGGGAATTAAAACAGTATTAATTGTGAAACACGAGAAACTTGCCTTTATTTGGAACGTTAAAAAAAGGTAAAAGGATAGTAAATTTAATTTTAGACTATTCTATATAATTACCAAGAACTAAATGAAGGAAAACTAACAATATTTTACTGCAAATATTTTATTTAAAACAATATGGCGTTTCAATGACTAAATTGTCATCTTCATTTTTTTTACATTTAGATACTTTTAACACACTCAAAACAACTGATGATGACTAGCTCATTGAAACTTCTGTTTGTTGTGGAAAATTATGTTGTTTTTTCATTTATTGATTGAAGTTTCCACAAATATTACTCATTTCAAGGGAAATGATCATCAAGAAACTTTTTATTGTTATCTAGTTTATTCTTTGATTTATGATTATGTTCGATTTTCATTTTTTTTATAACTTTGTAAACTGTATTTTTGGGTAAATTGCGTCAACTAGTTAGGTTAGGTCTTTGTTTTGTTCATTTTGTCACATAATATTAAAAAGTGTTTTAATTTTCTGTCAAAACATATCGGTTTTTGAAGTTAAAAAAACGTAGTTTTTTGTGTTTGCTGTGCTCTATAGTGCAAACATGTGAACTTATTTTTGTATTGGAATATTTTGGAAATATGTATTTTGTTTTAAAATTATAATTAATTATTAAGGGGCAGCTGCTATGAACAATAACAAAACTCGAAATTTCTCAAAATAGAATGTCTGCCTGTTGTATGCGCAGTGTTCTACAGATTAAAGTTTGAAACAATTTTAATCAAATTTAGTATATTGGGCATATCTTCGGACTTATTTTTTAATAACTCAAAATTTGAGGGTTAAATTAAGGGGAAAAAATTAGATTTTCTCAAAATGTCATACTATTTTGATCAAGTTTAGCTCCTAAGGGCTATAAAAAACCTATTATAATCAGCCATAGGTAATTTTTCAAAATCGTCTCTACCGATTTTGTAAAATTTTAGTAAAATGTGAAAAGTAATTACCCACCCGTGTGAAAAATTGAAAGTAAAAATTAAAAATATTACTGCTTAATTAAGAAGTTGACAGAAAGACTTATTTGTGGATAGGATATAATGTGTACAAGTTATTGCAATGACTAGCCTATACAGAATAGGATACCGTTTGTTCCAAGAGGGCCCACACTTAAACTTTGTTACGTATAAGCCTACATAGCATTACGAAGGAGAAGGGATTTGCTTGTTTTTATTGACTGTTTTAAAGTAAGGCAATATAAATATTGTATGCTTGAACCATACCTTGGCTGAACGTGTTTTTTTTTTTTGGATCGTAAAATAATAGCTATAAAAAGTCAAGTTGGGCAGAGTGGAGTTTTCTTTCGTTTTAAATGTACGGAAGAGTGATATAACAAAGACGTACATTCAACCAATGCTCTTAGGAAGTGAATTATTTAGGCGAGATAAATGAAAAGGGCAAAATATTGCAATAACTTTCTCATACACTAATCAAACAAGTTTATGGGTTTGATCCTTTAAATCTAATGTCCAAAAGTTGGTTTCTCAGGCCTTGTATGAATTTATTAATATGATTTAATCGAACATTTGCCATCACTTGTGTATGTGAAAACTAATACACGACGTTTCGAAAGCATGAGTCAACTTTTGTTATCAAGTGTTATCAGTGAAAAAGAAAAACACCAACACAGTCTAGTACCCCAGAGACATGTTGGAAACTAAAACTCAAGCCTAAAACATGGGAGCAGTCAAAGATAAGACTAAATAGAAACATGTTGAGGTAAAACCACCACACACAGGCTACAGTACACAAAGTACAGCAAGCAACTGATTGTAAAGGGATAGAGATAAGATAAAGTTGTCGTAGCTGTTATTGGGGAAACAACGTTTTGTCCCCTATTTCAAGAGTTTAGTCCTCGATCATGTCATGATTCCCAATTGTGGAATAGGCGGCACATTTACAGTTTTGTTTAAAGTAAAATAATTGTTATCTCCGATTTTTAATTCAGACTGTAGAGGACTAAACTCTTTGAAAGAGAGGGAAAAGGTTGTTTAACCCTATAACAGGAAATTTTCTCTCGGCTTCCCTTTACAATCAGTTGCTTGCTGTCCTTTGTGTGGTGGTTTTATCTGATGACGTTTGTATTTAGTCTTAGCTTTGACTGCTCAGGTCTAGTTTTAGGCTTGAATTCCTTTCTCAGGTTATAGATTTAGTTTTAGTTTCCAACATGGCTCTAGGCTTCTAAGGCTATGTTGGTGTTTTTCTCTCTTATGTTCTAGCTTCACACTTGATAACGATAGTTGATTTATACTCTTGAAACGTCGTGTATTAATTTTCTATAGACAAGTGATGACAAATATCTGATTAAAACCATATTAATAATATTGTATGACAAATCCATTATTATGGAATAACTTTAAAACCAGAATTGTATATGTTAAACTGTATTGGTAGACCCAGAGTCTTATCCGGTTTGTTTAAAACAGTTGTTAGACAGGTGATTTTTAACCTTGTATATCACAACTTTCTTGACATCAGCTAGGCCCTAACCAGCCTCGTAGATGTGTGCATATGAAAAAGTCTCACCGACACGAGCGAAGCGAGTGAAGGCTCCTTAATACGTCTACAATTTCTAATCCCGCTAGGGGGTCGAGATACTGGCCCGAACAAATTAGTAAGTACTATGATGGCGCCTATGAACTTGTCTTGGTCCAAAATTAAATATATCGCTCAACATCTTCTCTAAAATTAAATATATCGCTCAACATCTTCTCTAAAATTAAATATATCGCTCAACATCTTCTCTAAAATTAAATATATCGCTCAACATCTTCTCTAAAATTAAATATATCGCTCAACATCTTCTCTAAAATTAAATATATCGCTCAACATCTTCTCTAAAATTAAATATATCGCTCAACATCTTCTCTAAAATTAAATGTATCGCTCAACATATTCTCTAAAATTAAATATATCGCTCAACATCTTCTCTAAAATTAAATATATCGCTCAACATCTTCTCTAAAATTAAATATATCGCTCAACATCTTCTCTAAAATTAAATATATCGCTCAACATCTTCTCTAAAATTAAATATATCGCTCAACATCTTCTCTAAAATTAAATGTATCGCTCAACATATTCTCTAAAATTAAATGTATCGCTCAACATCTTCTCTAAAATTAAATGTATCGCTCAACATATTCTCTAAAATTAAATGTATCGCTCAACATCTTCTCTAAAATTAAATGTATCGCTCAACATCTTCTCTAAAATTAAATGTATCGCTCAACATCTTCTCTAAAATTAAATATATCGCTCAACATATTCTCTAAAATTAAATGTATCGCTCAACATCTTCTCTAAAATTAAATGTATCGCTCAACATATTCTCTAAAATTAAATGTATCGCTCAACATCTTCTCTAAAATTAAATATATCGCTCAACATCTTCTCTAAAATTAAATATATCGCTCAACATCTTCTCTAAAATTAAATGTATCGCTCAACATCTTCTCTAAAATTAAATGTATCGCTCATCATATTCTCTAAAATTAAATGTATCGCTCAACATCTTCTCTAAAATTAAATATATCGCTCAACATCATCTCTAAAATTAAATATATCGCTCAACATCTTCTCTAAAATTAAATGTATCGCTCAACATATTCTCTAAAATTAAATGTACCGCTCAACATATTCTCTAAAATTAAATATATCGCTCAACATATTCTCTAAAATTAAATATATCGCTCAACATCTTCTCTAAAATTAAATATATCGCTCAACATATTCTCTAAAATTAAATGTATCGCTCAACATCTTCTCTAAAATTAAATGTATCGCTCAACATATTCTCTAAAATTAAATGTATCGCTCAACATCTTCTCTAAAATTAAATATATCGCTCAACATCTTCTCGAAAATTAAATATATCGCTCAACATCTTCTCTAAAATTAAATGTATCGCTCAACATCTTCTCTAAAATTAAATGTATCGCTCATCATATTCTCTAAAATTAAATGTATCGCTCAACATCTTCTCTAAAATTAAATATATCGCTCAACATCATCTCTAAAATTAAATATATCGCTCAACATATTCTCTAATATTAAATATATCGCTCAACATCTTCTCTAAAATTAAATGTATCGCTCAACATATTCTCTAAAATTAAATATATCGCTCAACATATTCTCTAAAATTAAATATATCGCTCAACATCTTCTCTAAAATTAAATATATCGCTCAACATCTTCTCTAAAATTAAATGTATCGCTCAACATATTCTCTAAAGTTAAATGTATCGCTCAACATTTTCTCTAAAATTCCAATTTACAAGTTAACCACGTAAAATTAAAAAACGACAACTGATCAATGACATTGTTTGTAAAAGAGATTATTTTCGCAAAATCGTCTGTGATTCTACGAACAGTTTTTAAAGTCATAGTTAAATTTGGGTGTTGGAATTTTTAGATGTCTGGCCTTCAGACTGTCACCGAATTATACTTTAATTGGACATGATATGATTGATTGATTGTAAAAAAGGACAGTTGTTTTGATAGAATGTCACCAAATATTGGGCCTTGTTAGTTCTTTGCGACACCTCGATAAAAAAAGACAGAGATATGTACCTGTCTTTGGGCTTTTTCTAAGCCATGCGCAGTAAAGTTTGAAAACTGTGCAAATGCATGGAGCATCGTCGTATCCAGAAAAGAAAGTATAAAAATTTTTTTTTTAATGAAATACGAAAACAAATTTCTTGTTTGTTTGTCATACTGTAGTTTTCATAATTAGCTGTCTTTAATATTTGTGGTTTTCATAAAACAGTCTACTACCAAAATAGCCAGTAAACGAAGTATAGGCTAAGTTTGGTAATAATCAAAAATATCGACCTCCATTTAAAAAATTATCTTCACGTTTCATGGCTTCAGGAAACCGAAAAAGTGATTTTCTAAACGCAGTCCATCCCTCGTTGTTGTCGTCTGTACGTAAGTATGATAGCTGTCACTAACTAATATTAAGTTAGGGACATGAAAATCAGTATAGTGTGCTCACTATTGAAATTCAGAAAACTCAAACTTTGGCGGCCATTTTGAACAGTTTTTGTCCATATCTTGTGTGTTATTCAACTTATAACAAATAAATTACACATTTGTAGATTTAAATTCTGCATGTAATGGTACCAACCCCCATTTCTCTACGATGAGAAATAGTGAAGTTATTGTTAAAAATGAAAATTCGATACACGACCATTCATAAAAACGAGATTCGGGGCCAAACGCAACAAGTGAAGGCTTTGTCACATACGTACAGCTTTGAGGGCCGATGGGGGCGGAGACTTACTAATACATATTCACCCTACGAGGCCTGTTAGAGGCTAACTTCAAGAAAGTAGTGATATTCATAGTTACGAGATCCGTGATCTAAACAGTGATCTCTTACAGATATTGCTAAAGACTGTCCAATTCATTTAGGTGCAAATTCCTGACATAAAATGTAACTGTGAAATGTGTTTAAAAAAAATAATAAATTTTTAAAAAATGCTCATATGCAATGTCAATATTATACCTCTGTAATTTATTACTTTTTATTTCTGTTGTTATGAATTTTGTAACGTTATTTTGTTCCTTTTGATGTTTAATTAACTCATTTGGTTTGTTATTACAGTCGCTGAAAGAAAACAATCATATTTGAATAGTTAGGGTTGTAATATTAAGGGAGCAATAAAATTAATTATCTATTTATACTAGCCTACAACTTATAAAAATATTTAATAATTTGTTATAATAAACTTTCACAAAATGACGCAACACTCGGAAAGGGTCTACGTCCGTTGCTTTAGTAGAATTTTTTTTTATCCTTAAAGCTTCCAAAACACCCAACCTCGAGAGGTTTTTATTACAACGTATGAAATGTTTACCATATGTTTGACTAAAGCGTCATATGATTTTACTGAACAGCTGATTTCATATGTTATTAACTTTACGGATTCAACGTATTACCAAATAAAAGACACATTTCAAAACTCCACCCATGTTGAAGTAATTGTAATAAGCTTTAGTTTCGGCACTTTAGACGGACTCGTGACGTCATCGTACACTTGTCTTTACAAGCCATGACTAAATAATACTAATTCAAAGTTTTAATTTTTACTGAAAATTAATTAGCATGAAATACGAGTTGGTTCCGCTTGCCGGTTTCAAATCGGCGGTATGTAACATGATGATAGGGCACAATAATGGTACCTACCCAGCCCTGTCCATACAATATAATGATCCCCTTAATGTAATGGGGGAAAAAATTATAAAATTTTAATTTTAACAATATGGACTGTGAATCTAACCACCGATTACTGAGGTCAAATTACTTTACTTTTAGTCGGAAGGCAAAATATCCCAGTTTTTGAGAAAGGGTTCCTATAAAAGGCTCTATAACATAAAAACCTTACATAAAACCAAAAACCAAATGAAAATAACGTAACAATTAACTTAACAGATGTGTTACTAGCGATTCTACAGACTGGTAATTCCACCAATCACACCACCAAAACGTGAAAAGGTGGGGAAAAAATCGCTAAATCTTAAATATCCAAATGGCGTAAGGGTCATGCGAGAACTGATAAATACTTAAAATAAATACATATTTGAAATAAACGGTTTCGTAAACGATTATAATGTTTGTACAGAGATTATATCTAAACATGGATTTTAAATTTGATTTCGTTTTATAAATTGTTTGATTAGATATATTTAAAAAATAATAATAATAATAAATACACAGTCAGAGTCGGAAAAGAACAAGAGTTTGTCACGTGATAGAAAAGATTAAAAAGAGGGATCCAAATCAAAACTAGATTGAAAAGTGTAGATTCAGCTTAAATACCTCGGGAATGCTGTACTCATATTCACTTTTGATGTGAACACGTCTAAAAATTGGGATTCGGAACCACATTGAGAAATTCTTCAACATCAGCATGACTCTCCAAAAGTTAATGTTCAAATTAAAGAAACCTCGCAGTCATCATTGCCTGCATCCAAATCTTTATAGTATCAGAAGAGAACCTAATAAGAAAGATTAAACAGAGGGATCCAACCCAAAGACTAGGAGAAAAAAGTGTAGATTCGGCTAGAAATTTCGGGATTGCTACACCCCCCAAGTGAGACCCTGAGAGAATGCGAAGAAGATGTGGAGTACGAAATGTAATATGGATGGCAATTCTCAGAAGAAAAGGCAGGAAGAGACATCTTTTCATGAGAATGACCAATGGCAGCCACGTGTTGGGAATTAAAAAGGTGTTGGGTTTAGTGGTTGCTTGTATTGATTTTACATATAAAAAGCAATTGCCATAGTACGCTTTGAAGCTCAGATATTAGAGCCACTTAGTGCTGCCAAGTAACTGCCTACTTCTGGTCACTTTAAGGACAGCATGCCGTATAGTATGTTCCAACTCCTCCCCACCAGCGCATTCTGAACAGAACCCACAAAACTACAACTGTTCAACCCATATGGGTAACTTTTTTTAGGTATAAATTCAGCGGTAAACCGCACATCGTTAGATACAGCAGGTCCTGGTGCAAAGTGTAACAACGAAAGATTACGACTTGGACACGAAACGTTGTCTATGTTGTAGCGTTTTATTAAATATTATTTACAAAATCCTAAATCGGGAAAGAAATTATTGCAAATTGTGTAAAGTGATTATACACGAACATTCTCAAGGTTTAGCCTAAAGTTGGTCAAACGAAAAATTTTACGATTTAAAAAGTACATAGATGGTCGTTAACAAAGTTTGAAACGGAGAAGCTTTTATTTTCTTAAACATAAAATATCTCATTGAATGCAACCGCAACTAACGCCTGCAAAGCTCTGTATATACTTATTCTTAACAGCAAAGTAGTGCGGAGAGTTGCACTTAAATATTAAAGGCGTTTGTTCACAAAGAAAGAAAACTTATTCTGACATGCTTTCTTCTATAAAAATTGTATGCATTCAATACGTTACATGTAGGTTACTAGTCCAATATGGCGGGTTCCAAGCGTATGTATGTCTTGCAGTAGATCATGTTCAAATACAAATTTATGTGTTACGGTAGGCGGAACGATGCCGCGTCCCCAAATAGCTGTTCACTCGCTTCGCTTGTAACAATAACGCCGTTCTAATAACTTGCCCAGTTTATATATATTTAATTTCTTAAACGTTAATTTTATTTTAACATTGTGAAGTAAGGGTTGAAGTTATGAGCATTTTTGACTACTTATTTTGGGATTAGGAAAAAAAATATACGTTGTCCCGTAAGTTGAATAGACAAATTAATATTCATATATATAATGTCGATAGATAAAATGTTTGAAAAAAAATCGATTTAAAATACACGGAGAGAAACTGCAACTATTAATACCTAAAGCTTTGCCATAGTGATTAGTGTAACAATCAGTAACAGCTGACTGACTTATTAAAACAAAATATACTTTAGGGATAACCTACTACAACAGAAATAATAGTTTTTGTGTCTTGAGTAAGCAAAGAATTTGTCTATGAATACATTATTGCACAAACTTTAGCTTAAACACACCAAGATGTAACTTTATACGAGTTCAAATTTTTAAAATTTATCCGCCATTTTCCAATATGGCGCCCAACTTGGACATTTCTTACGAGAAATATAAGATAAAATAAAAATTGGAATATAAAATTTCTTCAGAGACCCCATATATTTTATGATGATTTCTGATATAAAATGTAATTTTAAGAGTTTTTTATTCCATAAACATAACCACTAGAGCCATAAACATTTTGAATTTCAGCGCTGTAATGGTTTGGTCACTCAATATTCATTTTAAAATTACCTTTTGTCTTGAAATCGTGTTTTCAATTTTAAATAATTATAGAGAAACTTTATTGTATGTGTTTTGTTTTCCATTTTCGATTTGTAGATTCTGGAGAAATCAAGTAAACCGTTATTAATAATTATAAAAGAGAGAGAGAGACAAAGAAACGTGTTTTTCTGCTTCGTTTACTATTACTTAAATTTGTTAAAATCATTATGTAAAACATTAATTTCTAACACGGTGTAGAAAATTCAATTCAAGACAAAGTTAATTTTAAATGGAATATTGAGTGATCAAACCACTATTGTACTGAGAATGAAATGTAAAAAATAGAACACTTACTTTATAAAAAAAAAAAGAAAAAGAAAAGTCATTGAATTACATTTTCAATCAGAAATCATCATAAAATATATAGGTTTCAATAAGAACTTATGTTGGGCGCCATATTGGAAAATGGAGGACAAATTTCGAATATTTGAATACATCCCCAAAAAATGTCACGTAAAAGTAAGGGAAGTGCCCATTAGAAGAAAGCTGTCTGATATATAGTTAAAACATTAGCTATGGGTTCACTTTAGATGAGACACCCTTTATATTACTATAGTGTATTATGTATTTTTGTAATTATAGTTTAAGTGTGCTTTATTATTAATATAATGTATTATTTTTATGATGTATTTGGAGATTATTTTTTATCCTGGAATGTAAAACATGACAAGACACTTGCTGTAATATTTAATTTCGTTGAAGACAGGGGGGGGAGAGAGAGAGAGAGAGAGAGAGAGAGAGAGAGAGAGAGAGAGAGAGAGAGAGAGAGAGAGAGAGAGAGAGAGAGAGAGAGAGAGAGAGAGAGAGAGAGAGAGAGAGAGAGTAAAAAGAAAAATTATTATTATTTTTGTTTACAGGTTAGAATTGGGAAATCAACGGGTCTCTGAAAATGACACTGTATTACCAAAGCATTGCTCTGGCTAAGATAGCATACACTCCTCGACTGCTAATAAGGTCCAACCACCTGACAAGGAAACTCAGTAACATAAAGGCTGAAGTAGCACAACCACGTACCCGTTGTACTCTCATCCCTGGTGACGGTGTAGGTCCTGAACTGATAGACTCTGTGCAGGCTGTATTCAAAGCGGCCTCTATTCCAATAGATTTTGATTTTTACTTATTTTCAGAAGTGGATTCTTCTTCTAGCGCATCTTTGGAGGATGTTGTCGATTCCATCGCACGGAATGGTGTATGTCTTAAGGGTGCTTTATCCTCGCCCGACACTAGTAAAACAGGAGAGCTCGCTACACTCAATATGAAATTACGAAATGTGTTGGATTTGTACTCCAATGTGGTTCACGTTAAAACATTGCCTGGTATTAAAACACGTCATAGTAATATCGACGCTACTATCATCAGAGAACAGACGGAAGGAGAATACTCTGCGTTGGAACATGAGAGTGTGAAAGGTGTTGTGGAATGTTTGAAGATCATAACGTCCGCTAAATGTCAACGTATCGCTAAATTTGCATTCGATTATGCTACAAGAAACCATCGAAAGAAAGTGACCGCTGTACATAAAGCGAATATAATGAAATTAGGGGATGGTTTGTTTTTGGAAAGCTGTGTTGAAATGTCTAAATTATATCCGAGAATTCAATTTCAACCGATGATTGTCGATAATTGTACGATGCAGATGGTCTCCTATCCACAACAGTTCGATGTTATGGTGACACCCAACTTGTACGGCAATATACTTGATAACATTGCCGTGGGTTTAGTAGGAGGTGCCGGTGTAGTGGCGGGTGCTTCTTACAGTTCTGAATGTGTTGTCTTCGAACCAGGAGCACGTCATGCGTTCTTCGATGCTGCCGGAAGGAACGTAGCTAATCCTACAGCGATGTTATTATGTTCTGTTAAAATGTTGAATCATGTGAATCTAACACGATACGCGGACATGATACGTAAAGCTGTTAACAAAGTGTTGCAAGATGGAACTGTTAAAACTGCAGATTTGGGAGGCAAAGCTACCACGACAGACTTTACAAGTGCTGTTATCAATAATTTACAGTGACGGTTATGATTTGTAAGTTTTTTTAAAATAAAGGTTATTACTAAAAATTGATTTATTACCAATCTATTGAAATGAGCAAACCTTGGAGAAAATTAATCATTAAATGACAAATAGAGTTTATGGACACTATAATGGTAAGTACCCGGCACCATCATACAATGTAAATGAAGGAGACCCTCTAATGTAATGACCGAAATTTGGTCAAAATAAAGAAAAACATTCATACAAACATATCTTTGATAACGCTTCTTTCCATCTATTGGCCATTTTGTGTTTTCATGAAAAATAATCACAGCTTTTGAAATTATTAAAATTTCGAGTCAAATTTTGGTACATATTTTTCATTCAATGGATTACCAGTATATAAAGAATCACAACTTCTTAAATTTTTTAAATGGTGGCCGTTTACATTTTTTGTTAAGTTAATAGCTTTCTAGATATTCATAATTAAAAATTTTAGCCTAAACAGTCACCTTTTCAACAATTTATAAGATAAAGTTTGAATTCTTATTGATTTAAAATGTAGCTGGAAAAATGAGTATAACATAATTTTAACTTGAGATTTTAATTATTAAAAACACACACACAAAATGGCCGACAAGTGGAGAAAGAAACCGGACATATCTTTATAGGAATTATTTTCTTTATTTTTACTCATATAACTACCACTTAAAGTTTAGGACAACATTTTTGGAAACTGTATATATATATTTAAAAAAAAGATTTCTTTAAAAAATTCAACCAAATAACTTTGGCTCGTTACGCCAAATCATTGATTTTCTACAAACCAGGTAAATGCACCATTAGTTTTATACCAGCTATATACTAATGATCGAATTTATAAATGAATTTAAAAGTTTATAATTTATATTTAATTTTATTAATTAACTTGTAAAATCATTATAAACTACACCATGTGCTCTAGAATTCTTCGTATATGTTGGATTCTGTTTTCTAGGAAGGAAGGTTACAGATATCACCGCCAGGAATGTGAGGTTAATTAAGTTTAGGTTACAGACTTTCACTGAGGAAGGTTACAGATATCACCACCAGGAATGTGAAGTTAATTCATATTAGAAAAGGTTAGGTTACAGCGTTTCATATTGAAAGGTTACAGATATTACTGTCAGGAAAGTAAGGATAGTTTATTATCTGTATACAGTAACTTGGCGTCTGGACCCGGACCGTCTCCCCTCACCCCCTTCCTCACCCAGCAATTTAAGTGATGAGTCACCTACTAGCGTTAACACTGCACTGTTTAACTTTTTTATGGGAGACACAATTTAAATTTTTTTTTCAGCATGGTTGAAATGTTTAGGAAAATATAAGCAAATTGATACCAAACACGACACAAATGTATGTAAATAGTACGTAAACATGTAAATAATAAGTATGTGATTATGCAAATAATAGCTGTGTAAAGAGCTTTCTACTGGCGGCTTTTACAAACGGAATGGTGTTGTGTTTGGTATCAATTTACTTATCTTTTCATATACATTTTAACTATGCTGAAAAAAAATTTAACATTATGTCTCCCATAAAAAAGTTAAACAGTGCAGTATTAACGCTAGTAGGTGACTCATCACTGAAACAGCTGAGTGAGGAAGGGTGCGACGGGGGGGGGGCGGTTCCGGCCGCTCGCAGGTAGCCAAGGGTTCAGACGCCAAGTTACTGTATACAGACTATAGGTTGTGTACTCACTGAGGAAGGTTACAGATATCACCGCCAGCAAAGTGAAGTTAGTTTATTTTAGGTAAGGTTAGGTTACCGCCTCTCATTGAGGTATCACTGCCAGGAAGGGATGTTAGATTAGATTAAATCTTTTCTCTGATCAAAGTTAGAGATATTCAGTACTCTGGAAAAATAGGTAAGGTTAGATTACAAATATCACTGCCAGGAACGTGAGAAGGTAAACAAATAAACACACGTTATCAAACAATATAATATCTATAATAACTTTAAAACTTACGTCTAAATATCTCCCTATTTATTAGTACAACAGTTTTTAAACCTTATAAAACATAATAACAAGGCAAATCATATTTAGTCTATTTTGAAAGCTTCTAGAAATGTACACAGCCTCTTGGATAATAAAGCTATAAATAGTCACTTCAAGATGTGGTAAAACTTGAAATTCGGAATGAAAATAGGATTTCTAGATCGAGTTAAAGTGTGGATCACTACTTCACTAAGTTCAACTACACCACTTTTAACATTTCTTCGGGAATACACATTCAAATTTTTAAGACCAGTTGAATTTGACAAATTAGTGTAGTTTTTTTACAAATGATTTTAACCTTATTTTTGTCTTTTTAAAAATTGTAGTTCATAGTATCTAAAAACTTTGTAAATCGTTCTTCCAGTTTTAAAGGGTAACACCATTTATGAATAAAAACACTAGTCATAATATGAAAATTTGGAATAAAATATTTATAGAGCAAAATTGTTCGTTATAAAATGACAACCTTGCCGATTTTAAAACAGTTTTTTTTTTCTTTTTTGGCACATATATGTAGTAAAGATAAAGTTATGTATGTTTTAAAAGTCGATTTAAAGTTTTTTGCTGATATTTCAATTTTGAGCTCCCCTGAGTTCAAAATAATGTTTATTGAATTATGTCTGGCGTCTGTAATATGTGCAGTGCTCTACAGCCCTATTTTAAAGAGTGGTTTTAATTTAATCAAGTTTGGCATGTGGCCATATTTTTGGCTATATATCTGGAAGTTTTTCCAATTCAATAAGTCATTATTGACTTTATGTACGAGTTCATAGCTTTATAAATTAGTTTTCAATTATATTTCTCCCTCCCACCCTTTACAAATCCTTTCGTTCATCATTGTTTTGTAAAAAAATAAAATAATAAAGAGCATAAATAAACCCTTAACACTCGAGTACTCCTGTCAGGGTCGGAAGAGAACAAGAGTTGGTCAAAAGATAGCTGATAGTGACGGATCTAACCCAAGAGAGGTGAAGGAAGAAAGCAGCTAGGAATAGCACACTCGCTACAAATAGGGACAATTATTTTCCCTTTACATTTTTTATTCCCTCGGTGTTTTATCTCTGCCTCTTCCCAATTAATTTTTAACTTTTAAATCAAAGATGACAACCAACTCGTTTTTGTGGAGATGACAACCCATTTCATATAAGTTCTTAAATGCTACATACAATTAAAATCGTTGGAGATGATTTCGAGAAAACAGTAATAATTATTAATTTAGAGTGTAAACTATAAAAATATTTAAAAAACATAAATGGCCAAAATATCAAATGATCAAAAGCGATATACTAGTTTGGACTGTAAACAACACGGAAAAAAGTTTTTAATTTTGGAAAATTAGGCCTAGGTCTTTTGTTATAACACCATGGCAGATTTTTTTTTTGTTTTGCACTAATAAGTATACTTGTGTATTAAATGCCCACCCCTTTGTGTAAGTTAAAAATTCGAAATATCCTTTTTGCAAATATTTTTGTTTTGTTATCTGTCTACTCCCATAACAAAAAAAAAAAAAAAAAATTACAAAACTTGTGACTTTCATTCGCCCCCACTGCAATCCTTTCAAGTTAGACCATTCATCCGATCGAGACAGCGCCACTACGAGGTCAGTGTAACTGCAATACTCTTACGAGAATCATTGTTTTTATTTAATAGCGGTTTGTATTATTTTGCTGATTTATTAATTTATGTTGGTTTTAAACTGAATAATTTCATATGTGTTTTTTAATTCAAACATAACCTATTCAAGTTTTTTGATAACCAAAAATGTAGATCAAATTTTTAGTAGCAAGAATCAGCACAATTAGGTTAGGTTGTTATACATAAACTAAAATTGTATTATTTTAATTAGTTACTGTTTGATGTACAAAAAAGGTGTCCTCATAATACACATGTACCTCGATAAGTCACGAATTGAGAATTTTGGAGAGATGGCAACCAATACATTTTTTTTTTGGGTCCGTATAGGATACACTTGAGCAAAATTTGATTATAATCGATCCACACGTTTCTGCTGTAAGAACACTGCACATATAATTGACAATAGACAGACATCGTTCCAAAAAACGCTTTTTGACCTCAGAAGACATCAAAACAGACATATTCACAAGAAACTCATCAATTTTTGACCCATCACATAACTTTCTGTATACTGTGTAAGGAATTAAAAATACAAAAAATAAATTACCATTACCAATAGCAGATACAATTCTAACACAGGCAGTGCCGATATCCTTGAACACGTGTTCCAACCAAGGAGAAATATTTTCACTTATATAGTTTTATCTCCAACTATCTTATCGCCTCTTTGGTTACAGTTTTTATTTTCGATGGCTCCCAGCCGTATGTTACCGTGCACTGGAATTTCCTCCAAGTTTCTGTGCCACTATCGCTAGAGGACCTACGGTACCTGGAACGAACCTTCCAGCTGACCTCTCATCGGAATATCCCCTCTGCATCATCGCAGTCTCGTACAGCTGTTTCTGCATAACTGCCAGAGAAACTTTATTGGAAGTGAGGAAATCTTTCATAGAGATTAGTTCTCCAGAGAGACGACGCTCTGTGCCGTTGCCTTCTGAATCATATCCGGCGGAATCCGTTTCCGCTACAACGTCACACATGGGCGTTTTTCTGGATCTGAAACAAAATCAGGAAATAAACAGTTAGCCAAACATAGCACTTACTTACTTACACACATCCATAAAACCAAATATAAGCTAATCGGCGACATCATACTTACTCTGACCCTACTTACAATGTAAGCTTCTAAATTTAATGCCTAGAATTTGGTTTCTTGTGTCTTGTAAGAAATGTTAAATGGGTTTGTCTTCATAAATTTTCCGAAGGTTGAACATTTGGGAAAATATTTCTTAACTTTTTTGAATTTAATGTTTCTAAAATAAATAATTATTGATATTTTGTTTCAAGAGATGCCTCACCTTGCTCTCCTCAACGACCTCGGCATAGTAATACTAGATCTCCGTCTTTGCTGAAGTCTCAATGAATGCCTCCTCAACATACGTCCAGCCTTACCTTTCCTCTCACAACAATGACAGTCTAATCTCAGTATGACCCAGTTGAGAGCTTGCTTTACAAGTATACTGGTAACATTAAATAAAGAATAGATACAACAACATCCTATTCCTAATAACAGAAAGTTGGCAACTCTGTATATATGCACGTAAGGGTAGTTAGTGTTCTGAGTAGATACATAGTCACCGAAACCTGCAACAACAAAACAAGAGTAGAAATGTGTACAGACTGTCTATGGTAACAAAAAATACAACTACACGTGTTTCGGACATTGTCGTCCATCGTCGGGTGATAACACTTAGTTAAAACATTCAACGCAAAATACAAGTATACACATAACATTCACGCACAAGAAACACAATATTTTCTTGCGTTGAATGTTTTAACTAAGTGTTATCACCCGACGATGGAAGACAATGTTCGAAACACGTGTAGTGTAATGAAATATATGACAATATAAACTGAAAAAAAAGAACTAATCAAAGACTCTAGACTATCTTTATGAAAAAATACAAATAATAAATTAATTTTATATTTTGAAAAGAGGAACACAGCCACGTTCATAAATCTGGTTTTCATATGGGTATTTTATAACTCCATGCCTATTGTTTGTATTATTTTTTACCTATAGCTCATGAACAAGAATTTTTTAGAGTGATATTGACCAATAAGTTTACTTTGACACGAGCAAAATTTAATCAATATCCTTTGAATCGATTTTGAGAAAATCAGAGTTTTGTGTTTTATTTTCAGTTATGTGATGGATCAAATTGCCGATGTCTAGATTTCAGAAGACATCAGATTAGAGGTCACATCTAAAGTGAATTTTGGAATTTTGTCGATCTGTATGCAGTACGTTACAACCAAATGGAAAATTTCAAAGATTTCAATCAAGTTTGATATGTGAGCATATTTTGGCCATAATTTTTGTGATGGGGTTGGAGAATAGTCGTCTCAATTGCGACCTCAGGTCCTTGTAAAGCTAACTTAGCCATACGTCATATTTTCTACAACTCAAACTTTTGGGGTATAGACCATGTAAAGGACAACTGAGCCTTACGTCACATAAGTTATAATTCAAAGTTTCGGGATACTCGCCTTAAGACAAAAATACTATTTTGATCAAAATCGGTTCTAATGATTTTGATAAAATTTCGCTGAAGTTAGCCTAGAAGGATTCAAAATAAAACACATTGGTCGACAATTCTCAAATAAAAGCTGGTTTGTGATAAAAAAAAAAAAAAAAAAAAAAATCAGCCTTGGGATGATAAACTAATTAATTCCTCAAAATTTGTTCAATAGATTTCGTTAAAATTTTAATGAAATGTGAAGATTAATAACCCAAATTCGTGTGCAGAATTGCAAGTAAAAAGAATATTACAGTTCAGGAATAATTAAAAAACAAGAATTAACCTCTATAAAAAGCTCTATTTAATCAAATACGTTGAAAACAAGTTTATAGCACAAAGGAAGCAACTTTAGGCACTTTTAAAAATTAATAATATTTATTTTTTTTAAGAATATCCGCGATTCATTTTCATTATTTCATTGACAATTAGGGTTTTGGGCTCAGGAAACGCCAACAATGATATTTATAAAAACCGTGACATCGATTTACCCCTCGCATGACTTTCTTTATACTACGTATATTTGGTACAAAAAGAACTTTGTTCTATAAACCGTTTACCATAATTTTTATTTTATCAAAAAATAAAGGCAGTCTCTCCATTAACAATATTTTTTTATATCTAAAAGTTGCAGAGACAGCAATGATGGCCTACTAAAATATAAAATAATAAACACCCTATAAACAACATTGTTACAAGGCACTATACGTTTTATAGTTTTATAGCATTTCACAGTAACGCTAAGAATGTCCCACTTTTGTCGTTTCACTGCTCTCACAAATTAAGTTTATTTTATAGACTTTGCAGCCATGATGGCGTTATGATATTACATATTGTTTTAATATGTTTTTTATCCGACTTGTACAATATTGTACAGTTTTATATGTTTTAGAAAAGATAGTATATTACATTTAACGGTGGTAAAAAAACATTATGGATTGATTTTGTTTTCAAAGTTATAAAGGGTCAAAAAATAAATTTTTGCTGATATATCTGATTTGAAGTCCTCCGGGTTGAAAAAAGTAGTTTTGAAATGTATTTGTGTCTGATGTCTATGCAGCACAAACATAAAGACTGGATATATTTTTTGTATAAATTCCAAATTTGGAGGTAGCTGCCATGAGGAAAAACAAATTACTCTCAATATTCTCAAATCGGACCTAACAATTTTGATCAAATTTTTCCTCTAAAAACCCGAACACAAAATAAAACTGTTTGCAGTTGAATTTTTTTAATTTTTTATTATTTAGTCTGACATATATAATGTCATATTATGTCATAATGACATATATAACTAACAAATATAATATCTATTTATAACTTACCTATTGTGGCAAATGAAACAAAACAGAAATATATAGCCTCGAACACAGTCCAGTTTTCCAAAGGACAATACAGTACTGAAGCACATCCTGCGACCACGACTGAGGCTACAGCAAGACAGAGCATTACCCAATACACACTGGGCTTCCAATCATCAAGACTGTCGTCTTCTTCTTCGTATTCCTTGCCACTCTGAAAACAAAAATAGAATCTGTGGTTTCTACGGTAGATCTTGATCCTTAACATACTGTCTGGCATGTCACGTGACAACAACATCCACAGACCAAGAAGTAACACTGCAGCTACTCTACAGGGAGTAAGTAAGAGGCTCTGTACTATTCATTGTGACCATAGTAACAGTATTATGATGTACCCATCAGTGTATATGAACCCTGAAATGATGACACCTTTTCTGGTGACCAAAAACGATCAGACTATTGCTTATATTTTACTTCAATTCATTGAATAGATATATGGAGTCATTTATTAAACCATCTACGTTAAGACAATGTTATTTGTTCTCGGGACAGTTATACACCTTTATAGGGAACCTTAGAAAACCTAATTACAAAATCTAAAACCCCTCCCACCACCCCCATCTCAAAAATGTGTAACCAACACACACGGCTTGTGATACCTCAAATTAAAGCCCTAAACATATGTGGTAAGAAAATCGGCCAATACATTAGTTTGCTAAGCTGAAAAATGTTATTTTCTAGAATTTGATTAAAATAGGTTATCGCCCTATGAAAATATTCGTGTGAATACTTTTTTGTGATTTTTATCTTTATGGTGTTTGTAATGCAATATGAACCGAACTTTATCGTTTTCATGACAGTAAAATTGAAACAAAGACAAATTTAGGCAAGTCTACAATATTTCTTTGTGTCACCTTTCTTTGACTTTTGAGAATGTCTAAACATTTAGTCCGAACTTACTGTACAATCCTAATAATTAATCTAAATATTATTTCTTGTACTACCACTACAATAATTTATTAAGGTTGTCAGAACTTGTATAGCAAATTTATTTTGGCAAGAAACTTTCATTATACTTAGTTAAAGATAAGAAGTCGGTGTTCCTTAGTGCTACCAACTAAGATATTTCAATAACGTAAAATACTAATTTCATAGTGTAAAAACCTATTTTTACCAAATTATAAAAAAAAAACTCACAAAGTAACATTTCTGAACGTTGGCTGATATTGATTTTCTTACCACAGTAAATTAATAATTGTTTTAATTGGCTTTCATTTGAGATATCACAAGCCATATATGTATCTTCAACCCATTTTTGAGATGGGGAGAACAGTTCTAGGATATCTCTTTCCATCTTTTAAATAATAGAGATGGCAATGAAAGAAAATTCCCCCAAAATCACAATAAAACACTAACTACATAAAAACTGTATTGTTTAAAGTTTTTAAAACTGTAAGAGGTGGTAGGTGTAAAAAAAATCACTTTGTATATAAGTTGCATAAAATTGTATCAACTTTTAAAAGAAATCTTAAAGGAGTCAGTTTAACTGTTACTACAAGTTGATAGGTGTCACCATGGTACATATCCAGCCGCAACAAACAATGTAAACAAGAAGATCCTTTAAAGCCCAAAAGTATGTTTCTTGAGTCTTGTAGGATATGTTAAATCGTATTGGTAGATCAAGGAATCTTACCCAGGAGGGTAAGTTTGTTTAAAACAGTTGTTACAGAGGTTTTCTGAAGCTCAAAGTTGTATATATCACTATTTTCTTAGTGTTGGTTAGGCCCTAAGGGTTTCGTACATGTATATATTAAAAAGTCACCACTTGCCTTGCTCGTATATGTGTCTCGGCCCTAGAGGTATCAAAGCTGTGTATATGTGTAAGGGCATCCCCTTCCTATGTCGATAACTACAACCTGCCTGATCTCGTATCTATATGAATATCACATTTAATTGGCAGTTCAGGGTTCAAAAATGTACTAATTTTCATTGTAGGAAACTAGTGTTGGTACCAATTTATGTAGAATATTAAAATCTATAAATTTAAACTATTTAAAATGGTCACTATATTAAGATTTTAAATTTTTTCTGATTTTCAATTACGTTCTTTATAATCACACTAAAGTCCTCTAACCAAATTTCATGTTTCTATTTTAATTTTTCTACAGCTGTTGTCCTTACGTATTGACGACATCAAGATGGACAGACAGTATGTCAAAAATAATGTTTTCGATTTCCTGAGGCCAAGTAAGATTAGTTAAAAAATGGAGATTGCATTTTGTATGATTGCCAAAACTTACCTTATACTTTGTATACTGGGTAAGTAATAAGATGGTTTACCTTTAAATAATAACAACACAGTATCAGTAATAAATCGTCTAATGTCAAAATTCCAGATAAAGTAATAACTGAAGTATGACTCAAGTTTTGACAACAATTTGCAGAAGTCAAAAGTTTTGCAAAGATTTGAAACTTTCTCCATCCCCTCCTTCCCGGTGTTGTTTTCAACTTGTTTAAAATAACTTGAGCATAACAAAAACTTTGCAAGTATTTAACAGATTTGAAAGGGAAAGTTGCAGGTGTCGCAATCTTTATTGATGGCGAACATTTTAGTTTTCAAAAATGATCTAAGAGAAAAGCAAACTTCTAGTTTACGTTTAATTACATAAATAGAGTAAAAACATTGCACAAATTTTCTCAAAACGCTAAAATTTAGGAAAGAAACTGAATTTTCTTAAAAATGGTTTTAACGATTGTAATCTAAAAATCGGAAGAAGGATCTATTTCGATATTTTATTTTTATTAAAAAGTTACTCATGAACTGGAATTATTTTTATTTTTAGTTATAACTCTTCACATTTCACCAACATTTTATTGAACTCTGTTTCACCATTTTTGAGATATTCAAAATTTTCGACAGATGTCAAGATTCATTTCCCGATTACAACCGATAATTTCCGAATCAATATTATAGCGAAATGTTTGGATCTTACGAGTCACATTTGAACTATTTTTGATATTTGAACCTGAAACTACAACATTTGGTGTTACTAAAAAAGAATCAAACACTCCTTGAGACATGGAAAAATGAGACCATGTACGAAAATTGATCAAAAAGTACTTAGCATATCTATTGTTGAACCCTAACAAAATGTTGTAGTATCATTTATATATCGTAAATTCCAAGAAATAATTTAGTTCCACCTTAATAAATTCTTTATAACTACCTACAAAGTTTACGAAGAGACTTTCTGTGTTTAAGATTATAACATTGTCAGACGTTTTACTTTAAGTCTAGTCTTTGTATGAAACATGCAATGAAGACTTAGGCAAAGGTCTTTAGAGATTTCAAGCAACACTTCTTTACTTCCAACTTAGTTTGTTAGGACTTAGAAATGTTAAGACTAACGAATTCGCTTTGGAAATACAATCGACTTTATGATAAGTGTTACGCTCGACATCAGATAACGTGCACTGATCTTGTTCAATTAAGGAACTATTATTATTGTTTCTTCATTAGTTGCAATGTATAGACTAAAGAATTCGCTTTGGAAATACAATCGACTTTATGATAAGTGTTACGCTCGACATCAGATAACGTGCACTGATCTTGTTCAATTAAGGAACTATTAGTATTGTTTCTTCATTAGTTGCAATGTATAGACTAAAGAATTCTCTTTGGAAATACAATCGACTTTATGATAAGTGTTACGCTCGACATCAGATAACGTGCACTGATCTTGTTCAATTAAGGAACTATTAGTATTGTTTCTTCATTAGTTGCAATGTATAGACTAAAGAATTCTCTTTGGAAATACAATCGACTTTATGATAAGTGTTACGCTCGACATCAGATAACGTGCACTGATCTTGTTCAATTAAGGAACTATTAGTATTGTTTCTTCATTAGTTGCAATGTATAGACTAAAGAATTCTCTTTGGAAATACAATCGACTTTATGATAAGTGTTACGCTCGACATCAGATAACGTGCACTGATCTTGTTCAATTAAGGAACTATTAGTATTGTTTCTTCATTAGTTGCAATGTATAGACTAAAGAATTCTCTTTGGAAATACAATCGACTTTATGATAAGTGTTACGCTCGACATCAGATAACGTGCACTGATCTTGTTCAATTAAGGAACTATTATTATTGTTTCTTCATTAGTTGCAATGTATAGACTAAAGAATTCTCTTTGGAAATACAATCGACTTTATGATAAGTGTTACGCTCGACATCAGATAACGTGCACTGATCTTGTTCAATTAAGGAACTATTATTATTGTTTCTTCATTAGTTGCAATGTATAGACTAAAGAATTCTCTTTGGAAATACAATCGACTTTATGATAAGTGTTACGCTCGACATCAGATAACGTGCACTGATCTTGTTCAATTAAGGAACTATTATTATTGTTTCTTCATTAGTTGCAATGTATAGACTAAAGAATTCTCTTTGGAAATACAATCGACTTTATGATAAGTGTTACGCTCGACATCAGATAACGTGCACTGATCTTGTTCAATTAAGGAACTATTATTATTGTTTCTTCATTAGTTGCAATGTATAGACTAAAGAATTCTCTTTGGAAATACAATCGACTTTATGATAAGTGTTACGCTCGACATCAGATAACGTGCACTGATCTTGTTCAATTAAGGAACTATTAGTATTGTTTCTTCATTAGTTGCAATGTATAGACTAAAGAATTCTCTTTGGAAATACAATCGACTTTATGATAAGTGTTACGCTCGACATCAGATAACGTGCACTGATCTTGTTCAATTAAGGAACTATTAGTATTGTTTCTTCATTAGTTGCAATGTATAGACTAAAGAATTCTCTTTGGAAATACAATCGACTTTATGATAAGTGTTACGCTCGACATCAGATAACGTGCACTGATCTTGTTCAATTAAGGAACTATTAGTATTGTTTCTTCATTAGTTGCAATGTATAGACTAAAGAATTCTCTTTGGGAATACAATCGACTTTATGATAAGTGTTACGCTCGACATCAGATAACGTGCACTGATCTTGTTCAATTAAGGAACTATTAGTATTGTTTCTTCATTAGTTGCAATGTATAGACTAAAGAATTCTCTTTGGAAATACAATCGACTTTATGATAAGTGTTACGCTCGACATCAGATAACGTGCACTGATCTTGTTCAATTAAGGAACTATTAGTATTGTTTCTTCATTAGTTGCAATGTATAGACTAAAGAATTCTCTTTGGAAATACAATCGACTTTATGATAAGTGTTACGCTCGACATCAGATAACGTGCACTGATCTTGTTCAATTAAGGAACTATTAGTATTGTTTCTTCATTAGTTGCAATGTATAGACTAAAGAATTCTCTTTGGAAATACAATCGACTTTATGATAAGTGTTACGCTCGACATCAGATAACGTGCACTGATCTTGTTCAATTAAGGAACTATTAGTATTGTTTCTTCATTAGTTGCAATGTATAGACTAAAGAATTCTCTTTGGAAATACAATCGACTTTATGATAAGTGTTACGCTCGACATCAGATAACGTGCACTGATCTTGTTCAATTAAGGAACTATTAGTATTGTTTCTTCATTAGTTGCAATGTATAGACTAAAGAATTCTCTTTGGAAATACAATCGACTTTATGATAAGTGTTACGCTCGACATCAGATAACGTGCACTGATCTTGTTCAATTAAGGAACTATTAGTATTGTTTCTTCATTAGTTGCAATGTATAGACTAAAGAATTCTCTTTGGGAATACAATCGACTTTATGATAAGTGTTACGCTCGACATCAGATAACGTGCACTGATCTTGTTCAATTAAGGAACTATTAGTATTGTTTCTTCATTAGTTGCAATGTATAGACTAAAGAATTCTCTTTGGAAATACAATCGACTTTATGATAAGTGTTACGCTCGACATCAGATAACGTGCACTGATCTTGTTCAATTAAGGAACTATTAGTATTGTTTCTTCATTAGTTGCAATGTATAGACTAAAGAATTCTCTTTGGAAATACAATCGACTTTATGATAAGTGTTACGCTCGACATCAGATAACGTGCACTGATCTTGTTCAATTAAGGAACTATTAGTATTGTTTCTTCATTAGTTGCAATGTATAGACTAAAGAATTCTCTTTGGAAATACAATCGACTTTATGATAAGTGTTACGCTCGACATCAGATAACGTGCACTGATCTTGTTCAATTAAGGAACTATTAGTATTGTTTCTTCATTAGTTGCAATGTATAGACTAAAGAATTCTCTTTGGAAATACAATCGACTTTATGATAAGTGTTACGCTCGACATCAGATAACGTGCACTGATCTTGTTCAATTAAGGAACTATTAGTATTGTTTCTTCATTAGTTGCAATGTATAGACTAAAGAATTCTCTTTGGAAATACAATCGACTTTATGATAAGTGTTACGCTCGACATCAGATAACGTGCACTGATCTTGTTCAATTAAGGAACTATTAGTATTGTTTCTTCATTAGTTGCAATGTATAGACTAAAGAATTCTCTTTGGAAATACAATCGACTTTATGATAAGTGTTACGCTCGACATCAGATAACGTGCACTGATCTTGTTCAATTAAGGAACTATTATTATTGTTTCTTCATTAGTTGCAATGTATAGACTAAAGAATTCTCTTTGGAAATACAATCGACTTTATGATAAGTGTTACGCTCGACATCAGATAACGTGCACTGATCTTGTTCAATTAAGGAACTATTAGTATTGTTTCTTCATTAGTTGCAATGTATAGACTAAAGAATTCTCTTTGGAAATACAATCGACTTTATGATAAGTGTTACGCTCGACATCAGATAACGTGCACTGATCTTGTTCAATTAAGGAACTATTAGTATTGTTTCTTCATTAGTTGCAATGTATAGACTAAAGAATTCTCTTTGGAAATACAATCGACTTTATGATAAGTGTTACGCTCGACATCAGATAACGTGCACTGATCTTGTTCAATTAAGGAACTATTATTATTGTTTCTTCATTAGTTGCAATGTATAGACTAAAGAATTCTCTTTGGAAATACAATCGACTTTATGATAAGTGTTACGCTCGACATCAGATAACGTGCACTGATCTTGTTCAATTAAGGAACTATTAGTATTGTTTCTTCATTAGTTGCAATGTATAGACTAAAGAATTCTCTTTGGAAATACAATCGACTTTATGATAAGTGTTACGCTCGACATCAGATAACGTGCACTGATCTTGTTCAATTAAGGAACTATTAGTATTGTTTCTTCATTAGTTGCAATGTATAGACTAAAGAATTCTCTTTGGAAATACAATCGACTTTATGATAAGTGTTACGCTCGACATCAGATAACGTGCACTGATCTTGTTCAATTAAGGAACTATTAGTATTGTTTCTTCATTAGTTGCAATGTATAGACTAAAGAATTCTCTTTGGAAATACAATCGACTTTATGATAAGTGTTACGCTCGACATCAGATAACGTGCACTGATCTTGTTCAATTAAGGAACTATTATTATTGTTTCTTCATTAGTTGCAATGTATAGACTAAAGAATTCTCTTTGGAAATACAATCGACTTTATGATAAGTGTTACGCTCGACATCAGATAACGTGCACTGATCTTGTTCAATTAAGGAACTATTAGTATTGTTTCTTCATTAGTTGCAATGTATAGACTAAAGAATTCTCTTTGGAAATACAATCGACTTTATGATAAGTGTTACGCTCGACATCAGATAACGTGCACTGATCTTGTTCAATTAAGGAACTATTAGTATTGTTTCTTCATTAGTTGCAATGTATAGACTAAAGAATTCTCTTTGGAAATACAATCGACTTTATGATAAGTGTTACGCTCGACATCAGATAACGTGCACTGATCTTGTTCAATTAAGGAACTATTAGTATTGTTTCTTCATTAGTTGCAATGTATAGACTAAAGAATTCTCTTTGGAAATACAATCGACTTTATGATAAGTGTTACGCTCGACATCAGATAACGTGCACTGATCTTGTTCAATTAAGGAACTATTATTATTGTTTCTTCATTAGTTACAATGTATAGACTAAAGAATTCTCTTTGGAAATACAATCGACTTTATGATAAGTGTTACGCTCGACATCAGATAACGTGCACTGATCTTGTTCAATTAAGGAACTATTAGTATTGTTTCTTCATTAGTTGCAATGTATAGACTAAAGAATTCTCTTTGGAAATACAATCGACTTTATGATAAGTGTTACGCTCGACATCAGATAACGTGCACTGATCTTGTTCAATTAAGGAACTATTAGTATTGTTTCTTCATTAGTTGCAATGTATAGACTAAAGAATTCTCTTTGGAAATACAATCGACTTTATGATAAGTGTTACGCTCGACATCAGATAACGTGCACTGATCTTGTTCAATTAAGGAACTATTAGTATTGTTTCTTCATTAGTTGCAATGTATAGACTAAAGAATTCTCTTTGGAAATACAATCGACTTTATGATAAGTGTTACGCTCGACATCAGATAACGTGCACTGATCTTGTTCAATTAAGGAACTATTAGTATTGTTTCTTCATTAGTTGCAATGTATAGACTAAAGAATTCTCTTTGGAAATACAATCGACTTTATGATAAGTGTTACGCTCGACATCAGATAACGTGCACTGATCTTGTTCAATTAAGGAACTATTAGTATTGTTTCTTCATTAGTTGCAATGTATAGACTAAAGAATTCTCTTTGGAAATACAATCGACTTTATGATAAGTGTTACGCTCGACATCAGATAACGTGCACTGATCTTGTTCAATTAAGGAACTATTAGTATTGTTTCTTCATTAGTTGCAATGTATAGACTAAAGAATTCTCTTTGGAAATACAATCGACTTTATGATAAGTGTTACGCTCGACATCAGATAACGTGCACTGATCTTGTTCAATTAAGGAACTATTAGTATTGTTTCTTCATTAGTTGCAATGTATAGACTAAAGAATTCTCTTTGGAAATACAATCGACTTTATGATAAGTGTTACGCTCGACATCAGATAACGTGCACTGATCTTGTTCAATTAAGGAACTATTAGTATTGTTTCTTCATTAGTTGCAATGTATAGACTAAAGAATTCTCTTTGGAAATACAATCGACTTTATGATAAGTGTTACGCTCGACATCAGATAACGTGCACTGATCTTGTTCAATTAAGGAACTATTAGTATTGTTTCTTCATTAGTTGCAATGTATAGACTAAAGAATTCTCTTTGGAAATACAATCGACTTTATGATAAGTGTTACGCTCGACATCAGATAACGTGCACTGATCTTGTTCAATTAAGGAACTATTAGTATTGTTTCTTCATTAGTTGCAATGTATAGACTAAAGAATTCTCTTTGGAAATACAATCGACTTTATGATAAGTGTTACGCTCGACATCAGATAACGTGCACTGATCTTGTTCAATTAAGGAACTATTAGTATTGTTTCTTCATTAGTTGCAATGTATAGACTAAAGAATTCTCTTTGGAAATACAATCGACTTTATGATAAGTGTTACGCTCGACATCAGATAACGTGCACTGATCTTGTTCAATTAAGGAACTATTAGTATTGTTTCTTCATTAGTTGCAATGTATAGACTAAAGAATTCTCTTTGGAAATACAATCGACTTTATGATAAGTGTTACGCTCGACATCAGATAACGTGCACTGATCTTGTTCAATTAAGGAACTATTAGTATTGTTTCTTCATTAGTTGCAATGTATAGACTAAAGAATTCTCTTTGGAAATACAATCGACTTTATGATAAGTGTTACGCTCGACATCAGATAACGTGCACTGATCTTGTTCAATTAAGGAACTATTATTATTGTTTCTTCATTAGTTGCAATGTATAGACTAAAGAATTCTCTTTGGAAATACAATCGACTTTATGATAAGTGTTACGCTCGACATCAGATAACGTGCACTGATCTTGTTCAATTAAGGAACTATTAGTATTGTTTCTTCATTAGTTGCAATGTATAGACTAACGAATTCTGTTTGGAAATACAATCGACTTTATGATAAGTGTTACGCTCGACATCAGATAACGTGCACTGATCTTGTTCAATTAAGGAACTATTATTATTGTTTCTTCATTAGTTGCAATGTATAGACTAAAGAATTCTCTTTGGAAATACAATCGACTTTATGATAAGTGTTACGCTCGACATCAGATAACGTGCACTGATCTTGTTCAATTAAGGAACTATTATTATTGTTTCTTCATTAGTTGCAATGTATAGACTAAAGAATTCTCTTTGGAAATACAATCGACTTTATGATAAGTGTTACGCTCGACATCAGATAACGTGCACTGATCTTGTTCAATTAAGGAACTATTATTATTGTTTCTTCATTAGTTGCAATGTATAGACTAAAGAATTCTCTTTGGAAATACAATCGACTTTATGATAAGTGTTACGCTCGACATCAGACAACGTGCACTGATCTTGTTCAATTAAGGAACTATTATTATTGTTTCTTCATTAGTTGCAATGTATAGACTAAAGAATTCTCTTTGGAAATACAATCGACTTTATGATAAGTGTTACGCTCGACATCAGATAACGTGCACTGATCTTGTTCAATTAAGGAACTATTAGTATTGTTTCTTCATTAGTTGCAATGTATAGACTAAAGAATTCTCTTTGGAAATACAATCGACTTTATGATAAGTGTTACGCTCGACATCAGACAACGTGCACTGATCTTGTTCAATTAAGGAACTATTATTATTGTTTCTTCATTAGTTGCAATGTATAGACTAAAGAATTCTCTTTGGAAATACAATCGACTTTATGATAAGTGTTACGCTCGACATCAGATAACGTGCACTGATCTTGTTCAATTAAGGAACTATTATTATTGTTTCTTCATTAGTTGTTATTTCACCAAATAACAGTCCAGTAGAGAAGGTAACTACGAAAACTCTAGGAGGCAAATAAAGTGGTAAAGTTTGTTGCACTTGTATGTCATTATAAATCATAATCTAATAATTTTAATTTTGTTAATTTATGTTCGTATCTAAAATGGTGGGTGTACCCAAAAGGACCATCAGGGGTTTTGCTATCCCGAGGGACCTAGCTGGATCTACACCATTGTTTAAGTAGTCTTGGGTTTTTTCATCTTTCCTTGCAGTTCTCTCGACCAACTCACCTTTCTGACCTTGATGCTACTTGAAATATTCTAAAGCTATGGGTCTTTATTTATGCACTTTCCTTGTTTTATAAAGCTGATTAAAACGAGACAAATGGGAACAATTTTTTGTCTTCTAAACCAAAACTATGGTTGAAAATGACTTGGATAGAAGGAATTTTGTTAAGTGTCATTAATAATCTCACCAAGATTATTAAAATGAGGTAAAACAATCTTTCACACTACTTTAACTTTGTTATCAATTGAGATTGCTAAACACTGTATACACCATTTCTTTTGTAACAAAGGGCTGTTTTAATTAACCCACTTTCTCAATTTTAGAATGTAGGGGATACAAGAGCTTTCTTTTTAAATGACACGTATACATCATTTTAAAGAGCTCGTCAAAAAATTCGTTTGGACAAGCTTTTCTAAAATAGCTACCATTAACGTGGTTTGTATTAATATAGTTATTAAAGAGAAATTGCATTTCCCAATCATAACATTATTGTTACCTGAGAGGCTGTTCAAAATAAGGCCTTTCTCAATAAGCCTTATTTTGGTATTTTGCTCCCTCAGAGGGTAGAGTGATGCAACTGTTTTTTGATAGGATGTAAAGACTTGTAAAAATTTTCAAGCCTTTTGAAATTATTTATCACTTGACTATGTATTCTTTTTTTGTTTAAAGTTGAAAAACAATGACGGTCATAATCGCCTTAACAAAAACAAAACAAGAAAACCCCTCAACACATAACCAAGGTTCTTCAAGACTTTATACAGAGGAAGAACTTAAGCTGAACAGGTAAAACCTACAGAAAATGGTTGGATTGATGACTGGTCACCGGATGTTCCGTAATCATCTACCCAGAATGGTGTTTCACATACCAGACCTTATGTGTAGGAAATGTGGTGCAGGTGAGGAGACAGCTGTTGTTTAAAGGTAATAAACCTCCCGGTCATTATCGATTTATTAAAAGAAGAAAAGAACATAAAATGAAGACTCCTAAAAATACTATAATAGCAACGAGGTTAAAGAAAGGGATCAAACTCAAGACTACACAAAAAGGTGTAGATCCAGCTATAAGCCTCGGAGTTGCCACTCCTGTACTCACTATAGTAAAGCCCTGAGGCTATTGTAAACTATTACAAACTAATTTTTATTGATAACTCTATAATAACTTACAACCTTCAATAATAATAAAAAGATCATTTTATTGTTCGTTAAAATTGTAAACTATCTTGTATTTATCAAATATGTATTGCGTTTTGAGAAATTTGGAGTTAAATATTTCAAATAAACAGTTTTGTACGAAATTAGAATGTTCTGTACACACTTTAAACTAATTATATCCAAACATTTAAAATTTGCACTCGTTTTATAAATTCTTTCGTTATATATATTAAAAAAAAAAAAACATTATACATAGTCAGGGTCAAAGTTTTTGTCATGTGATAGCAAAGATGAAAAAGAGTGATCTAACTGAAGGCTAGATGAAAAACTATTTTAATCTTGTGTATTTTAAAGTTCTTGTGTATTCAAGTAAAATTCATTTATTTTAGTCTATTATCAATATATCTGTCAGCATTCAATGTGCAACATTAATAAGGAATTCATCTTGATTAACATTTAAAGAAGTAGATAATTAGTATTTTAGAGCTATTTTAAATGAACGCCATTTTGAAATGGTTGAGTGAAAAAATATTAATACACAAGAACTTATGTCTTAACCTAGACATGTAACATCCAGCTAGGTTACCTCGGGATTTACAATCTGTAGTCACTAAAGTGAACACTTAAGGTTTGCAAAATTGAAATCGTGCACCCATAGAAGCAACCCCTCAGAACAAAGAAGATTTCTGCAAACCGTGTCTAGCAGTCTTATTTAATAACAAAGTTAACGGGGAGTGCACATTAATTTTCAGTCACCCTGTACAATAATCAAAAACTTATGTTAATACTCATCTGGGTAGGATCAATACACATTTAACAACAGTCAGAATGTCTGTAACATAAACCCAACTCAATGTACGACAGCTAATATTCCAGTAACTCCGGCCATTACGTTGTGGATTTTATGAAATTTACACGTTACGACACGTTAGTTATTGATATAAATGGCTGACATTAATATTCAAGAAGTCATCAATCACGTGATATGAAGATATTAAGAAGGCTGTAGGGGAAGATAAAAGTCAATTTGTTTTAAAATTATTTTTTAATAAAAGTTGTCAACGTAATATGTTACTTGTGTGAAGTAAAATAGAAATCATTTTGTTGTTTATAGTTATTATATTTAATATACAGGATGGGGTGATCAAACAGCTTTATTGTAGGTCATAAAAAACTTACAAAAATTTAAAAAATATATTTTATTGAGAAAAAAATGTTAAGAGCACAAGTAAAAATTAATATAGAAGCTTTTGAATATTAGTTGGAGGAAAATGGCGACTGCCTCATTTTGTAAACATTGTATGTTTAACAGAAGACGTTCATTTAAAACACATTCACTGCGGTAAAAATAACCATTAGGGTTGGATAATACTAAAATTTTAATTTATCACCAAACCTTAACTTTCTAATGTAGAAGTTCAGATTTAGGGTTTAAAACTCGATTCCAGCTCGACTTCCTTCAAATCCAGGACGTTGAAGTCATGACCCGCCGGCGTCCTACCGCGTCCGCCATTGCCCGTCACCGAAGTCTTGGCCGAGCCCCGCCACGGTCAGTTTCACTGAGTCTGCTGCGCCGTACTACACATTTATATTTGATGATCGATTGACTGATCATCTAAGTTTCACATTAGTAGTATACATATTTCACATATTTATAACTATATACAACCCCCTCCACATCCACCCGTGAGTTCACGTCTTACAAAGAGTCTTGATATTTGTCAAAACACGCACCGAGGCAAAACTCTGGTTTGTCGGGACATGTTCCGCTAAAGTGATTGAAAGTAAAATAATTTAAAAACAAAATAAATATCAATAAAACACACTCGTCACCGACCGTGAACGCTATAAGCGCGACGTAAAGGTATGGGTCACCGTAAACGAACGCCGAGCCCGCGATCCACAAACGAAGCAAGTCGTAAACAAACACAAGGGATAACCTTAAAATGCGTGCAAACCCAACTCTTCTATCACAAATGGCTGGACCACACTGAGCAATGGAAATCGTTGCTACTGTCTGCCCCGCCGGCGTCGCGGCAGTCGGGCACGCACGGCGGCCCAGCCCCGCCGGCGTCGCGGTCACCCTCAAAGTGCTTTCGCTATACATTTCCTGCCAAGCCTCAACAACTTCAGCAAAGGTCAACCCATTCCCCCAAAGTTACAGTAAGGTGTCAATTCTCTTCAAATGGAATGATTGACCTGTATTTGTTTGATGATTACATGGAAATTTAGTTACGATAACATAAGCTATGTTCACATGCTAGTCCCGTGAATGAGAAAACTCATTTTGAACAAGATGGAGTGACTAGTTGCACGACCAGAGTGACAATGAACTTCCTGAAAGACTTTTTGCGGAACCACCTAATCAATAGGAATGTTCAGTGGTATCCACCATCGCCAGATCTGAGTAATTGTGATTATTTTTATGGGGATATTTCAATTCGAAGGTTTTGAGATTCATCCAAAAACAGCGATGGTACTGTGACAGTCAGTGAGAACACAATGTTTACTAAATGAGAGGTCGCCATTTTCCTGCAAAAATATTCAAAACTTGTAACTTGTTTGGTTGTATACTAACTTCCTGGACTTATAATTTCACACGCATGTCTGTCCGTCTGTCTATCTGTACTCGCAATCTGTCTACACAAACAAGACAATAAATCCTTTATATTTCAAACTTTGCATTTATATTATTTGTATTGTCCCATGTCTCACATATTGGAAAAATTTAGCGTAACAAAAAAAAAAACTTTGGGATACTTAAGGAGTAAAAACTTATGATGATTATAAATATGTATGTTTATTTGACGAAAAAAATTAATATGTTGGCGCTGAGAGTCAGATATTTTAACACTAAATGCATTAAATGTTGAAAAAAATCAGAATATATATTATGAGGGGAAGATACGTTAAGACAACTAGAATGAAACGGCTGTCAAAATATTTCATTTAAAGCAAAAAAACAACTAAATTTTGAATGAGAAATTAAGAGATACTGTTAATATGATGTAAATGTAAGGCATGTTTGGAATTTCCGGCAACTGACATTGAAACTTTATCTCATGTTGTGCCCTGACATGTTGCCTCATGTCACTGTCAGAATGGCCAGCTGTTAAGGGATAGAAGATGCAATGTTGTCAAACAAATAATTGTAGATTCCCTAGAAACAACCCCTACACCAATATCTACTATATAATAAATTACCTTTTTAAGTTTACGTATATAGAGCGACCTCAAGATATACGCCAGAAGAGTAATGATCCTTTCCAGAAAAAGATTAAAGAAGAGGATACCACTAGAACATCCTAAGAAGCCATAGGCTATGACAGCAACACGTCCTGCGGTTGTCTGAGGGGTAGCGTTCCCATAACCTGTAACATAAAATTATAGGGTTAGAAGGATAATGGAACAAAACTTTGTAATATTTTGTTTAAAAGCGAAAACCCTGTCGGTCATCATCACGTTTAAAATGAAATAAAAAGCATTAAAGTAAAGACACCTAGTCCTCGAATACTCTAATAGCATCAGTGTCAGAAAAGAAGAAATGTTAGTCAAGACAGAAAGAGAGGGATCTAACCCAAGACTACATGAAAAAGTGTAGATCCAGCTAGGTACCTTCGGTATTGACAAGCCCGTAGTAAATTGAGCCTCTGAGTCCAACTTTGTAGAAATATAGTTTGTTAAGGAGGTACATGAATGTAGACCTCCATTTATCATGGAGTAAAATTACAATTTTAAATATCTCAGTAAGTAGCATCCAATTACTTTTACTTTCTCCAATATACAGTGTTCCGTAAGTAAGCGCCAAACATCGAGAAATTATTCTGTGGGTCAGGATTTAAAAAAATTAAGAACCCTTAGTTTTACAGATATCCGCCATTTAAAAATATATAAGTTTAAAACAAATCAATAACACTTCAAAATTTATTGAATTTTAAAGATTTGTTTAATAAATACAATTTACAATTATTTTATTTTTTTACACGTTTCGAGATATTTAGTACGAAAAAATTTAATCTATTTATGCAATTTAGAGCAATGGATTCTAAAATTTGTTTTAAAAGTATTAGAATTCAAACTAATTTTGGTTCTATGTTAACAACAACCAAGAAATTATTAATATTCTGTTTTTTTGTCAATAACTCGATTATCTTTAAGGTACAGAAAAAATATAGAAACTGTTAAAAAAGGAAACTTTTTGTCTCTTTGTAAATTTTTTGTAAAGTTAATGATTTTTGATACCAATATTAGGCTAAATATTTTAAACGGCCGTCATTTAAAAAATATACAATAAAAAGTCTATATTTTCGGTATACTTATAAAACGTAACATACAAAATGCGTGTAATAAATATTAACCAAATATCGGTTCTATTTGTAAAGTAATAATTTTTTTGTAAAAAAACAAAATGGCGGATATTTGGAAAAGTAAACGTTTGTGGAAAATTTGTATTCCTAATTTTGTTTTATCCTGACCCACAGAATCATTTCCTAAAGTTTGGCAGCTTACTTACGGGACACCCTGTAGAGGAAAACGATTAGTGTTTACGTCAAATACGTTTGAGGTTCATAAAAGTTGTCTTTGGAATGATCTCAGTCTGCCGTATGTACAGTGCTCTACAATCCAAACGTGTGGACCGATATTCCAAACGTGTGGACCGATTTTAATAAAATTTTGTATGTTGGCATATTTTGGCCATATCTAGGGACTTTCATTTTTCATTTTTGTACAACACAAAATTTATTAGTACCTTTCGAAAATAACACAAAATTTCGATTTTATGTCAAATTTACTAAAATGTAGTCCATGAGTAACCAAACAAAACAATATTCGTCATCAACTCTTCAGAAATCCCAGTTCGTTCATTATCGAAAAATCGACTACAAAGTTAAAGACGTATCTATCAATTCCGATTAAATTTTGACGAAATAGATTAATGAGAGAAAGGAGAAAAAAAACCCATTGTAAATAATAGCAAATTAACGATAACTTTCAACAATAAGAAAACAAACTTTAATCGCCGTTAATTAAATTTGATTTGATTTTGTTAATATTTATACACAAATGAAGTGAGTTTAGATTTATTTCAATATATAAATAGGCCTATCGTTTAAAATAATCTACAAACTATAAAACTGGATCCTTTGCTGATTTACTGACAACTACCAAACTGTATTATTGACGAATAGTTTTTTGTTATGAGAAAGTTTGTGCAATACGACCCTAGGATTACATTTCTACCCTTAAACGTAAGACTAAGCCAGTGCAGGATATATTGCACACAGAACCTTCCCATCTTTATTTTATTTCCAACCTTTAATCTTTGTCCTCTTATTTTTCTTTTACAGTAATCACCGGACATTGTTAGCTTAAAATAAAAACATTGCACTAACTTTCACACAACGATCCACAAAATACAAAATAAAATTTTCAAGAACTAAAATGTCTTTATAACTTTATAACCCTCTGAGCCAAACATAACTTGACAATCCCGAGAGATATTAGCTGGATATACACTTTTTTTCCATCCTTCCAATTTGGTCCTCTACTGGTTATTATACTATTATAGTATTCAAGGGATTTATATTTCATGTTCTTTTATCCCCTTGTTTTTGATTAAACCATGATGACCGAGAGGTTCTTGCCTTTAAACAAGAAGGAAAAACATATATTTTAGATATAAGAAAATGTAAAACGTTAGAATTACAGATTTAGTACTCTGGTTAATATTACACCCAAAATTTGATTGAAATCGGTAGAGCGGAAATTAGTTTTCTATTGGTGAGCTCGATGAACAAAATTGTATCTCCTGTTAATGTTTGCAAATTTTGAAATTGTTTTCAAAATTATATTTAAATATACTTAAGTTTCCATCGCTCGAGCTATAAATTTCTAAATGTAAGTCATATTTGCTTTATGGTAATTTTATTTATTTTGGAAATTTGACACAATAATTAATTACACATTTATTTTTACAGTACAACAACATTTGAACGAAATGAGTAAAGCTAATTTAGGAAAAAAATGATTCTAAAGCTCTATAGAGGATATCTTGTTTGTGAAATATTTGGAGAAATCCCCCGTCATTGGTAATAACAATGGCTGAAGATTGGTTTTCAATTAACGATTTAAAATAAAACACAATTAAAACTCAATTGATTCATTTTAGTCCAAAATGTGTATGTGATAAAATTGTTTGCCTTTTTCAGAACATACTATTGGAAGTACAGGCACATAAAACTCTTGGGAGTGGTTATTGATGAGAAATTAAATTGGAAATAACATGTGCGAATCTTTGCAATAAGCTTAATTCAGCATGTTTTGCACTTCGTGAAATATCAAGAAATTGTAATTTATTACAATTAAGATGGTGTATTATGATTATCTTTAATGTAATAGCAGATATTTCTTGTTTAAACTCCATATTCAAGGATAAAATTAAACAATAGCTTAAAGTTTCAAATATTTTAATAGTATAAATGAGCTACAATTGTTTCGCTTTGCGGCATCATCGGGCAACTGATAATTTACAGGTATAGACAACTATTTAAACATAAGTAACAGGAAACTGAAATACAATAGAGAAATCGGAAAAGGTAGGGGGGATGGACCTAGCAGGTAGATAAAGGTTAATGAACTATGTTACGGATGGGTTTTAGAAGACGTGACGAATTTAATATAATTTGGTCATTTAAGTTGAGAATAGGCCTAAGTGAAATAGATCTATTTATTTCTAAACATTCTAAATTATTTAATCTATTGCTTTTATTTTCTATATGTAAGAGTTTAACATTCAATTTCGGATCAAAACTATAGGTCCATCCCCCTGATAGGTCCATCCCCCCTACCTTTCCCGATTTCTCTATTGTATTTCAGTTTCCTGTTACTTATGTTTAAATAGTTGTCAATAGCTGTAAATTATCAGTTGCCCGATGATGCCGCAAGGCGAAACAATTGTAGCTCATTTATACTATTAAAATATTTGAAACTTTAAGCTTTTGCTTTATTTTATCCTTATTATGATTATGTTTACTCAATCCTCAATAAAGCCATATGGAGTAATTCTGTTGAATCCATAAAACTTTTACGAATAATTTTTTTTTTTATTAATTTGTAATTTAAAATATAGAGATTCATGCAGACGTGTATACAAATTTTGTTTTAACCTTGCCCTGTAGGCAATGTATATTTTGAATGTTTTGCTATTCCTAAAAACCAACCATAGTGATACCCAACACGGATTTTACATACAGCTGCAAATTCTCCAATACCTAATTCATAAACTAAAAATATACAAACATGGTGTGTGCTACTCGGGTTTGAAGTTGTACAATGGGCTGCCTCAGTATGTGAAAGAAATTAATTCTTTTAGTGAGTTTGAGAAAAACTTAAAAAATTACCTCACTAAACGGGCCATTTACTCGGTGGAGAATACCTGAACCAACAGACTTTATTTTGAGATGTAGGGCTGCTGTTCTTTTGTTCCTTATTTAAGTATCTGTGTAATGTGTGTTTTATTTTTTTAATAAATTTGCTGTATTTTAAGGAGAACTTCTTTCTGTCTTTGTATGATGTATAGAATGACAATTCTTTTGTGTACTGCAGCATTGCTGTTTTTATATACCAAGCAAGAAAATAGTAAATAAATAAAACATAGCTCTTGAACTGGTATTTTTATAAGAAAGGAATCTATACGTCTTAAAAGCTACATTGTAGCAAAAATTGAGACAAATTTGGGTAACCGATTTTAAGAAAATGGTAAAAATTATTTTATTTAACAAAAACGTGAAAATAAAAAAATATACCAACAAACTAAAGGAGAACTACAAACAACTCGATAAAACAAATTTTTGTAATCGTAGAATCTCAAATTGGACTATTCGATTTTTAATCTCAAACATATCTTGTCTCTTTACTACATATAGTAATGTAGGTTAAGTGAAGAGAGAGACGAATATTTGTAACCAGTAGAGCGAACACACACATCTCCAATGAGTGGAATCGACAAAGTTCTAAAGAATATTAACTAAGCATAACATTTCATCATGCCTTTGAGAGAGTTATTCTATTCAAAGAAGATAACACTGTAATATGATGGAATAACATCAACACAGTTGTGGTTCGTTACACAATTACTCACCTCATCTCTAACCAACCCCTTTTACCGCCTCACCACTGTTCACCACCATCTGACATACTTCACTATACTTATATTTCAAATATGTGATGTTTGAAAACATCAAAAAATTGTTGTCAAACCAGAAAAACGATATTAGTTTAACATTTTTTAATAAAATAATTAATAAGTAAAAATTAATAAAAATAACGATTTAAACTTTCATTAAAAGAGAAAAATTCAACTACAACGTTAGGGTTTAAGAGTTTATCTATCGCAACAACCGACAAACAATATTGATGAATTCGTAATACTATTTTAGAAACTGGAGCAAGTTTAAAACCTTTTAGAATTTCTGTCATCTTGTGATCTACCTATCATTAATCTTCCCGGAAATGCTGGATCTAGATTCATCTTAAGAGATTTTAACATCAATTATTTATAGCAGCTGAAGTAATCTATAATCGTATTAGATACAATTTTAAGGAAAATAAGTAAAACTTTAAATTCAATTTCTCCAGTCAACATAAAATTTTTGCTTTGGTCATTGATAATAAATAATAAATTTTGTGTTATGATTGCTAAAGTTGAGATCGGACAGGATATTATAATTTGCTTTATGTACATATGTACAAGACAATATATATTAAATTTATAAGTTAACATTTTGAATAAATTTTTGCATTCCAAAATTTAAACACTTTTGACCTTATTATGTTTACAGGTTGTATACATGTTGTCTTACGAAGAGGTACACGCTTTTGATTTTCTATTAATTACTTATTCCTCAACCGATTCTTTTGAAACTTTACATACTTTTTAATAAAGTTACCAAAAATGTTGTGTGAAAATTTCAGCAAACTGGTGTTTATAGAAATAAAATGACGACAACACAAACAACCCAACTTCTATGTCCTTTACTCTTGGAGGTTTATTGAACAGCTGTTCAATTCAAATAAAACAACAATTACATTAAAACAAAAACTTATAACCTAATTCTTTTGAGTACAATTTACTTTGTAGTTGCAAAATGGTTTTTACAGTTGAGGGTTGTGCTTCGGCCATTGTTTTTAATATAGTTGTAGAATCAATTAGACAATTTCAGGTTGCCTTTCCAGGTGTAACAACTCACTTGATAATTAAATGGAAAGATTTGTTGTTGGAAAACGGGAAGCATAGTGAGAGAAGTACACTCCATCTCCTGTCTGTGAAGTTGTGGCTGCTAATGTCATGCTGTCTTATTTCAAACAACAACATGTCTTGGATATAAGTATGAATAAGTTTTTAATCAACAGATACTGTCTCGTTTTACGGTTCTGGAAATGTGGCAAAATTATTTTTCAACAATATGGTGCATCGTCACACTATACAAAATTTAGTCAAACAATTAGTAAATAACAATCTTCAAGGGCGTTGGATTGTTAGTGGAAGTCAGTTTTTAGATTGCCCACTCCACTCCTGATTTAACTGTGTGTAACTTTTTCTTGTGGGTCTATTAAAGCAGCAAGTGTACACTCATAGTTTCAATAATGATGAGGATTTGAAGAGCGTTATCAAAGAGGAACTTCATCGGGTCCTACATAATTACTTTACAAAGGCGTACGAGTCATTTGCTATCGGTGTGGACAGCTTCAGTTTGAATAAATAAATAAATTTTTAATCTTATTTTTATTGGTTTTAAAAACAAATAATTAGTTTTTAGTTTGTTTTAAAAGAAAATTATGTTTATATCAAATTACGTTTGTAGCAATAAAAGTTTTTTCTTAAACGTAACAAAAACTGTACGTTTATTTCAACGGCTGTTTTGTCTGTTACCACCATTTTGTTTTTATAAACACCAGTGGGTAAAAATTTCCACAAAACATTTTTGGTAACTTTGTGAAAAAGTGTGTGTTTATAGATTTGCATAACATATTTTTAATCTCATACAAAAAGTAACAAAGGTGAGTAAGCAGGGAAATAACGAATTTTATTAAAATTAGGAAAAGAAATACAAAAGCTCTTACTTCCGGTTTGTCCATAAACTTTACAGCATGTCGTTTACACCTGACCAAAAACATATTCCTTGTATCTCCCCCCCCCCTATTTAAAGTTTTTCTTAGGATCAATAGTTTAAAATATAATAATGGTTCCTAAAATAAAATGAACACTATAATTTATTTTAATAATGTTAATAATTTTAATTAAAACTGTTAACTATCGAGACAGAAGAGTACCTGTTAATTCCCACAGGACACGGCTTAGTTTTGCAATTTATTTACACAAGTGTACCCACTTTGCATACTCAGCGCCTGGATTTATTTTATTTTGTTCTTTCATTACCATAGTGTATCTTGGATTATTTATTTATTTTTGTTATTTTAATCAGCTTTTCATAGTACAGTATAAAGAGTGTAACGCAATTAAACCTAATTAAATCTTCTAACATACAGCGTGCCATAAATTTCCAGTCCCTTATATGATTGTTAATAATTCGAATAACAAATTCTAAACTTTCTTTTTCCTCTTTGTTTTTTAAAGGGGAACACATATCGGTACTCTTATTTAAAAAAAAAGAAAAGAACATAAAATAAAAGCATCTAGCTCTCGAATTATTGATTAGCTTCAGAGTCGGAAAATATCAACAGTTAGTCAAGAGAGAGTCGATTGAAAAGATTAAAGAGAGAGGTTTAACCCAAGACTACACGATGAAAGGGATACAGTTAGTGTCCCTCAGGATTACTCCGTTAGTATTGTTTAAATTTAATTGCTACATAGTTACTTTTGAGACACTCTGTATTATAATTTCTCAGGATATTGTTATACCGATCACTATGGCAACGCTTTATTGTTACATTTCCTCTCCATTTATTTTAAATAAGATTTTAAGGAACTTTTAACACTGTTTCGACTTAAGAAAAAAAAATTTTCGTCACAGAACTTTAAAATAAATAATCGAAATTTCTGGTAGGTTCAACCGTTGCTAAAACAAAACTAATCTTCAGGAAGTTAAATAAACAGATATATTAATGCCAACTAACCTAAAAATTAGCAAAAAATAATATTTATGTTAACAATATTCCCTAAGTTTTAATGAATATTAATGAAGAAAGTGAGATACAAGGAAGATGTTTTTGGTCAGGTGTAAACGACATGCTGTAAAGTTTATGGACAAACCGGAAGTAAGAGCTTTTGTATTTCTTTTCCTAATTTTAATAAAATTCGTTATTTCCCTGCTTACTCACGTTTAGCACTAACTTTCCCACATAATCACATCAGTAATTCAACTGATTGTTTGGTCCTGTGATATTACAAACTAAATAATCCATGCAACTACAACTCAGGTAAATTATAACACTGAATATTCGGTGTTGTGGGACAGTATCTGTCCTACAATTATCGTGGCTGCTTTGTGTTTTGCAATCAACCGTAATTCCCCAACAGAGGCTGCTGAAATTCAAACTGGTAGGCTACTAAATTACCGTAATTTCCAACCGTACGTGAAAACAATACAGTATCGGGCGATTGTTTGCTGTAATGTAGTTTAAGTGTTTAAGCCGAACAGATGTGAATGTACAAGTATTTAATTTTCTAAGCGTTATTTTTTTGAAATTATGAGGTAGAGGTTAAACCTAAAAAATATTGTCTCGTCATTTTAAATTTCATTACGCGTTTGTTAAGAGAAAATATACGTTTTTGTAAATGTCAGAACAATAATTGAAAAAAAATCATTTAAAATACATAAAGACAAAATACAACCATTAACATTTAAAGCGTTGCCATAGGATGCGATTTGTCCAATCAGCTGTTCTATATTTATTATTATCTAAGTTTGTGGTTTGAGAAGAAATAGAGGAGGTCAACACTTTTTCTTACTTGGGAAGTGTTGTTTCAACAAGTGGAGGAGCTGATGATGATGTGAAGACTCGCATTAAAAAAACAAACGCCGCCTTTGTACAACTGTACCCGATTTGGCAAAATCGAAACATCTCAAAGAAAACGAAGCTTCGAATCTTCAACACAAATGTTAAGTCTGTTTTGCTGTATGCAAGTGAGACGTGGAAAGTTGCAAGTTTAATTACGTCTCGGCTGCAAGTTTTCATCAATAGGTGTCTTCGCCGTATCATGAACATTCATTGGCCTGAGATCATTACAAACGTGGATTTATGGAGAGAAACAGGTCAAAATCGGTTCAAACTGCAGATTCGAGAGAGGAAGTGGAGGTGGTTAGGACATACACTGAGGAAGCCAGACGGAACTATTGAGAAAGAGGCCCTAGATTGGAACCCGCAAGGTGTCAGAAGAAGAGGTCGACCCCGAGAAACCTGGAAGAGGACCGTTATTAAAGAAGGAAAAGAGGTTAATAAGACTTGGAGAGAAGTGAAGGCACTTGCCGGAGACAGGGACAGATGGAGAGCTCTTCTGGACGCCCTATGCTCCAATAGGAGATAAAAGGAAATAAGTCAAGTAAGTCAAGTTTGTGGTTATGTTTAAAATTTCTCAACATGAATACTCAGTGAGTTTGGTAATCACAAAAACATCGTCATCCGTATTTTTGTTGATATTTCATGACCTACAAAAACCGAAAAAAGGTGTCTGTCCGTCGTCGTTGTCGTCTGTACGTAAGCACGATAGCGGACACAAAAATTAAAATAGGAACATGAAATTTGGTACAAGACTTTAACTGTTTTCATATTGAAACTCAGAAAAAAATTAATTGTAAATGTCAAAATTGGCGGCCATTTTAAACAGTTTGTTGTTGGTATTGATTGTGTTTTATTCACACTAAATATAGATATGAATTTGCGTATTTTAATTTTGCTTGTAATTATATCAATCAGATCGCTTTACGATGACAAATAGTGAAATTAATATAATTTTAAACCATGATCTCCTAAGAAAGTATAATATTCAATGTCGAGTGTTTAATAAAACGTTCATGTTGGTTCACTTATAAGTGTTTAATTAAATGCAACATCATTAACACAGATAAAGTTGCACAACAATGTCAGTAACTCCATCGTGTATAGTTAACAATATCGATCCGTTTGCGCTGTTTTCATATTTTAAAACACTGTAGTCATTTTTCAACCCTCAACCCTTAACACAAGGGTAATTAACCCTATGTTTATGGATATTAGCAGATTGTTTATCGCTGTGTACACATTTGAGTCGAGGTTTTGGGGGTAGTTTAAAGGCCATCTCATTTACACGTGTGCAAAAAAACTCTATTCTACAACAAAGAATACATCAGTACGCGCATGCGTGAAATTACGAAATAATTTGATTAGCGAATGTTGGTCCCGATCTGCTTTGGATGAAAAACAAAATTAACTTGGAAGTTATTTTTTTTAAACACGAAATTTTCGTCGTGGAATAATATCGCATATGTGCTAAAATTAAATCTTCTAAAAGCAGTTTAGGCCTAATACCCAAGTTACGAAGTCTGGGATGTTTGGTTATCTTTTAAAAAATCGACCTCATTTTTGACCGATCTTAACGTTTCATGGGCTCACGATATCGAAAAGGTGATTTATATTTTGTATAAGGGACTTATAGTGTGCTCATTTAGAACCCAATTAAGGTCAGAGAAATCTAATTTAAAATGTAAATAGCGGCCATTTTAAACTGTTTTGTTCATATCTTGTGTCTTCAGTGAGTGAAGGCTCCCTCACACATTACAGCTTCGAAACTCGTTATGAGCGAAGCGAGTGGAGAAATGTGAAAATCAGTCAAAAATTAAGGTCGATATTTTATACAATTACCAAAGTTTGCCCTACGGGTTAGCAGTTAACCCCAAAACGTAAGTTATGTTTACAGATATGTCCTACTACAAGGGATAAAGCAGCAAAATCACGTTATAGTCCCTTGCAAGCAATTGCATTTAATTTACTTAAGTAAAACTTAATTTACTCGCTTATAATTTTAGACACATGAATGCACATGTAATTTTGAAGAAATAAACTGATATTTATCATTTTATAAAACAAATTACTGGGAAGAGGTGGGGTTAAAAAGTCTCGTTCAATTCATTTACTAGGTTTAGTAAAAAATAAATTTGCCTATTAGAAATGGCAACGAAGGAAGGGCGGTTAAAACAATCAACCAAAGCTTATTTAGCTTAATATATCTGGTTGCCACGGAGAGCAATGATTGTTGAAAACTGATTTAAAATTTAGATCAAGTGTAAAGACTTTATTAAATCTGAAAAGATGATCGCCGACCTGAGGAATTATTTTATTATTTTATTTGAAAGGGGGGGAGGTTCGTACCGCTTCTGTCGCGGGTATAAATCCAGTTTTCTTTAATATTAATATTTTATTCATCAAATATAGGAAATGAAAAGTAACCCTCTGTAAACTTTCATTCTAGAGAAAAGAATTTTCTATGATCATAACATCCACTTAATGTCTTCTCCTATCAAATTACAAGTCTTTTTCCTAATTAGCTCCATTTCTATCGCATATACTACAATGACACAAAGCTGTTTGATAAAACAGTGTTACTTTTCAGAAATATCAATGTTTTAACTAAAAAACATATGGCAATTAATTATCCGTCCGCACTGTTTCTATGGCAACACCAAAATGAGACAACTCACTTGGCAATCCCGAGGGAACATAGCTGGATTTACACTTTTTCATGTGGTCTTAGGTTAGATCCCTCTCTTTCATCCTGTCTATTCAATTCTTTCTTGACCAACTATTGGTCTCTTTCGACTCTGACGTTATTAGAGTATTCGAGGGTTAGAGGATCTTTATATAAAGCAATCAAGACGAGAGGTTTTTACTGTGAAACAACAAGAAAAACAAAGTTAAATGACAAAGCGACCAAAAACTGTTTTGACGTTTTTTTTTTTTTTTTTTTTTTTTCCAGATCGAAATTTACGTTATAATGCTACACATTGAGGTGAGTAGCTTTAAACTGTTTTTTTGTGTTATTTTGACAAATTATGAAAATATTTTTAAAATCATTCTAATAAATAATTTCGTTATCTAAATACCTTTTAGAGTTTAATTTTAAGTGGTAATTGAAGAAGAAAAAAAGAAAAAAAGAGAGAGAGAGAGAGAGAGAGAGAGAGAGAGAGAGAGAGAGAGAAAAGACAAAAATAGCTGACACCAGTGATTTTTTAATTTTAATTCTCCAGAAAAGGGATAAAAACTTTTTTTTTAATTTAACGCCCTATACTATTTTTATTGTGTTATGTTTATTTACAAACATAGTGAGAAAAAATACTATAATATTATAAAACAGATTACTTATCTATAAAGGCCAAGGTCAATGTTCCCTGACTGTCTTGCTTTTTTTTTTTCTAAAATGCAAGATCCCCTTTGAGTCTGTCATTAATCAAACTAAAAAATAAATTATTTAAAACTAGAAACCGTTTCTTGAAGTTAATTGAAACAAAAACAATTCGTTTATTATCAAATCAAATTTCTGGTCTAGAACTAAGATTGTGTTTTCGTTTCTAAAAAGTAAAAATTATATACTTGCTATGATCAGAATTGAAATTCAAAAAAATTGTTAACAAAGTAAGATATAATACAAAATAAAATAATATGTTATAACTGGAATTGTGATATAAAATAATTTACTCAAAAGTGATGAATTTGTGTCAGTTTTAATTATCTCCTCAACTTTAATGGTAGTGTTGTGTTTATACAAACCTTCTTTAAACAGGTCTAAATTTGAAAACAATTCTTAAAATATATAACTAATATAGTTTTACAAAAATACATTGAGATCTTGACATAGTATGCACCCAGTTCATCGTGGCAAGTGCAACAATTATTGTAGACATTGTGTTATTTTGTAGTTAAGAAACATTCACATGGCATTGTCCAGTCAGTATTTTTACACAATAATAATCACCGTTGCATAACTGTGAAATATTTGGATCCGCGATTTCTTTCAATTCATTAACACTTAATCTTATTTCATGAAATATAATTAGAAAAACAAATTTTTGTATTAGAGTAAGTTTTCTAACACTGGCAGAAAATAGTAAAAATGCGTTACATAGTTTTAGCAGAGGAAATAAAAATCAGTTAAGGAACTAAAAAATACTCACGGCGGTACAAAACCAAATCCAAACAAAAGACTTTGGAATATAAAAAGGAAGTTCTTGGTTGAATGATTTTATATCCAAAAGTTTGATTTCCTCTGTCACGGTGGAAACATTATAAATAAATAAATATGTCAGTTAACACCCCTCCGTGTATTGAACCTTGATAAAAGTCATAAATTTCCTAATTTGAGTCGTTGAATCTTTTACCACCAGTGAGTGTTCCAATCTACTCCAAAACACAATTATTTTACTTGTGAGTTTTTTAACAGAACACCATTGCTGTCTGCAACCGTATAGTTACAAAATACTATAAATAAATGAACTTCTTTTAAAATAAAATTTGGTACATCTACATAAAAAGTTAAATTTTTATTTCAAAATGTGTACATCAATTTTTATTACTGAAAATGTTGTTAAATAGTAAACCATATTTTAGATTTAGTTTGTATAAAAAATAATTAAAATTTCAATAAACAAAAGTCTGAAAACAATTATTTTGTCATCTATCATATCAGTCCGCTAGTAAATTTTTAAAATATATATAACGAAACAATTTATAAAACTACTCCAAATTTAAAATCCATGCTTGGATATTTCTTTTTAATGTGTAAAAAACGATATTCTTATTATTATTGAAGGTCGAATATAATCCAGTTAACAATAATTTATTTTTGTAATAGTCTAGAATAGTTATATATTACCTCAGGGACTCACTATATGGAGTACGGGGGTGGCTACTCCGAAGGGTTATAGCTGGATCTATACACTTTCAAGTAGTCTATTGTTAAAACCTTATCTATTTATATTTCATATCGTATTTCTCTTGACCAACTCTTGTTCTCTTCCGACCCTGACACTGTTAGAGTATTCGAGGACTAGGTGACATTATTTTATAATTTTTTGTTTTAGAAGGCACAGATAACTGAGAGGTTTTTCGCCTTTAAAACGAAAAAAAAAAAAAATACACAGTGCTCCGAAAATTTGTGATTTCCAAAGATGGTTTATCATACATGGCAACCATATGTACTATTTGACATTTCTGATTTACTTCCCCGCCTTTTTACCTTCTAAGGTCCAAAATTGAAAGAAAAAATAATAATCAGCCCCTCACGACAAAGAAAATTGCCACAAACTGTTTTTAGCTTGTTTACAAACCAAATTAATGTGGGGAAAGCGTTTATTTTCCTTTCAGTCACATTGTATACAACTTTCAGGACCGTTAGTCACTAGATATTTTATTTAACGACAAAAACTTCTCAGCTATAAAAAGGATGAGAAGAAGATAAAAAAAAGACTCCTACACGTGGAAGACTCTAATAACATTAAGAGAACAAGAGTTGGTCAACAGAAACCTGATACGAAAAATGAATGAGAGGAATCTAATTCAAGATTACATGAAAAGGTGTAGACCCAGCTAGGGTCCTTCGGGATCACTATACCGTACGCACTATAGTGATCTCCTGAGGAGTAGACTTTGTGTTATATAGAATTACGATTGTAATAAGTGTAGGTTACATGACTAGGTTTTGTAAGTTTCAAGATGGTGCCCATCAAATTGTTTTAAAACTACCTTTCTACATTTCTCCATTATCGCGTTCCCAGATAATGAAGATGTATGTCACGTTACATACAGAAGGATGCTGTAGGATGAAGATTTAATGTTGTAACAAAACAGCGACTTACAATCAATATTTATAGGGTTCTAAATGAGCTCACTAGTCCCTTATACAAAATGTTAATCACTCCGATTTCGTGAGGCCTGTTATGATCAGTCGAAAATGTAGGTCGATTTTTTAAAAGATAAAAATCATGCCGTCCGTCATCATCTATACAAGCACGACAAGGAATACAAAAATTAAACTAGGATTGTGAAATTTGGTAAAATTGACTATAAAAACCTATTGAAACTCATTAAATTCTAAATATTAAAAACAAAATAATGGCCATGTTAATATCTCAACCTATATCAAACTAAATTAATTAAAATTAATACAATTTAAACATTTCGTACAAGGTCCAAGAATCCAACTTTTGTGCATTACATTTAGAGGATCTGCTTGTATTATATTGTATAATGGGCTGGGTAAGTAACATGATGGCGACCATAAACTTTTTTGTCAATGAACCCAAATTATAGCAGCGGGTTATAATTAATTAGGTTATTTTTATTTTTTAAAGTAAAGCCATTTTAAAACCTACAACCTTCTTTAAAGTTCAAGAAATTATACGTTTTATTATAAATAGTATAAAAATTAGGAAAAAAATCCCATTAAAAATGTATGAAAGGAAAATGCAATTAATATCTAAAGCGTTACCTTGGTGATCAGCGTAACAATCAGTAACAGCTGACTGATTTAATAACAAAAAATATAGGTTAAGGTAACCTACTACTTCTGAAATGATGGTTTTTGTGTTATGTAAGCTGGCAATTTAGTATATAAATAACATAATATGTCGCACAGACTTTCTATCAAATGTTTAAAATTGTATAAATGATCCAACTGAATTTTCACTCTATAAAAAAATAGCAAACAAAAACTGTGTAAAAAAATTGCAAAAAACTTTCTCACTCACCCAACCTCAAAACGAAGTAAAAACCAAAAATATCATTTCGGTAGTTGTCAGACAAAAAGTAAAAGTCAAACATGGGCGGCGTTTTGGAAAAATCATTTAAATAAGTTCTAAACTGCTTCCTTTGGATCAAAATGCGTCTGAATGTAATTTTTTTTTTTTTTATCAATTATTAAACTGAATTATTTTTGCTTTTACGATTGTAGAGATAGGTTTGTGTCAATAATCTTCACATTTTTAACAACTACATTTAGCATAGCCGATTTTAAAAAATTCCGTCTTTTTTGACCGACTCAAGGTTGATATTTTGGTGTTCTAACTGTAATTTACTGGCATTTTTTAGGAGAGTTGTCAACCAATACATTTTGTTTAGGTTCTTATAAGCTAAAGTTGAGCAAAATGTTATCAAAATCATTGCAGCCGATTTTGAAAAATTACCATTTTGTTGTTTTTGTTTAGCAGCTACCCGCATATTTTGAGTTATAGAAAAATGAAATAAAATATATCCCGATATAAGCCTATACCGGTAGCTAAAATACGTCTAACAAAGTAAATTTGATTAAAATCAGTCCAGGCTGTACTGTAGAGAGAGACAGGTTTCCGTCCCAAAAACCACGTTTTGGATTCAAGAGACCACAAAAAGGATATATCCACGAAAAAACTCAACATCGATTTTCTAACAATGACAATACTTTCTCTATTCTACGTATATGTGAGGCAATATACCCTCAGAGCCCCACTATAGTGAATTCCCGAAGGGCCCTAGCTGGATCTACACTTTCTTTCATGTAGTCTTAGCTAAATCAAGCTACTTTATCTTTCCCTTGACCAACTCTTGTTCTCTTCCGACACTGATTAGAGTATTCGAGCTCCAAGTATGATAACCGAAAGGTTTTCACCTTTAAAGAAAGAAAAAACAAAAAACAAGACATATAAATTCAATAAGAGGGACATTAACCTTGATTCATTAAAAAATTGTTTCCTGATTGGATAAGAGTGGGCAGTGACTTTTCATTCAGTATATTTGATGTGACAGGAAGATTGATATTAAATAGATCATCTGTTCAGATTTAATAAGGCATTTAAACTTCTTTATCTAAATTTTAAATCAGGTTTACTCTGACTCAATCAATTATTGGTTGTCATGGTAACCAAATATATTTAGCTGAACTGAAAAGCTTGGGTTCTCTTTCTAGGATAAACTCTTTATATTTTAACTTAAACTTCGAAGAAACTCCCATTTCCCATGAATTTAATTTTAACGACGGATATTTTTTTGTCTCTAATTTAATCATAAGTCAACGTAAACAATTAAAAAAGATGTCTCCCACAGTTAAAAATTAATTTTAATGTAAAAAGATTTCATGATATTAAACACTTTACAAAAACACATTTCTTGTAAAACTCGCGATGGTGAAAATGCTGACGTCACAGGGCGCCTATTTACAGTTTTTATTATCCTTTAACATATTAGGAATGTTTTTAAACCGACAATGCTGGGATTCAACTATCATGTTAGAAACATTTTACAAATATTAGCTATAAATAAATGTGTCAATAAACACCCCCCCCCCCCAGCCATGCATCGACCATTGATAAAAGTCATAAATATCCCGATTTGTGTCGTTGAATCGTCCACTACCAGGGAACGCTGCAATCTCTACTCTTAAAATACAAATATTATACTCTGAAATATTTTACCTACCGATGTTTTAACATTTAACTTTTGAGGGGTTGTTTATTTTCGGTCATCATCAGTATAACCCTTAAATACGTTAATGGTATCAGTGTCGGAAGGATCAAGAGTTGATTAAGAGAGAAGTGATAGGTAAGATGAAAAGAGAGATCTACACCATGACAACGTGAAAAAAATGTTGAAATCCAGCTAGTAACCTCGTACTTATAATGAGCCCCTGAGCGAAGGGTGGGGGGTTGTGAATAAGACCATCTAACTACGTCACTACAACCAGATGTATTTGTGATTTAGAAACTTAACGCAGGTTAATGTAGGCTATACTCTCGAACCTTCGTGTACTATATTTGTAATGTTCTAGGATTATAACTTGATAACGGAAGTTGATTTATAGTCCCGAAACTTCGTGTATTATTTTTTTAATATTCTAGGATTATAAATTGATAACGGAAGTTGACTTATAGTCCCGAAACGTCGTGTATTATATTTGTAATGTTCTAGGTTTATCCTTTGATAACGTAGGTTGATTTATAGTTCCGAAACTTCGTGTATTATATTTATAATGTTCTAGGTTTATTACTTGATAACGTAGGTTGATTTATAGTCCCGAAACTTCGTGTATTATATTTGTAATGTTCTAGATTTATCACTTGATAACAGAGGTTGATTTATAGTCCCAAAACTTCGTGTATTATATTTGTAATATTCTAGGTTTATCACTTGATAACGGAAGTTGATTTATAGTCCCGAAACTTCGTGTATTACATTTGTAATGTTCTAGGTTTATCACTTGATAACGGAAGTTGATTTATAGTCCCATAACTTCGTGTATTATATTTGTAATATTCTAGGTTTATCACTTGAAATCAGGAGATGATTTATTTTCTCGAAACGTCATATATTATTATTTCTAATATTTGTGTTATTTTCCCGTATTTACTTCACAAACGAAGCATGTTTGACTCTATTTAAATATATGTTCAAGGCTCGATAGTATCACTGAAGGGAAAATACGACTGTAAACAGCCTTATGACTGATTTTTTGTTTCAAAATGATAATTCATAGAATCTGTATTTTTTGAGAGCTTGCGACTAATACGTTTTGACGGTCCTTCGAGGCTACACTTGAGCAAAATTTGATCAAAATCTATTATGTGTTGGGGCTTTAACATCGCTCCACATAAGACAGATGAGACAGACATCATTCCAAAAATCAATCCAAGACCTCAACAAAACAGTCCGCAAACAATTACATCGATTAACTTTCAATATTTCGTACATGCGAATATAACAAAGTTGAGGTAAACAGAATATTCAAAACCAATATTTCTGTGCATGCTATCAATAACTTATTTAAACTGATGGTTTAAATGATAAGATATGTGCACATTTCATGGTGACAAGTACGAACGGCTCCATTAGAATTTACAATTACAAATTGTGTGAGTTGAGATTCTACGAAACAACGACACAAATCAGGAAATTTATGACTTTTATCACAAGAGCGAGGGTCAATGCACGGAGGGGTTGTTTTATTAAGGTCATTCATTGGTACATTTAACTTATCAATAAGTTCTTAAACGATCTCTCTAAACTAATCTACTTCGTCGCAGAAGGGAAGAAGATACACTAAATATTTGAACTTACATCCAACATCGAAATGTTTTAAAAAATTATTTTTCCATCATTTATTTTTTGGGGGTTGTTAAAATTTTTTCCATTATTTATATATAGGTTTATGTTTAAATTTTTTTCGGGGTTTAAGTTTAAATATATATTTTTTTTATCATTTATTTTTTGGGGGTTTATGTTTAAACAATTTTTTTCGTCATACTGCTTCAAAAACAGCTGTTTTCAATACATGCATTGAGATGCTAAATTTATTCTTTATAGTACTAAAAGATCAGTATATAGGACCTAAAAACATCAGCTGAGGTAGAAATCATCAGCTGTTACTTTGCTTATACGAATTAATTAACGATTGTAAAGAATCTATAAAAACAACAGATACTCTCGATTGTAAATAACAGATAAAACAGCTGTTACCATCTATTTTATAAAATAAGTACCACAAACACAAACTAAACAGTTGTAATAGCTGCAAACTTGTGTCACTTGTCAAAACTTTTGAAGGTAAATTAACATTTTAGTTTTTGTGAAATTGCTTTCTTATATTGTTTGCAGTATAAAGAAAAATATAGTTCATCACTAGGACCAAAAGAAGCTTTTCGATCCTCGCTCATTCTCAACTCAAATTAGAACTTGAGCTTGTACCGAAAAGCTTCACTTTTGATCCTAGTGATGAAATATCACTTTGAGAAATCGTAGAATCGTTCATATCGGTCAGCTTAAAAATAATCTGTTAAATAGTTATACAAAAGCTTATTAGCATATTTATAAGCGGACTTGGGGAATATTCAAGAAAAACTAACTTAGAAGAATAATTGTAGAAACTCTGAAGGATGCAATCCCCAGAGTCACCAATGCAAACTTAAGCAATTTGAATGGATTTGAAAAACTAACATCTGCTGCACTTGGATCTTCCACAACTTTAAGACTTTAAAATATCTTAAAGTCTTTAATTATCAAGATCTAAAGTGACGAATATCTTAGAGTCATCAAGAGGATGAGAAGTGACAGATAATACTGTTAAAGAAAATATTGATGGTGTGAAAATACGAAGACAAATAAAGTGTCTGGTTACCATAAAAACTAAAACACAAAATGATTATTTTCTTAGAATCGGCTATAACTATTTTGAAAAGGACAGAAACAAAATGTTATCGGTAAAAAACCAAAATATTGTCCATGCGTAACCAATATTGCCCTCCAAACTCGATTGCAAACTTACATAATATTGTAAGAATAATCACTATATTGAATATAGTTTTGTTCATAATTGACAAAACTAATGAGCCTTTAACGGCCGTCATTATAAGCACTATTTTAATCGAAAACAATATCCGGCGAGGACATCATCATGGCACAAGCGAAGCAAGCTTAGAACCTATTTATAATAATCTTGTCAAAGATTTTTACTTTTTGTCTGTCAACTACCGATTTGACATGTTTTGTTTGGGTTTTATATGTTTTGAGGTTAAAGTTTATTTGCAATTCTTGGTGTTATTATAGCTGTCTTCCCTCAATTACGTTTATTGTAATGAATACAATCTCAGTATATAAAAAAAAAAAAAAACAGTCGTGACAGTATGCTAATGTTTTAAACACTCAATAATCCCTCTTCACAGATCTGTCACGCCGGTGATCATCTGTTTAGATTTATTTAAGTCTCTTCATCTATATTTTAAATCAGGTTTAACTCGACATAATCAATTATTGGTTGTCATGGTAACCAAACATATTAAGTGAGTGATTGATTGCTTTAACAGTCCCTTTGCTTGGTGACAATACAAAAGATGAAAATTTACTTTCTTAATTTAATAAAACATGGGTTTCTCTCAAACTTGCAAGGAAATAGAACTTGAAAAATAATTGTTTTCTGTGAATTAATTTCTAACCAACAACATCAACTTCAACTCAAGCCAACCATCGTTTATTTATAGAGGACCTTCCCTCCGCCATACCACAGGTTGGGAAGAACCTTCCGCACTAATCCTTTACCAATGGATTACCGCCTTAAGTTCCTCATCATGGATTCAGTCTTTTAACATTATTTGAAAGGTATAATCAGATTGTCTAATCAACCCCTACAAAAATGAACTTTGCCCTTTAGTTTGGATATTTGTCACGCATATAGTCAGTCACAAATATTAACATTTTGAAGGATATATATATATTTTTTCAAATTCCAAATTATCGTACATCGTGCAAAACTACATCGTACATAATTATCTACTTAATCAGTAAAACTTTAAACGAAAACTCGGTTTATAGGAATTAATAAAATCTCAGTATTAAAGGAAACAATATTTCTATTCTCGACAGTGTGTTAATATTTTAAAGTTAACAATAATCCCTCTTTACAGATTAAATAATCTGACAGGCCGGATATTATCTGTTCATAATAAGGTATTTAAACTTCATCTATATATTTTTAAATCAGGTTTAAATTACACAATCAATTATTGGTTGTCATGGTAACCAAACATATTAAGCTATTGAGTGATTGCTTAACAGTTTGCTCAATATCAATACAAAAGAAGGAAATTTACCTTCTAATTCAAAGCAACTTGGGTTTCTCTCTGGGTTATTTTCGCACACATATACAGAGAAAGTTATTTGATGGGGTTTAAAAATCGATGTAGAAACATCAAAATATCGGTTTGTGGAACGTCGACTGTGCTACGCTCTACAGTCAAAACGTAAGAACCGATTTAAAGTACAGTACGCATATTGGGCATATATCAAAGATTGTTAAACCCTATTTCTTACATAACATAAAATTTGAAGGAAGGTTTTTTTAAACTCAAAAAAACAATCGTAGTTGTCATAAAAACAGAACATAAAAAACGGCTCCTTAACATGACAACAAACAATATTTTAACTTCACTACTGAGGATCCACCCTCTGCACTGTAATCAAATTAACCCTCTTTTATTTTTATTTTTACTGATTTTTCATGAATACAGTTCCCTCAAAAAGAGGTGCTAAAAATCCTCTACACTAATCAAACTTAAATTGAAGAACAGTTTGCAGCGGTGTTCCATTGCTCAGAGGGTGTTCCTGGCATCGTAAGGAACTCATTTTTTAGGGAATAACATGATTTTAATAAAGTATTTATATTTCATTGTTTTATTTATTGTTATTGCATGTTATGATTACTGTATATTTATATTAAACTTTAACGTCTTTTTTGCACGCCTTCGGGTCATTAATTTTTACTGAAATTAGTACGAAATCGGTAGTACTGATGTTGAGAAATTGTGTGTTCTATAACAACTCCATGACCGATCTAAACACATTTTTAACTCATAAACTAGGATTTTTAGAGAAATTTTGGAAAATGGTAATTTTTTCTTACAACAAATACCTCAAATTTTGAGTTTAAAAAAAAAGTAAATGAAAAATCTACCAGAAATATGGTCAAAAATTTTATCACATTTGATTAAAATCAGTCCACCCGTTTGGGAAACACAGACGACACACAAACATTCCACTTTTTGGACTAAGGGACCTCAAAACGGATTTATCTAAAGAAACTTTTTTTACCTCATCACATCCTCTCAGGGGCTAATTATTAAGGGGAGTATTCCGACGGCATTCTACCTGGATTTATACCTTTTATGTAATTCCTCTCTTTCATATTTTCCAAGCCTCTCTTGAACAACTCTTGTTCTCTTCCGATCTTGACGCTATTCTATGTTCTTTTCTTCTAGTATTTATAAAGTTAACGATGTTGAGGTTTGTAAAACCATCACATACTACGAATATGTGCTGCAATTGAGCTCACATTACACGTTACAAGCTAATAATATAGAAAGTTAGTGCACTGTCTTTACACATAGTGCCACGCCGCCTCTTTCTGCGTTAGTGAGTTCAAGTAGGGTTCTTCTTGCCCCACGTTGGAACGCCACTTACCACGCCGAAAGTCTCTTGTCTGACCTCGACGCGAATTTAAGATTCTTGTTCCCTTTTTTGGAACACTATTATCACGAACTCTTAAACTCGCTGTACGATCACCACCGACTGGGCGAACCACCTTTCTTTTCAGAGCAGGCGCGGGCAAGGCCAAGATGCTCACTTTTACTTTTTTAAATCAAAGATTTTGCAACTCTTGGCTCTAATAAGTATGAGCTTGTCCTCATAAACTTACTAAATTTTAATTAACGCAAAATTCCCTGAATTTTATCTCAATGCTCGATTATTTAACTTTTTTAAGATTAACTCTCTCTCTCTCCAAGGTCGTGCCTTTTGGGAGAAATCGGCTCTTAAGTTCTGATGATAACTTTTTAAAATTTTCAAATTATATTACCAGAGCACAGATATATAAAATTTATGTTAAAACAAAATTAATAGCATACACAGAATGGATTTATATTAAAAACACAACAAAATTTAGAAATGAATTATTTGTATATTATCTCCTCTTTTCCACAGAAAAATTTTATATTCAAAACTTTTTTAACCACACAAAACAATTTAATTGAACAATGACACAACTATTTATTTATTTAACAATATTAATTAATGTAAGATTATCTATATATTAAACAAAAATAAAAGCGCTTGACTTTCCAGACAGAACCACAAACAGTTTTTCCTGTACTGAAAAAGTCGTATTTAAATTATTAATTATTATCAACACCAAAGCAGAGGTTTAAAATGAATTTAATTTTTAATAATTCCCCTAATGACGTTATATTTGAAAAGAAGTTAATATTTGCGAATTATTCCTTAAGTATAAGATACCTTCACACTTTAATAGAAGTTCTAGTTGGATTTGGAATTTGTTGTATTATTAGGATGATAGTGATGTGATGTTTTCTATCCAGAGTCTGTAAGCTGCTATGTAGTTGAATGCTGGTCTCGAATTCTTCTAAGTCGCCTTGAAGATCGATTAAAGTTGAAATTATTCTAAGTCCAATTAGTAGAGTGACAGTTGAATCTTCCTCTCAGCTCAGAGTCGGTTGCAGAAGAAACGTCCTTTAAGCGTCGATTCCAAATCAAAAGTAATCGTCTTTCGACGATTAAAACTCGGTCTCCCTGTCAGTGGGAATTAATCCACTTTTCTGGAGCCAATTTTCCTCCCTTTTTGGGAAAAAGGTATTTTCCATATATTATGTGTTTTCAGGCCCTTTTGGTCTGAAATATTTACACTATATGTTTTATTAGTCCTATTTTTTGACTAATGAATAGTTTTCTTCCTTAATTATTAATTAAAACACCTTTTAATTAATAATTTATAGTATTTTTTCTTTAACGTTATCTTTGATCCATGTTGGCAACATGATGATTCTGACTTTAGACTCTGCTTGAAGATGCGCGCGCAACTGTTCATGTTTTGGCATGAAAATCTCTACTTTTGACGTTTTTTCGTTCAACTCGCTATAACTTTCGAACGCTCGAACCGATTTTAAAGTTCCTTTCGGATTCTTCTTCCTTTCCATCTTGTGGGTCTTGTGGAACTTGATTCATCGCTCTACTACGCTTCGTTCGCGAGTTATCGCCCTTTTCCTGAAATTTGATTTTTCCCCTTTTCAAATTTTGAGATAAGTCCTTTCTCAAAATTCTTTTGACGAAATCTTGTTCCTCTTCTACTACGACGAAAAACTATGTTTGTACTTTTCCCATAACTCGTTTGGTTGTCGAGTTATTCGCCTTTGAAGTCCTTAAGTTTGTGTCGTATGAGTTTATGTTCATAAAAACCCCCCCATTATATATTATTACTTCTGCTTTGGTGTGTTACCATTTTACATACTAAATACATATAATTATCATGTTACTTTACCCCTTTAACGTTTATTTTACCCGCTTTTGGGCTTTGAAGTTTTACGTTTTGTAATTATTATATCTCCCTTATTTTATTTTCAAATTTGATTCTAAGTACCTATTATTGTGCCCTATTGTGGTCTCTACAATAGTACTTATTATTATTTTTTAAATGATCCCCCCTTCAACTCAAAAATTCCAAAAAACTCCCCAAGAATGACTTTCTAAGTCCATTCTCACCTGTTAATTATTATTAATTCATATTTTTTATTTGTGATTATTGTTACTTCCCCAGTTGGTTATGACTCTACGATTTTTGAATTTTGAATTTATTCTTTTTCCAAATTTTAGGTTTTTGAGCCCTTCTAAAAACTTGAATAACTTTTTTGTTTTATGTGATTTTAAATTTATTCTTCGATATTATTGGTCGGTTGACTCTACTGAATATTTATTTATATTAATAATTTAGTTTCTTAATAAAATAGGAACTAAGGCAGTTTGACTTTTCACGTCCAAACAAGCAAGTTTGCTCTCGAGCTGGCGTGACGTCATCGCCCCACCTCGTCCCCACTCTACAAGGTTTAGCGCGGCAATTTAACTTGTTTTAAATGGACTTGAGACGTTTGGCTTTTTCCAAACCGCCTCAAAATCCCCCCTTTGAACTAAAATTTTCGGTTAAAATGAAAATATCCTATTTTTCATTTTTTTAAAAAACTAAAATTTTAGTATTAAACCCCTTTTTCGACATATCACATTTCATATTAACTATTTATTTATCATCTCTATTAATCATCAACATAAAGTTTGACATATTAATCTAACAACTTATATAAACACATTTATTTATATCTAAAAAACATCTCCTCCATCATTTCATATATTGATATACTCAAAACACATTTTATTCATTATAGTATAATATTTATATATTCAAAACACATGTTATTTATGATAGTATAATATTTATATATTCAAAACACTTTTTATTTATTATGGTATACATACAAATTTGCTTAAGCGTTCTCTTAGTCCCTTACAGCCGTTTCATCTAAACGTCTTTGCTGTAAATAAACACATTATCACACACAAAACATATTACATTTATATAAGGAATAATTCGTCTTATATGATTCTATTTATCTGCTTTGGTTGAATTTAAAACTATGCCTACATATATATAAAAAGTACTTGGTAACTACAACGATTATTATCCTAATTGTAGTTAAAAAGAAAAAATTATTTAGGCTATTGGAAATCTCCCTTTAATAAAAAACAAAACAGTACACATTTAAACATCCATTCATTCCTATCACCCTCCAGCTAATTTGCTTGACAAGCAGTCTGTCAATATTTGTTGATTGACGTCCGGTTCACCGCTTCCCCTCCTCGTCTATACTTTGTTTATTCAGGTGCGTCCTGCAGATGCGTGTTACCGCTACTCTCCTGACCTTGTACACTTAGGAATTTATTCGGGACTTTTCCTGTTAATCACTGACCTAGGTTACATTCTTTTAATCAGCTGAGAGTCCGTTATTTCCCTTTTACCTCACTCGCTTCTACACTTTACATATTACAACTTTTAAACATTACAACTTATACATTTATTCATGAAATTTCTTACGTTCTATTAATATCTCCTTAGTCCTTCACATTTAAATATTACTTTCCCTTCGGGCCTCCATTCTTTCATCTTACACTTCGTAGAGTTTTTGAATTTAACTTTCTTCTTTCGATAGCTTAAGTTTCGTCCATTTTGTCTTTCCGGATCCGCCATTTGTATTATAGCTCTCCAATCACTCTCGTCTCTGGCGTCGAATCTGTCTTGTGTAAGTTCCGAATCGTTTTCAGAGTTATTTTGCAAATTTTCGTCGTATTGTATTATTTTCGTCGATTATTGCCTTTGGCACATTTTTATTTCCTTTATTCTCCGCTCCTTTCAGCCCTTCATCTTTATTAATTACTTGGTTACCTTTATCCCACGCTTTTAACAGCACTTCATCATTATTAAAATTTGCATTTTTCCTCTTCGTCGATTCCTTCCTTGCACTTAACTTGCTTCCTCGCTTTTGACCACTTTCTGATTTGTCACTACTCGGTCTAGACACGTCCTTTGCTTTTTGTTTTAGGTCCGTAGGCATTTTAACGGCCAACACACAAGCCCCTTTTGCTCGCTTGTGCGAATTTGAGCCTCCATTATTCGCTGCTGACGACTCTACCATTTTACCGGTTTCGCCGCCATCTTGATGTTCGTTCTGCGCGTTTTTATTGCTCAATCTTAATATCTTATTCTCCTTAAGAAAATCTACAACAATAAATTCATTTTCCTTTACCAGTTGTAGGAAACCCTTTTCCATATTAATTCGACTTCGATATTTGCACATTAAATCACAACCCATTATAATTTTGCTTTCCAGCTTTGGTACCACCATAAATACCCCTCTTATTGCTTGGTTATTTATTCTAATTTCCAATAATGCCTGTAATTTAATCTTCTGTCGTTGGCTTTTTATCGCTGTCACCATTTCCGTATTTACAACTGGTAATTCCATGATTTTATCGTTCCTATTTTTAAGCACATGTTTATAAAAATCCTCTTGCACACAGGACATTTGAGCTCCGGTGTCAATGGACATATTTACTTTTATATTTTCGATTTCTATCCCTATTTCCGGACATTTTTCGTAAACTTCACTATTTAAAATTTTATTATCTCTTTCCTCCATTAAATCTTTCTTAATTTCTGTGTTTAAAATCCCCAATTTAATTTTATTTATTTTCAGATCCCCCCTTTTAAGTTTGCTAAATTTGGTTTTATCGTCGATCTCAATTCCGTTTGTATTATCCTTTTTCTGCCAAAAATTTTGCCTTGAGATATCGTATTTTAGTTTTTTGTGACCTTGGGCGGGAATTTTTGATTTGAAGGACCAGGGTTTTGAGGTATTTGTGGTTGAGGTTTATTCTGGGTTTGACCATAGGATCGAGGGTTAGGGTTTTGGGATGGTTTTGAGTAGTCTTGATTCCTTTGCCTGAAATTTTGATCTCTTTGTGGTCCGTCCCTCCTTTCGAAACTATCTGGTCGGCGAACTTCTCTCGTCATTCCGTCTACGTTTTCAATGGTCCTCAAAAACTTGATAGCGTCCTCCAAATGCTCACTAGCCCTACCAATACACGCTAATTGAACTTTTTGGTCGAAATGCCTCATTAGTTGGTATATAAGGAACTCTTCCGGAATTTTGGGTTCCAAATATGCGGCCTTTCGCACCATTTTACAAAAATAATCGACCCTACTCATATTTCCGTTAGGATTATATCTATGGTTTTCTATCTGATTCCTGACTACTTGTTGCGTTTGATAACCCCAATAATGCTCTAAAAATAACAATTTAAACTGGCTATATTCTTCTGTATCTCGCTTGATTATTTCCCACCATTCCATGGCATCTCCTTTCAATTTTTTCTCCACAACTTTCAATTTATCATTTTCTTCCATGACGGGATTTATTTCTTGGAATACCTCTTCAATTTGTTTCAAAAATTGCACAGGATTTTCTCTTGAATTTCCCCAAAATTCTATAGTTTTTGACTCTAAATTTGCCCTATCTAAATAAATTATATTCTTAGCATTACCACCGGTTTCTTTAATTTTGGCAACTTCCCTAATTTTAACTTCTAATTTTTTAACTTTCTCCCCAATTTCTATAGTCGACTTTCCCTGTTCCTTTAAACTGTCCGTCATTTTTTTAATTTCCCCTACGCACTCTTCCACTTTTTCTTCACAATTTTCTATTCGCCTCGTATTTTCGGCCATATTACTATCTATAGATTCCTTAATTTCTTCCATATATTTCCCTATTTCCTGTTTTCGGGCGTCTTCCCTTTGGATGCGTTTCGTTTCCATTTCTTCCTCTCTCTTCATCCTCTCTTCTCTCTCCTGCTTCCATCTTGCTTCCATTTCTTCCCTCTCCCGCTTCTGCTTGGCTTCCATCTCCTCTTTCTCCCTCTTTCGCAATGCTTCCATCTCCTCCTTTTCTTGCTTCCTTTTGGCTTCCAATTCTTCATCTCTCTTGCTCCATCTGGCTTCCATTTGGATCTGCTTGGCCTCCGCTTCTTCCTTTTCCTTCTTCTGTTTGGCCTCCATCTCCTCTCTCTCCTGCTTCCGTAATTCCTCCATCTGGATCCATTTGGCTTCCATTTCTTCTTTCTCCTTGTTTTTCTCGATTCTGTCTTCTATTCTTCTTATTTGTTCGTTGTCTTCCTTCTCCTTTTCTTTCCTCTGTTGTTCCGCTTTGTCCTGTTCTCTCTCTTGCTTTCTTCTATCCTCCATTTGGTTCAGGTACCTCACCATTTTCTGCATTTCCGTCTCCTGTTCCTTTGAACCTTCCTGTTTTGCTGGATCTTTCGCTGGTCCCATTTTCACTTCACTTATTCACTTGATTTTATTTATTAAAAAATTTAAATTTCGGTTTAATTTGGACTCTACTTTTGATTATTATTATGTTTGCAATTTAGTATATTTGTCGTTGTAATTACCAGCACAACTTATTACTAACACACATGTACATATAAATTATATCAGAACTTAAGATATTCTCGTTCGTATGAAACACTAAAAAATTCAAAATTTTGAAAATTTGTTCCAAAACTTTGCTTTTTCGTGCTCCACGCTATTGGGCGCCACTTGCCACGCCGCCTCTTTCTGCGTTAGTGAGTTCAAGTAGGGTTCTTCTTGCCCCACGTTGGAACGCCACTTACCACGCCGAAAGTCTCTTGTCTGACCTCGACGCGAATTTAAGATTCTTGTTCCCTTTTTTGGAACACTATTATCACGAACTCTTAAACTCGCTGTACGATCACCACCGACTGGGCGAACCACCTTTCTTTTCAGAGCAGGCGCGGGCAAGGCCAAGATGCTCACTTTTACTTTTTTAAATCAAAGATTTTGCAACTCTTGGCTCTAATAAGTATGAGCTTGTCCTCATAAACTTACTAAATTTTAATTAACGCAAAATTCCCTGAATTTTATCTCAATGCTCGATTATTTAACTTTTTTAAGATTAACTCTCTCTCTCTCCAAGGTCGTGCCTTTTGGGAGAAATCGGCTCTTAAGTTCTGATGATAACTTTTTAAAATTTTCAAATTATATTACCAGAGCACAGATATATAAAATTTATGTTAAAACAAAATTAATAGCATACACAGAATGGATTTATATTAAAAACACAACAAAATTTAGAAATGAATTATTTGTATATTATCTCCTCTTTTCCACAGAAAAATTTTATATTCAAAACTTTTTTAACCACACAAAACAATTTAATTGAACAATGACACAACTATTTATTTATTTAACAATATTAATTAATGTAAGATTATCTATATATTAAACAAAAATAAAAGCGCTTGACTTTCCAGACAGAACCACAAACAGTTTTTCCTGTACTGAAAAAGTCGTATTTAAATTATTAATTATTATCAACACCAAAGCAGAGGTTTAAAATGAATTTAATTTTTAATAATTCCCCTAATGACGTTATATTTGAAAAGAAGTTAATATTTGCGAATTATTCCTTAAGTATAAGATACCTTCACACTTTAATAGAAGTTCTAGTTGGATTTGGAATTTGTTGTATTATTAGGATGATAGTGATGTGATGTTTTCTATCCAGAGTCTGTAAGCTGCTATGTAGTTGAATGCTGGTCTCGAATTCTTCTAAGTCGCCTTGAAGATCGATTAAAGTTGAAATTATTCTAAGTCCAATTAGTAGAGTGACAGTTGAATCTTCCTCTCAGCTCAGAGTCGGTTGCAGAAGAAACGCCCTTTAAGCGTCGATTCCAAATCAAAAGTAATCGTCTTTCGACGATTAAAACTCGGTCTCCCTGTCAGTGGGAATTAATCCACTTTTCTGGAGCCAATTTTCCTCCCTTTTTGGGAAAAAGGTATTTTCCATATATTATGTGTTTTCAGGCCCTTTTGGTCTGAAATATTTACACTATATGTTTTATTAGTCCTATTTTTTGACTAATGAATAGTTTTCTTCCTTAATTATTAATTAAAACACCTTTTAATTAATAATTTATAGTATTTTTTCTTTAACGTTATCTTTGATCCATGTTGGCAACATGATGATTCTGACTTTAGACTCTGCTTGAAGATGCGCGCGCAACTGTTCATGTTTTGGCATGAAAATCTCTACTTTTGACGTTTTTTCGTTCAACTCGCTATAACTTTCGAACGCTCGAACCGATTTTAAAGTTCCTTTCGGATTCTTCTTCCTTTCCATCTTGTGGGTCTTGTGGAACTTGATTCATCACTCTACTACGCTTCGTTCGCGAGTTATCGCCCTTTTCCTGAAATTTGATTTTTCCCCTTTTCAAATTTTGAGATAAGTCCTTTCTCAAAATTCTTTTGACGAAATCTTGTTCCTCTTCTACTACGACGAAAAACTATGTTTGTACTTTTCCCATAACTCGTTTGGTTGTCGAGTTATTCGCCTTTGAAGTCCTTAAGTTTGTGTCGTATGAGTTTATGTTCATAAAAACCCCCCCATTATATATTATTACTTCTGCTTTGGTGTGTTACCATTTTACATACTAAATACATATAATTATCATGTTACTTTACCCCTTTAACGTTTATTTTACCCGCTTTTGGGCTTTGAAGTTTTACGTTTTGTAATTATTATATCTCCCTTATTTTATTTTCAAATTTGATTCTAAGTACCTATTATTGTGCCCTATTGTGGTCTCTACAATAGTACTTATTATTATTTTTTAAATGATCCCCCCTTCAACTCAAAAATTCCAAAAAACTCCCCAAGAATGACTTTCTAAGTCCATTCTCACCTGTTAATTATTATTAATTCATATTTTTTATTTGTGATTATTGTTACTTCCCCAGTTGGTTATGACTCTACGATTTTTGAATTTTGAATTTATTCTTTTTCCAAATTTTAGGTTTTTGAGCCCTTCTAAAAACTTGAATAACTTTTTTGTTTTATGTGATTTTAAATTTATTCTTCGATATTATTGGTCGGTTGACTCTACTGAATATTTATTTATATTAATAATTTAGTTTCTTAATAAAATAGGAACTAAGGCAGTTTGACTTTTCACGTCCAAACAAGCAAGTTTGCTCTCGAGCTGGCGTGACGTCATCGCCCCACCTCGTCCCCACTCTACAAGGTTTAGCGCGGCAATTTAACTTGTTTTAAATGGACTTGAGACGTTTGGCTTTTTCCAAACCGCCTCAATAGATCTCTTAGAATAGACATTATCAAGGAGTTCGTCACCGAAAACTTTCTCAATGACAATGAATATCTCAGATCGTGGCGCCCCTACCGGTGTTCCGTATAATGACTCGTATTGTTCCGGCAAATTGCTTTTTAATATTTAATCACAACCTTTGTGTTAAGGCAACCATGACCTTACGGTACTACTTAACACTATTAATGTAGTACTATCATATAGATCGTATTGTACTACATCTTCCGTGTATATACATGGTGTGTCATAAGCCCAGTTCAACGAAAACGTCAACTATTGCAAAGATGCTGATTTTTCTTTTTTAGTCTCGAACATTTTGAACTTCTAGAAACTTATTTTTCTGAATGTCCGTCAGATAATACTAATTTTATCACACACAATAAATATACAGAAAACATTCCTGTAACTTTCTCGACCACCCATCCCCAAAAGCAAACAAAACTAATAGTCAACAAACATGTTTGTTCGGTATTTGCCATGGAAAGATATTTAAATAAATCTTTAAATATATTTCGCTTGTATACCATTAACACACCTAAGCGAATATTGGATTTTTGATGACAGCGTTCGAGCAACATTTTTTTGTTTCGAGGTTCAATTACTAATGTTATTTATTTTTTTTTAAATTTACATCGGAATCGAGTTTGGGTTAATCTTCACATTTCACTAAAATCTTAAAGAAATCGGTAGAGCCGATTTTGAATAACTACGTTATTCAACAGCCTCAAGGCAGATTTTGTTTATTTACTCACAAAACAGGACTTGGCGACCAATACTTTTGTGGCATCCTTAGAGGCTATACTTGAACAAAATACTGAGAATTGATTTTTGAAAAATAGGAATTTTATGATTTTGTCTTACGGCAACTACACTCAAAATTTTTAAAAAAATCTAAAAATGGAAAAAAAAGAAGTTTCTAGATATGGCCAAAATATGTTCACATACCAAATTTGATTGAAAGCTATGCACACATTTATGCAGTACAGACGACCGACGGCATATTGTCAGACAGAGAGATTCCAAAAATAACTTTTTTGGCTCTCAGGATTTCTAAACAGATATTTCCGCGAAAAAGTTCTTTTCCTCGTTGTTTAAAGGCAAAAAAACCTACCAAAGTGGAAGATAAAATAGTTGGTCAAGAGAGACATGATTGAAGAGAAGTATATCCAGCTACAGTCTCTAGGGATTGCCAAACTCGTTCTTATTACAGTGAGCCCACCCCCAAGGGACGTCATAAATAAACGTGCATAAATTTCAAATAATTTAATGATTATTTTGAATCCACTAAGAAATACCAAACTTATAAATCGATAGCTTTAGTTTATTTACAACTTTTAATTCATAACATTCTAACAGGAATTTGTATTTGTTTGTGTTTTGTCTTAATGAGAAAGTTAGTGCAATATTTGATGCACCGATTACTTAAATTAATTAACGATTTAACACTGCGAAGTCTGGGATAATCACAACCATTATTATTGTACCTAGAAATCGATTATATTCTTGATTAACTAACTTGCCCTAAACTATCGATATACTGAGCACGCCCATTGGATGTAGAAGTTTAAAGTTCTCTGTAACTGACAATTCTTTTGTTTTCAAATTTAATTGCTTGTTAAGTTTCTTTCTCTGCAACGGACGTCCTCTAGGACTACCATACTATCCATAATAATTATTTAAATATTAATTAGTTATAACAAACAAACAGAACACAATTCTCATAAAAAAATACGCCAAAGTATCAGACGCGTTTCAACGACAAGGTCGTCCTCTTCAGTGATACACGAGCTACATCAATCAAACTATAACTTAATATTAATAAGTTAAATAAATATAGAGTGAATGTTTCAAAAATATATGTCCTAACTTCGGGAAATGATTCGAAAATCAAAATAAAGAAAAACATTCTAATAAACATATTTCTGAAAAAGCTTCCTTATACTTAGATATACGTTTCAAAATGTCGGCCATTTAAGAATTGTATATGAAAATAACTGTAAATGAATTATTTAAAAACCGCCATTGTGAAACGGTTTATTGGAACAAGTTGTTATTTTTTCAAACTAGGTCCTTACATTGTTGAGTGCCGTGCAAAATTTCAACTAGAGATATAAATTATTTAGTAAACAAAACAAAATGTCGGATAGCTGGTAAAAGAAGAGTTACCGGATATAGGTTTATAGATTTTTTTTCTTTATTTTAACCCATATAACCACCCTCTGAATTACCTCCACGCATCCTGTATTTGGCGGTACAACACCATGTCCATTTTCCTTAAAAATCTAATCCATTTTAAATAATTTTGTCGCAGATTCATATTTGTTCGTTCAGTCTTACGTAAGCAAATGTTATTTTTCAATAAGCAGTCCGCTATTGTAGCTTTTGACGATTACTTGGCGGATTATATACGGCAGTAGGGATCATTATCCAATACTATTAGAGTTCAAAGTTGGAATAAGTGTTTCCCTCACCCATTTGTCTTTCTTCTTTTTACCTGGAGTTGACGATTTTTCAACACCCCTTTTCTTAGATTATTTTCGAATGGTTGATATAGTTTGTATGGACAACCAAGTATAATGTTTTACCCGTTAATTAGACTGACTCGAGGGTTGCGTTACTTATCCACTTTCAGATGCCATATCAATCACAGAAACAAAATTAGTCAAATTTCACTATTCTATGTACAGCATTAGACTGACATCAACTAACAGAGTAGACAAGCAGAAGCAGCTCTGTTCATTTCTTGGATAAAATCGATATTTTTAGTAAGCCTACAAATATTAAGATGGCAACCGTGGACTACCTTCCTACCCTTTCTTCTCCTTGCTGCCCCCTTGACTACACCTCAGCTGGCAACAGTGGCTCTAGCCTCCAGAAACAAATCATCTCCACTCGTCTATCTTCTTCCAGCATCCTATACGTTGGTCTCTTACCCATCAGTGCATAATTCACTTTATCTTCTGCTACTCTTTTCTACCTGTCATTTTCTTTTCTACTCCTTTTCTACTCTTTTCCGGCAGTCCTTTCTACCTGAACATAATTAAACTACAGCTCTTCTTACCGCGGTTTCCAAATCACACAAATCCTTCTAATACTTATTCGTGTACTGTCAATTTTTGTTCCTCTGTTTTTCTCACCACCAAACATTCTAATCTCTAGGAACTGACGTGTTTTTCGTTTCTTTATTTATCAGCTTTGATTTTTAACATTTAATTAGTCCGAAGCAACCTTATTGAGTGCTACTATTATCTTTTTATTGCTCAATTTCAAAATTCACAAAACCAAAATATAAAAATGCTCGACCTTTTCAAACGAAGACTTCACTTAAATTAAAGAGTGTATTATGCATGATATAATTGCTGGGTGGAAGAATGCGGTCAATGTTGTGTGGAATGCAGAAAGGGCAGAGCTTGGTAGTAATAAAAAGGGGAATAATTGCTTCCATAGTACAGAAACGAGGTTAGAAAAGTCATATGACTGCTAATTATTTATATTCAAATTGCTTACATATAATGCATTTTGCACAAACTTTCTCACTTTAAAAAATTATTATGATATAAAGGACGTAGTATGACAAAAAATTATCAAAAAATGTCCTTTAATAATTTCAAAATGGAGACTATTAAACGTCAAATATCTCAAAAACCGTTAACTTTACAAAATATATACAATACACAATTAGTTATTACATATTATTATTGGGTGAGTCAATAATGCAGATGTCCTTTAAGCTACATGAAGATTTAGAGATAAAAATTAGCAGAATTCAAACAATAATTTTGGTCTAATCTCGGTTGTTGTAGACAATTACCAAGAATTAATGTTATCCGTTTTTTTCTATAACACTTTTAAGCTAAAAAAGAATAATTTTGTTTGTAGTTGAAAAAGTAAAATATTTTGTAAAATTAAGAAGAGTTTTTGAGATATTCAACAACAAAAAAGTAATCATTTTGAAACGAGTAAAAGAAATTGGATGATTATTTTTCTCAAATTACGTTCTTATTACACTAAGTGGCATGGAAAATTTAAACTCCATATCATTTACCGTTAAAAAGATATAAATTTTTATGTTAAATAAACAAAATGGCTGCTAAATATAAAACTATATATTTTAGGAAATATGTTTATTACGTTTTTTTTTATTGGTTTTGATGTGAGGATTAACACCTGAAGTTTTGGGACGATTTTTTGGAAATACCCTGTATATATTTAGGGCCTCAAACTTGTTACGTTTGTGTCATAAACGGGTTTTCATGATAAAACATATTTGATTGAAATTGAGCTTCTAACGGTGGCGGTCTTGGTTTATTGATAATGGCTGAATATCCGAAACGGCCGTCGTTTCTTAAATCAAACGACAGTTGACTATTGATGTGTTAATGGTACTAAGTTATCAGTTCGTTTGTTCTCGCTTCGTAAATAAAACATTTTTAGCACCTTATAAAAATACAATAATTGTTTTAAAGGAAGAATTCCTAATTGTTTATACAGAAGAAAAGAATAATCAAGCTTTCCTTTAAACGAAATTATTTTGATAAAGTGATTTTGGGTTATTTCTAACGGTTTGGTTATTGATTTCTTCGCTCCTTCCCTGAAATTCGAAGGCATACGTTACTCAGGAATAAGTTAAAGTACAAGTAATGTGCGAAGTCCTTGCTAATAATTTTTCTTTAAAAATAAAAATTCCCGATGTTCCTTTTTAACTCGGTTTGTAATTGATTCGTCTGCTCCCTACATACCAAAGTTGATCAGAAGCAGTTAGCTTTTATAGGCTTAGGGATCCTTAAAATGTACTTTTCCTTGAAAATCGGGGTTTTCACGCACCTTAATTTACCCTAAGGAAGTATAAAAATATCTTCAGGATGTTTTTCGCCGAAACTCTTGTTTTATAACTGAAATATTGTTACATATCGAAATTGGTGATTTACTAAGTGATAACCAATAAAGTGTAATATCTAAACTCACCAATCGTGGAGACAATAGTACTGACGAAATGAAAGCTGCCAGCAAAGTCCCACCGTCTTCCTTGCACTACTCCGGCACTGGATGCTGCAGCATGCAGATGTAACAGCTTCTGTAGTGAGGTTTCATCAGCAGTAGCATTATCCATAGCTGCTAGGAACTGTAGGTATCCTTCTTGGTACTCTCTGGCAAGGGTCAGCTCCGCAGAGGATTCCAACTGTTGGAAGATCACCGCACCCAGCACCATGTACAAGAGGAGTACGATGGCCAATAAGACTATCCTTGTGTTGTCTTCACTCAACTGAAGAATCCTGACAAATCCTGCCACCTTTGTACTCATCTCGGCTCAATTGATTGTTACATTTACATTGGGGCAAATTTGTATCACTATATGTTCACTTTATTGTTTGTTTTGTTCTTCTTGTTTACATTGTTGTAAACGTTTTACCGATGTTTGTCTTTCTGGGAGATGAGTAAGTTTTCGTGTGTCATGTTTGAAATTGTCGCCATCTTTGTAACTCCACTCTGAAACAAATTAAATTACAAATAAATACAGCTTCCCAATAAAATAGACATTGGGCTTCCTCATACAGGGATTGTAAAATTAATATCAACTGGAGACCTCTACGATACCTATTAGAGTAAGTTTTGTGAATTATGGAGAGGGGGCAGTAATATCTTGTGACATATCATTGGAAAGGTATGTTTGGAAGAAATATAATGACATCTAGAAAAAGTGTCTAAGCCACCGCTAAATTAATTACAGCCCAAAAGTATCTGCATAAAGTACGACACAGTCTGGACAATATTTTCCCAAAGAGATGGATAGGAGTAGAAGGAGCGCTGCGAAATGGCCATCAAAGTTTTGGTTATTTCTTTTGGAGTGACATAAAGAACCATGTTTACCAAATGACCAACTGACGTCCACAAGATAGAATTTTACAAACCTAACCTAACCTAACCATTCCTGAATCTATGTGGAATGCTATCCCAAGTTTTCACACACATTGCCAACCACTTAAGGTCAACAAGTCGAGTCTATTACGTTAAAATAGGAAAGGTGGCAACTAATTGTAAAAAAATACACAAGTATTGTCATTACAGTAATACTATTGAAAGATGTGTATTAGAGATATTTCACAAGATTAAAATGTTATTTTCCTAAAGTTGGCAACACTGTATAAAGACAAAACTAGGCTTATAGTTTACTTTGCAAGGAAACTCAAAAATGTCACAAGGTGATGAGAATAAAATGGTTTTGATGGTTGTGAAAACACCACATGTGTCAGCTTTTGATTGTATTACGAAATACACAGTGTTGAAATATTGCCTTTTATTATTTATTGTTTAAAGGCGAAAAAACCTTCGGTCATCATCGCCTTATTTAAAAAAACAGATAAATAAGGAACTGGAATACTTTAATAGTATTATGGATGGAAAAGAACAAGATTTGGTGGTAGGAAAGGTTTGAATAGGGATCTAACACAAGACTACCACACCCCATTCACAATTAAAATACTAAACAAACAAAAGGGGGATGCAACTTTCTATTCGTTATGTATATTTGATTGTCACAAATTTGTTAATTTGCGTAAAATATAAAAACGTTGTAGTAATATGTATCAACATCGGAATTTTCAAATTTCATTTAACAATGAACTCTCAACCCCCTACCTAAATAATTACTTTTACTTTTTATACTTTAAAATGTAATTGCACTCAAAAATAACCTTCATACAGTTAGGTGTATTCGACAAAACAACTGTATTTTAACTAATCAAATAAAATGTGGAAAAAATGTTCCGAAAACCTTCTCACTCACGCCAGTTCGGTTTGTTAAAAACGCCAGATCAGTAGTTTTCAATAAAAAAAAAGTAATAATGAACTAGAGAAGTTTTCTTTGAAGCAAACATTATTAAAAAGTGGTTAAACTTCTTCGCTTGTGCCATAAACAAGTTCTCAACTTGTTAAAGTATTTGATTAATATCTACTTTTAATGAAGGCGGATAAGGTTGATTTTGTTCCTGAACTGTAATATTTATTGAACACGAGTTTCCGTCACATTTCAATAAAATTTCAACGAAATCGGTAGAGTCGATTTTGAAAAATTATGTACTTAATAACAGGCGCATGTCCGATTTTTTTTACCGATAACTCATGAACCATTTTTGAAAGGTGACAACCAATACGTGTTTATTTGTTTATTTTTAGGGACAATAAGTGAGAAAAATTTGATGACAATCGTTAGTGCAGATTTTGAGAAAATTGTAAATTCGTGCGTGTTTTACGACAATTTTGACATGTCTTTAAAATGAAATAAACGTCTCGAGAATATGACGAGAATACGTCAATTAAAATTTGTGCATTTTTTGGTAGAAAATCGTTTATAGCCCTAAATCTTTAACTATATTTTGACAATAGAAAACTTTTAGAATAATAAAACAATCAACATAATATGAATTACCTATCCAACTTTGACCTCTTTAGTCTGTCATGTATTTACATAAATCATAAATATATTCATGAACAATAAATAAAATCTATTCTCGTAGTTCTGAATCACGTGGTTTCTACATGTGAGAAATCATGTAACACATTCTGTCTTATCCGTGCATTGAACTCTCCACAGGAGACAACCTTGAAGAGGGCAAAAACACTATTTGTATTAAAAGTATAATTTATTTTGGGGACAAGGCTGAAGTTTTTGATTCATTCAAGTTATGCAGTACAGGTTAAGTTTGGTAATCACCGACAATTTATGACTGATAGCCTCGGAAGCCGAAAAAATGATTTTCTACAGACCGTTGATCAGACATGTGGTATGTAAGCAGACCACATAAATTAGGATAGGTACATAAAAGTTGGTATATTGGACTAGAATGTGTTTATATAGAACACTATTAAAATTGAAAAAAATTGCGGCCACTTAAAACCGTTTTAGTTCATATCTAGTGTGTAACACGCAAAATTAAATATAAATAAGCAAATTTCAATTCTGCATGCAACTCCACCTCTCTACGATGATAAATAGCGAAGTTATTGTAACAAAAGATAATTTCTAACCATCACCTCTCGAGATCCGGCAGAGCGAAGCGAGTGGAGACTTTTATATCTACGAGACGCGAAAGTAGTGACATTCAAGGTTAAAAGAACCTGTATTAAACCACTTACACTACAGGATTAGACTCCATGAACCAATTACTATTTAAAATTTCCTACAAAGCACAAAAAACCAAATTTTGGAAGTTAAATTTTAAGGATCTATTTTATATGTTGGGGCTGGTTAAGTACTATGATGACACCTATCGACTTGTTCTTCTTATTATCCCTGTCTTCTTATCCCTGTCGCCTCAATTAGAAAGCGGTGAAAATATCAATACAATAAATAGCTTGTCACAAGTTATTTTCCTTTATTGTTTAAAGCCAATAAACCTTCCGGTCATCTTCGTCTGATTAAAAAAATTAATCAATAGTATTAAAATAAAGACCCACCGCACTATAATACTTTAATAGCATCAGAGTGTCGGTAGAGAACAAGAGTTGGTCAAGAGAAACCTTATGCGAAAGAAGGAACTGACCCAAGACAAAATGAAGAAAGGTATTTAGGGTCCTCGGGTCCCTAAGGGTAGCTTGTCACAACATCGCGTAACGTAGGCTACCCCAAAAAATCCTACATGTGACATTCCTATTACACCGAAAGACTCATTGCAGTTCAATGTTAGTCACTGGCGCTTAACATGAAACGTCGACAGGAAGTGTTTTTATAACTTCCTGACATATATGTAGTGTAAAAAAGTTATGAGAAGGGTAAAAAAAACCCTGTATAAAAAAAAAGTGTCAAAGAGGATTAATTTTATATAACTTTTCAAACTGAGAAGATAAAGTAAAAAATATATCTAACTTTTAACTGTTGACTTGAGTGCCATATCCATATTAAATGTTGAGCTTGACTTATGAGAGAAAACTATACAGATTATTAAAAGTTAGATTATTATCCGATGATATTTGGTTTTTAAGTATGTGTAGGAGATAAAAAAAGATATATCCCTAGTTGTCCAATACTCTTATAGCAACAGGATCGAAAGAGATCAAGATTTGGTCAAGAGACACCTTATAGAAATTATTCAAGAGAGAGATCTCACCCAAGACTAGATGATGAAAGGTGTAACCATACCTTGGGATTGCTACACCTGTACTCACCATAATTGAGTTCCTGAGGAGGGTTCATATATAATAACTTTTATTCAAATTGAGAAGATATTATAGTTAATCCAGTGATACCGTATAGGAAGTATTCAAGAGAGGGATCTCACCCAAGACTAGATGATGAAAGGTGTAACCATACCTCGGGGTTGCTATACCTGTATTCACCATAATTGAGTTCCTGAGGAGGGTTCATATATAATAACTTTTATTCAAATTGAGAAGATATTATAGTTAATCCAGTGATACCGTATAGGAAGTATTCAAGAGAGGGATCTAACCCAAGACTAGATGATGAAAGGTGTAACCATACCTCGGGATTGTTACACCTGTACTCACCATAATTGAGTTCCTAAGGAGGGTTCATATATAATAACTTTTATTCAAATTGAGAAGATATTATAGTTAATCCAGTGATACCGTATAGGAAGTATTCAAGAGAGGGAGATCTCACCCAAGACTAGATAATGAAAGGTGTAACCATACCTCGGGATTGCTATACCTGTACTCACCATAATTGAGTTCCTGAGTAGGGTTCATATATAATAACTTTTATTCAAATTGAGAAGATATTATAGTTAATCCAGTGATACCGTATAGGAAGTATTCAAGAGAGGGAGATCTCACCCAAGACTAGATAATGAAAGGTGTAACCATACCTCGGGATTGCTATACCTGTACTCACCATAATTGAGTTCCTGAGTAGGGTTCATATATAATAACTTTTATTCAAATTGAGAAGATATTATAGTTAATCCAGTGATACCGTATAGGAAGTATTCAAGAGAGGGATCTCACCCAAGACTAGATGATGAATGGTGTAACCATACCTCGGGATTGCTATACCTGTACTCACCATAATTGAGTTCCTGAGGAGGGTTCATATATAATAACTTTTATTCAAATTGAGAAGATATTATAGTTAATCCAGTGATACCGTATAGGAAGTATTCAAGAGAGGGATCTCACCCAAGACTAGATGATGAATGGTGTAACCATACCTCGGGATTGCTATACCTGTACTCACCATAATTGAGTTCCTGAGGAGGGTTCATATATAATAACTTTTATTCAAATTGAGAAGATATTATAGTTAATCCAGTGATACCGTATAGGAAGTATTCAAGAGAGGGATCTAACCCAAGACTAGATGATGAAAGGTGTAACCATACCTCGGGATTGTTACACCTGTACTCACCATAATTGAGTTCCTAAGGAGGGTTCATATATAATAACTTTTATTCAAATTGAGAAGATATTATAGTTAATCCAGTGATACCGTATAGGAAGTATTCAAGAGAGGGATCTAACCCAAGACTAGATGATGAAAGGTGTAACCATACCTCGGGATTGTTACACCTGTACTCACCATAATTGAGTTCCTAAGGAGGGTTCATATATAATAACTTTTATTCAAATTGAGAAGATATTATAGTTAATCCAGTGATACCGTATAGGAAGTATTCAAGAGAGGGAGATCTCACCCAAGACTAGATAATGAAAGGTGTAACCATACCTCGGGATTGCTATACCTGTACTCACCATAATTGAGTTCCTGAGGAGGGTTCATATATAATAACTTTTATTCAAATTGAGAAGATATTATAGTTAATCCAGTGATACCGTATAGGAAGTATTCAAGAGAGGGATCTAACCCAAGACTAGATGATGAAAGGTGTAACCATACCTCGGGATTGTTACACCTGTACTCACCATAATTGAGTTCCTAAGGAGGGTTCATATATAATAACTTTTATTCAAATTGAGAAGATATTATAGTTAATCCAGTGATACCGTATAGGAAGTATTCAAGAGAGGGAGATCTCACCCAAGACTAGATAATGAAAGGTGTAACCATACCTCGGGATTGCTATACCTGTACTCACCATAATTGAGTTCCTGAGTAGGGTTCATATATAATAACTTTTATTCAAATTGAGAAGATATTATAGTTAATCCAGTGATACCGTATAGGAAGTATTCAAGAGAGGGAGATCTCACCCAAGACTAGATAATGAAAGGTGTAACCATACCTCGGGATTGCTATACCTGTACTCACCATAATTGAGTTCCTGAGTAGGGTTCATATATAATAACTTTTATTCAAATTGAGAAGATATTATAGTTAATCCAGTGATACCGTATAGGAAGTATTCAAGAGAGGGATCTCACCCAAGACTAGATGATGAATGGTGTAACCATACCTCGGGATTGCTATACCTGTACTCACCATAATTGAGTTCCTGAGGAGGGTTCATATATAATAACTTTTATTCAAATTGAGAAGATATTATAGTTAATCCAGTGATACCGTATAGGAAGTATTCAAGAGAGGGATCTAACCCAAGACTAGATGATGAAAGGTGTAACCATACCTCGGGATTGTTACACCTGTACTCACCATAATTGAGTTCCTAAGGAGGGTTCATATATAATAACTTTTATTCAAATTGAGAAGATATTATAGTTAATCCAGTGATACCGTATAGGAAGTATTCAAGAGAGGGAGATCTCACCCAAGACTAGATAATGAAAGGTGTAACCATACCTCGGGATTGCTATACCTGTACTCACCATAATTGAGTTCCTGAGGAGGGTTCATATATAATAACTTTTATTCAAATTGAGAAGATATTATAGTTAATCCAGTGATACCGTATAGGAAGTATTCAAGAGAGGGATCTAACCCAAGACTAGATGATGAAAGGTGTAACCATACCTCGGGATTGTTACACCTGTACTCACCATAATTGAGTTCCTAAGGAGGGTTCATATATAATAACTTTTATTCAAATTGAGAAGATATTATAGTTAATCCAGTGATACCGTATAGGAAGTATTCAAGAGAGGGAGATCTCACCCAAGACTAGATAATGAAAGGTGTAACCATACCTCGGGATTGCTATACCTGTACTCACCATAATTGAGTTCCTGAGGAGGGTTCATATATAACAACTTTTATTCAAATTGAGAAGATATTATAGTTAATCCAGTGATACCGTATAGGAAGTATTCAAGAGAGGGATCTAACCCAAGACTAGATGATGAAAGGTGTAACCATACCTCGGGATTGTTACACCTGTACTCACCATAATTGAGTTCCTAAGGAGGGTTCATATATAATAACTTTTATTCAAATTGAGAAGATATTATAGTTAATCCAGTGATACCGTATAGGAAGTATTCAAGAGAGGGAGATCTCACCCAAGACTAGATAATGAAAGGTGTAACCATACCTCGGGATTGCTATACCTGTACTCACCATAATTGAGTTCCTGAGTAGGGTTCATATATAATAACTTTTATTCAAATTGAGAAGATATTATAGTTAATCCAGTGATACCGTATAGGAAGTATTCAAGAGAGGGAGATCTCACCCAAGACTAGATAATGAAAGGTGTAACCATACCTCGGGATTGCTATACCTGTACTCACCATAATTGAGTTCCTGAGTAGGGTTCATATATAATAACTTTTATTCAAATTGAGAAGATATTATAGTTAATCCAGTGATACCGTATAGGAAGTATTCAAGAGAGGGATCTCACCCAAGACTAGATGATGAATGGTGTAACCATACCTCGGGATTGCTATACCTGTACTCACCATAATTGAGTTCCTGAGGAGGGTTCATATATAATAACTTTTATTCAAATTGAGAAGATATTATAGTTAATCCAGTGATACCGTATAGGAAGTATTCAAGAGAGGGATCTAACCCAAGACTAGATGATGAAAGGTGTAACCATACCTCGGGATTGTTACACCTGTACTCACCATAATTGAGTTCCTAAGGAGGGTTCATATATAATAACTTTTATTCAAATTGAGAAGATATTATAGTTAATCCAGTGATACCGTATAGGAAGTATTCAAGAGAGGGAGATCTCACCCAAGACTAGATAATGAAAGGTGTAACCATACCTCGGGATTGCTATACCTGTACTCACCATAATTGAGTTCCTGAGGAGGGTTCATATATAATAACTTTTATTCAAATTGAGAAGATATTATAGTTAATCCAGTGATACCGTATAGGAAGTATTCAAGAGAGGGATCTAACCCAAGACTAGATGATGAAAGGTGTAACCATACCTCGGGATTGTTACACCTGTACTCACCATAATTGAGTTCCTAAGGAGGGTTCATATATAATAACTTTTATTCAAATTGAGAAGATATTATAGTTAATCCAGTGATACCGTATAGGAAGTATTCAAGAGAGGGAGATCTCACCCAAGACTAGATAATGAAAGGTGTAACCATACCTCGGGATTGCTATACCTGTACTCACCATAAATGAGTTCCTGAGTAGGGTTCATATATAATAACTTTTATTCAAATTGAGAAGATATTATAGTTAATCCAGTGATACCGTATAGGAAGTATTCAAGAGAGGGAGATCTCACCCAAGACTAGATAATGAAAGGTGTAACCATACCTCGGGATTGCTATACCTGTACTCACCATAATTGAGTTCCTGAGTAGGGTTCATATATAATAACTTTTATTCAAATTGAGAAGATATTATAGTTAATCCAGTGATACCGTATAGGAAGTATTCAAGAGAGGGATCTCACCCAAGACTAGATGATGAATGGTGTAACCATACCTCGGGATTGCTATACCTGTACTCACCATAATTGAGTTCCTGAGGAGGGTTCATATATAATAACTTTTATTCAAATTGAGAAGATATTATATTTAATCCAGTGATACCGTATAGGAAGTATTCAAGAGAGGGATCTCACCCAAGACTAGATGATGAAAGGTGTAACCATACCTCGGGATTGCTATACCTGTATTCACCATAATTGAGTTCCTGAGGAGGGTTCATATATAATAACTTTTATTCAAATTGAGAAGATATTATAGTTAATCCAGTGATACCGTATAGGAAGTATTCAAGAGAGGGAGATCTCACCCAAGACTAGATAATGAAAGGTGTAACCATACCTCGGGATTGCTATACCTGTACTCACCATAATTGAGTTCCTGAGGAGGGTTCATATATAATAACTTTTATTCAAATTGAGAAGATATTATAGTTAATCCAGTGATACCGTATAGGAAGTATTCAAGAGAGGGATCTAACCCAAGACTAGATAATGAAAGGTGTAACCATACCTCGGGATTGCTATACCTGTATTCACCATAATTGAGTTCCTGAGGAGGGTTCATATATAATAACTTTTATTCAAATTGAGAAGATATTATAGTTAATCCAGTGATACCGTATAGGAAGTATTCAAGAGAGGGATCTCACCCAAGACTAGATAATGAAAGGTGTAACCATACCTCGGGATTGCTATACCTGTACTCACCATAATTGAGTTCCTGAGTAGGGTTCATATATAATAACTTTTATTCAAATTGAGAAGATATTATAGTTAATCCAGTGATACCGTATAGGAAGTATTCAAGAGAGGGATCTAACCCAAGACTAGATGATGAATGGTGTAACCATACCTCGGGATTGCTATACCTGTATTCACCATAATTGAGTTCCTGAGGAGGGTTCATATATAATAACTTTTATTCAAATTGAGAAGATATTATAGTTAATCCAGTGATACCGTATAGGAAGTATTCAAGAGAGGGATCTCACCCAAGACTAGATAATGAAAGGTGTAACCATACCTCGGGATTGCTATACCTGTACTCACCATAATTGAGTTCCTGAGTAGGGTTCATATATAATAACTTTTATTCAAATTGAGAAGATATTATAGTTAATCCAGTGATACCGTATAGGAAGTATTCAAGAGAGGGAGATCTCACCCAAGACTAGATAATGAAAGGTGTAACCATACCTCGGGATTGCTATACCTGTATTCACCATAATTGAGTTCCTGAGGAGGGTTCATATATAATAACTTTTATTCAAATTGAGAAGATATTATAGTTAATCCAGTGATACCGTATAGGAAGTATTCAAGAGAGGGATCTAACCCAAGACTAGATGATGAATGGTGTATATAGCTAGGGTACTACAGGATTGCTACAACCGTACAAGTGAGTTCCTGAGCAGATTTATATTTTGCCAACTAGGCTAATGGGGACAGGAAGCAGCCTAATGAAATTGAAAACCGAATTTGGGAAATACTACTACAATGAAAGAGCCGTAAGTAAATGAATTTACGGTAGAGTTTTGTATTTCCATAATAGGTAAATATTTAAAAAGATAACCGCCCTTATTGCCTGTAATTAAGCTGTCAAACTTTGGTAGGTGATGTTTATTGTTGATAAAACACGTCTCAAAATGTCTGTCTGTTTTACAAACAAAATATAACTCCAGCACGGATCCATATATCGACACCAAATTTACAAAATGTGTTCCACTGTTAGTTTACAGAATATCAAAAAAAAAAAAAAAAAATACTAACCGTTTAAAAATCTCGTTCATTAAAAAACCATGAAAAACGTTTGAAATCGTCGTAATTTGAATATAACATTCAAAATACATCTATACTTTGGACATTACTTATGACACACCATGTATTAGGGGGAATTGTGGGCGATAAAACGTCAGCTGGTGTTTACGAATACACTTCACACATATAGCTGTAATAAACAGCTGTTTTATCTTATGAAGTACATAACCATTAGTCTACCCAACTAAGCCTAGGTTGATAATAAGCTTGGTATCGATATTAATAGGCAAGAATGGTTTTTATACAGAATTATTAGTTTTACAATATGGTGATAGCGAAATAATATCATCTCCATAATATAGAGTATTTAATAAAATTGTTGCAGTGTTTTAAACAAAAATAACGCTTAGAAATTTAAATATATAAATTAAGCGCCAGGATTTGTTTTTGCGAGCGAAGAGAGTGAAATTTTTGTATTTAGGAACGCGGCAGCGTTCCGCAAACATGATCTACTGCGAGGCATACATACGCTTAGAACTTGCCATCTTGGACTAGTAACCTACATGTAACGTATTGAATGTATACAATTTTTATAGAAGAAAATCGTGAAAGCTTGTCAGAATAAGTTTTCTTTCTTTGTGGAGAAACGCCTTCAATATTTAAGTGCAACTCTCCGCACTACTTTGCTGTTAAGAATTAGTATATACAGAGCTTTGCAGGCGTTACTTGCGGTTGCATTCAATGAGATATTTTATGTTTAAGAAAATAACAAAAATTTCTGCTTTTTGAAACATCGTTGTGAAATTCCGATAATGTACATTTATTTAATACACGGTACAAAAATATTGCACAAACTTTCTCACACACCTATTCAGTCAGTTCGGTGTAACTCGACCATTGACAAGATTTTGACGATTATATTTTTTTTAAATAGTATGTTTAAAATAAGGTCTAAGCTTGCTCCAGTTCTGTCATTACAAGAGGAAATATAGTTTAAATGGCGAAGCTCAACGAAATTATTTGTTCGAAGAGGGTCTAAATTTTCTTTGTATGTGTTCTAAACGCTTCTTTAGAGTAAATCTTATTTTAATTCAAATCAATTTTATATTTACACCGGTCAGAGTTCATGTTCGTTTGTTTTCCAGTTATTCCTGAAATATAATATGTACATGTAATTTTTCTAACGAAGTCATTAATCTTCTCGTTTTAATAAAATTTGAACAAAATCGGTAGAGACTATTTTGAGAAACTTTATTTATCATAAGTTCATAGCCGATGTTTTAGCTGTTATAGATAACTCATGAACCGGTATTTTCAACAATACGTTTTGTTCGGATTTTTAGAGATTCTTTTTTAGCAATATTTAATCAAAATCGATTGAGTCGTTTTTGAGAAAATCGTAATTTTGCGTTTTTTTTTATGCCATCTACCTGAAATATTGAGTTATCAAAAAATGTAAAAAGTCTTGAAACATGAGAAAATTATGTCCACAAACCAAATTTGTTTTAAATCAGCCCACGCTGGATGTAGAACACTCCACAGACGCCAGACTTACATAATTTTAAATACAATTTTTATCAGTAAACAACAAAAAAAATAATTTTTTAACCCTTACATAACTTTATACACGACTTACCTCCTTAAAAGTAATGGGAAGATATTGACCAACAACCCAATAACTGACGCATTCGTTCCTACAGCATTAAAGTCTTTTAAATATCTTGTATATAACTTTCCGTCCAGTGTAGGTTCTCATTTTGAAATATTTGATTCAGTTTCTTGGTCACGTTTCCAATTATTGAAATCCAATTGAATCTTGCTCAGAAATTTGTCTACCTGGAAAATAAAATGTTTTTTATGTAGACTACTTGTTATAGAAATCACGTAATATGTTATTTTTTGAGGTGGGGGGGGGATCGTTTACATTTATATTCAATATGTGTAGTATTGTGCACAACATTCGATGGTTCTTAAGTTTATAACCTTTTTCACACACATTATCTCAAGAACGGGTTAACCAATTTGTGTAACATAGTGAAACTGTAAAAACCATTATTTCTTTCTGCTAACCCTTTAAACACAAAACAAGAGCGAGTTTCAATGATTAGGTCATCATCATCAATCGTTATAAATACATGACCAAAGGTGACGACAGAGTCAGAGATTTCATTTAAAACTATTAAATTTCTTCCAGTTGTAATCTAACTTTTTCAAATTTAAGATAAAAATTTCAGGAATTAATTAAAAGTTCATAAGAACATAACCCCTAAATTGGTTAGTTGTTCATCTAGTCACCATTTTTGTTCCGAACAAAAATAAAATTTTAACGGAGAATTATAGATTTTAAATTTTTAACGCTACTTAGTGCTATAAAAACCTAATGTGAGAAATAAATCGACAGGTTTTCTTTACTCATTTTAAAATGACATCCATTTAAAATGTTTAAGATGGAGTACCTTTCAAAAAATGTACCCTTTTTTAAACGAAAAATAATATTTTGTAAAATTATTATTATTTTCTGTACGTTAAAGGAAAATCCAGTTTTCGACAAAAAACTGAAATCTTAATTTTTTGTAATTGTCTACAATACCCAATATTAGTCTAGAAAGAAAATTTCTGTAAATTCCGCCGATTTTTATTTAATCCTGAATAGATCGATGTAAATAAATTCTATAAAATTATATACAAACTTTAAACCATCGGTTTTTACCAAAGAACAAAAATAGGCAGAAAATTGTTTCACTTTTGTACTTAAACATTCTATGAAATATCGACAGAAACAGCATTACTTACTAAAATATGAATTACTACTAATAGCAAGCAAAATTTCAACTCTGTATCATCCACCTTACAAAAGGTATGAATTTTTTGTTCAAAATACAAAATGGCGGCTAGATAGATAACTAACTGTTTTGGGGAGTATGTTTATATAAAATATTCCCTTTATTTTCACCAGTAGAGTACGTTGATTTCTTCGTGGAACACCCTGTATAATTTTGGAATTTACAATTTTGGATCATCTTGTTCTCACACTCTTTAGACAATGCACATAAAGACCGTTTAAACACAATTTGTAATACGTTTCTATTTATAATATAACCAAAGCTATGAGACTGTTCCAATACTTTTGGAACAGCTAGTATATATTAAACACTTAATGACTCCTATAGGTGGGATCAGTAGGCATTTCACTAATGATGCACATTGAAGACACTCCACACACAAGTTTGAAAACTTGCCGACTCTATGAGATCTGTTATCCTCTATACGTCAATAGAGTTTAATGAATGTTTAAGTACAATGGATGTTCAGCTCAATTGAAAGAAAATTGAATTTTATTTTTTGATCAAGGAACATTCGATTAAAACTTTGTTATAAGGTGGAACCATCCTAGATAATTGGAATCCAAATGAAACTTGCAGGAGGTAGAATAATCTAACCGACGCTAAATTAAATTAAATCTCGTTCAAATATGAAGTAATTACGCAAATGAAAGCAATAATAAATCAACATCATTAATCATTCTTCGTAAAACATCTTCTGTGGTTTAATACAAACATCAGATGAGCCTTGTAGTTTACTGGGGATGGCAGCTATGTTACCGAAATGTACATAACCCTTAATTTAACAACATGTTAATTTGTTTTTAAATTCTTCGTTTGTTTAAAAATTAATAAAATATATTATTTTTACACAATACCTAACTTATAAGATATAATTTTTCTCAGAAAGATGCATAGAATTCATCTATGTAATAAAAAAAATTTGAAACGGTTTTGGAGTAAGTATGTTAGATGTCAAAAAATGAAGTTATCATTTTTCAGAAAAACCTGTATCGTCCAAAATCAAAAGCTTACCACCTTTTTCTAAGATGTACAAAATTTTAGTGATATATTTGTAAATACATTTCGGAAAAAAAATTGTTACATTTTGAAAATTTAAAAAAATTGTTTTACAAAAAAAAGAGGAATGGTCCAGCTTATTTTCAATAAATCACCAAAAATTGTAATATTTATGGAAAACCAACTTCTAAATATAATTATGTTCAGAAATGTGCATAGAATTTAGTAGTGTAATTTAAAAAAAGTTTGAAAAATAATTTTGGAGTCAGTATTGCAAAGAACAAAAAAAAACACGAAAATCCAAGGCCAAATTTCACTTCAAAGTCCAATTGAGCGTAGAAAATCTAGTTTTACATTTTTTACGAGTATTACAAACGTTTTCTTGTATAAATATTAATAACAATTGGTAAAAAAAAAAAATTCTAAAATTTTCAAAATAATAATAGCACTTACCCGTACAAAGGAATAAATAACCATGCATACGCATCTAAAACTTGTATCTAATGCTTTGTAGGCCTAAATCAACATCACTAGATTTCACTATAACAATAAGACACTATAGATTCTACAAAGAATAACACACATATAAACTTATATAATACACTTTTATAATCAAAGAATACACTCGATTTATCACAAGAAATATGTCGAAAATGAACACAAACGCACGCCATATTGGTTTAGTTTGCAACGGACACTCCGAAACATCCGATGAGCCTTGTAGTTTACTGAGTTAATCTGAGGATGGCAGCTATGTTACCGAAATGTACATAAAGGTTAATTTATGTGTTAGTGTTACATTTGTGGTTTGGGGATTACTTCTTTCATAAGTTTCCGTGATACTTGTTAGAGCGGAACACTGCCGCGTTCCTAACGAAATCACTGATTTAACGTGTTTTAATTTTATACAGTGATTGAGTAGAGTTTTCAACGTCAGCATTTTAACCTTCTCAAATATTCTAATATCGTCAGGGTCGGAAGAGAACAAGGGTTGGTCAAGAGAGACCCTATAAGAAAGATGAAGAGACGGATTTGAAGCAAGATTACAAGAAAAACTGCTTAGATCCAGATAGATTCCCTAGAAATTGCTACGCTTTATTCTCTCTAAGAGAGACTCAGAGACTTTTAGTATTTTAACAGAACTGTAATGTTTTCTACTTTTGCGATTCGGCACACTTGCTTGGATTAAATTTCATCCAAATTGACCGTTAGGAATACAGCCTAACTATAATATTTACTATAAATTTTAAAATCAACACTTTTGTTTGATTATAATGAAATAGGTGTTATAACTACTTAACTATCGTATAAAACGTAACTCTTTCTAAGTGTTCTGGTAGCTCAGTGGTTTAATGCGTCACTTCTCTGATCATCCGAGACCGTGTGATCGAAACACAAGGTTTGGTTAGGTTAGGTTAGGTTAGGTTAGGGTAGGAGGATCCACTATAAATAAATGGTAGTTGCTTAGAATTCAATATTACAGAAACTATTTTGAAAATTTTTACTTTTTCATGAGTATTACATTAAACTAAAATTTTCTTTCGAATGTGAAAATATGTTTACAGTTAAAACTCTTAAGCGAGATATGTTAGGTTAGGTTAGGTTAGGTTAGGTTAGGTTTGGTTAGGTTAGGTTAGGTTAGGTTAGGGTAGGAGAATCCACTATAAATAAATGGTAGTTGCTTAGAATTCAATATTACAGAAACTATTTTGAAAATTTTACTTTTTCATGAGTATTACATTAAACTAAAATTTTCTTTCGAATGTGAAAATATGTTTACAGTTAAAACTCTTAAGCGAGATATGTTAGGTTAGGTTAGGTTAGGTTAGGTTAGGTTAGGTTAGGTTAGGTTAGGTTAGGTTAGGTTAGGTTAGGTTAGGTTAGGTTAGGGTAGGTTAGGTTAGGGTAGGAGAATCCACTATAAATAAACGGTAGTTGCTTAGAATTCAATTATACAGAAACTATTTTGAAAATTTTTACTTTTTCATGAGTATTACATTAAACTAAAATTTTCTTCCGAATGTGAAAATATGTTTACAGTTAAAACTCTTAAGCAAGATATTAGTTATCAATAAGTTTTATTAGAGACCTTACAAGAAATTTAGTACCAAACTTTTGAGAAACTTGTAGATAAAGAGCTTTTAAATTATATCTAAATTTTTGAATCACCTTGTATATATTAAACACATTGATTCTTATAGGTAGCATCAGTGGGTATTTCACTAATGAGGTACCCCTCCTCCACCTCATCTACAGAACAAAGCCCATTCATTACCACTGCATTATTAAGACATTCCACACAAGTTTGAAAACTTGCCGACTGTATGAGATCAGCTACCCTATGCATGGGTAGAGTTTAATAAATGTTTAAGTACAATGGATGTTCAGCTCAATTTAAAAAATTTGTATTTTGTGTTTTCGTCAAAGGAACATTCGATTAAAACTTGTTTATAAGGTGAAACGATACTGGGTAATTGGAATCAAAATGAAACTTAAAGGAGGTGGAATAATCCAAGTGACGCTAAATTAAATTAAATCTCTGTAAAATGTAAACTAATTATAGAATGTAACCAATTCAACAATAGGAAGATGTTAAATTGCATTAGAGCCGTGGATTGCTAAGAGTAGAGGGATTTATATTCGCTGAAAATAATCTGTTTTCATAGAAAATGTGAGAAAGAGAATAGTGTAAAAATAGAAGAGAGAGAGGGGGAGGGACATTGTATATTAGGGGTTACCTCTGCACTGCAACCTTTAGATGGGAGAGAGATAGATAAAGACTGATACAGAAACGGGGAGAGAAAAAAAAAGAGAATTTAATTGAATTGTCTTTATTTTGGGGCGGGGTTAGAACTGTATAGTCCTCTCTATCACCTAACCCCATTGTATAATAACACTTATAAAATACAATGAATAGTTAAAAATAACAAAGAAAATAAAAACAATAGAAACTTAAATTTAAATTAACAACAAACTGAAATTTACAAAGTAATATACAATGTTTATTTAACTTTACCTAAACTTTATGTTGTTTAATGCCTATACTATACATTTAGACATATAAATACACAGGTAAATTTGTACAGTAAAAATGTACTTCCATATTGATTATATATGAATGTGCTTGTTTGTGTGTGATATACACATTATATATACAGACCAACAAAATCAAAATAAAGAATATTATTACTATATAAATTAAAACAAATATACAATTACGTATTAGCAATTATTCACACTTATTATGCACAAAATAAATTCATTATTCCATAACCCCTCAAAATGAGGACACTAGATCCAAAAGAAGAAAATTTTGAAAACTGGACTCGACTGTCAACCGATTTAAATCCTTCTGGATGTGTCCACAAGCGACAAGCGGATAAAGTTAGATTTATTAAACGTAAAGGTTCTATGTAGCGGTATAGCAAGCAAAGTGGAACCTCTTCTAGTTCTCTCTGCACTGATATCGGAGGTGAAATTATATAATTCAATTCGGCTCTCCTGTTTGTAGGACCGAATGGAAAATAATTGAAATATGAAAAGATCGAAAATTTTTAAGTTTTTTATAATAAGGAATTACATGACTAAAAATAAATCGTGTGCAGTAATTCTGTGCCCACTTATTGTAAAATCAGTTTAGTTTGGGTGTGCCGGGAAAACCTCAACGCTCTGTATTTTGGACGACCGGGTAACTTTCCAATAGATACTGGGCACAAGGGTGGCGAGGGAAACAAAGAGGCTGATAGATCTGAGTTTATAGGACCTGAGCCGGGACTCCATTAATTTGGTGGGTTCTAAGTAAACACTACCAAAGATGGGATAGTTTTGAGGGGCATTCCCATTGTAAATTACTATTGAGACAAGTTCCTTCAGGTAGACTTAGAGGGGCAGTCCTTGGACAGAGTCTAACTTAAGCGAATCAAGGGACTTATTACGGAGACTGTGGTCTGAAGCTGCATACTGTATACCACGAGGAAATAGGATGCGGACTATGTGCGGACTAGATGAGGAAATCTCAGGAGACACATAATCTATGATTGTGAGACTTATGCTAGAAAAACTCTTGTCTTGATGAATTATCGTTGAATGAACTACTAAAACTTATAAAGGAAACGAACTATTAAAATAGAATGAAGGGGCTTTAGTTAACCTAACCTAACCTTAACCTGTCTCTTTAAATCTATCTATCTAAGAGAGAAAAAACAGGGAGAACAAAATGGTAAAAGAGGGAGATATGTAGATAGATGGTTAGGTTCTCTCGACCACCTAACCCAAGAAAGAGAATAAGAGAGTGAGGAGAGATATGGGGAACAGAGAGAAACTATTCTACTAAAATAAAGTTAAGGTTTTTAGTTGTAGAATAAGAAAATGGTTGCGGTCTCTCGAAGCGTTGAACACTAAACCTCTCCTTTCAATCTATCTATCTATCTAAGAGAGAAAAGCAAACAGAGAGATCAAAATAGTAAAAGAGGGAGGTATGTAGATAGATGGTTAGGTCCTCTCGACCACTTACCCCAAGAAAGAGAAATAGAGATGAAGGGGGAGGAGAAGAGAGAGAGGAAAGAGTAGAGAGACATGGTGGAAGAGAGAAACTAACCTTAATCGAGAAGATAGAGAGAAATTGGAATCAGAGGGAAAGTTAGAAAAAGGGAGAGAAGGGAAAAAGACAAAAAAGGGAGTGAGAGATAGTATTGTGGTAGGGGATAAAAAGATGTTGATATTTACATGATTTAATAAATCTTACAAAATGTTTATTTATACGCTTCCAGCAGGGATTCTCAGAAACCATTGTAAAACCAGTTCTGTACTTAGAATTGTTTTTATTCAAGTAACATTCAAGCTACATAGTTTCGATATCTTGGCTACGAGACAAGGATCAATGCGCATCAAAGAGTAAAATATTTTAACCAACCAAATATTCATTTCTATTCTCATATTACAGAGCAAAACTGCTGTTCCGTATAGAACAAGGAAATTGTGATTCCTTTGCAGGAAAATTCATATTGCTTCCTTATGTAAAAGTGGAATATTTTCCTTCTTTGGGTTTTATTATAATCTTTACTATAGTATTCCTTATAACGTCACTTTGACGTGCTGCAGATATTATAATTATGTACTGTTTTCAAAGATATTATAATCTGAACATATTAAATTTAAAATGTACCGTCATATTCAAAGTGGGGGAAATATCTCACATATATATAATACATGCGATGCTTTATTTCAATTATCCGTGTTTTCTAGTTCTTAAAATTTCAGTTCTAGAGGACTTTAAATTTTAGGCCTTTCTTGAGACGAAAATCATCACAGTCATCACCGCCTTAAAAAACAAAACATAAAATATACTTATATATATAACAAACAATAAGGAAAAAATATGGAAGTCTCCGGCCCTTTGGACCGCCGTTAAGTTTACCTTTTTTTTCACAATCCATAAATCGACAAATTGAAACGGAAGGTACAAAAAAATTTAGCCCCGCTGTTTAAATGGATAACTCTTGACCATCATCGCCTCCTAAGAGAAAGGAGACTCCTTTATGTCGAATACTCTAGTAGCGTCAGTGTCGAAAGGAAACAAGAGTTGGTCAAGAGAGACCTGATAGGAAAGATGAACGAGAGAAGGCGGTATATCCTCTGTATAGCCTAAGACTATATAATTGGTCTATATCCAGTTAGCGTACCTCGGGATTGCAACACCTTTAGTCCACTATAAATGAGCTCCTTAGAGTTAAGTAGGTAGGTACAAGAAAAGAGAACTCGTTCACCCAACTAGTGTCAGAGACGGAAGAGTTGGTCAAGAGAGACCTGAAAGCGGGATCTAACTCAAGATTGGATAGAGATCCAGTTAGGAACTGAGGATTGCTACGTCTGTACTCACTATCAATGAGCCATTAAGAGTATTTTTTTAGAAATCTGGCTCTGTTAGAGTCTCTTTAAGGAGGGATAATCAAATGATTGATGTATAACAAATGTACATACTGATTTTGGTCATTAATCATTACATTTCACCAAAATTTAAATTAAACCAGAAGAGCTGAATTTCAGATATGACTATCTCGTTAAACAACTTCCAAACAGATATCATTTTAGGAAAATGGCAACCATAAGTTTCGTTTGGTTTCTTGGTGTTAAACATGATAAAAATCAGTTTACCCCAAGAGTTAGTCACAAACAGTCGTTTAGAACATGGAAAATCCACATATTTTGAGTTAAAAACAAATACGTTTTTTAATCACCCACGAAACATTTTTAACCACAACTGTTAGAACACTACAAAGTGAACAGTCGTTCATAATTACAAAAAAATACTTCTTTTTTTTTTTACTTCAACGGACACTTCCACAAAACTCGAAACCGATTTGTACGATCCATTACACAACTTTCTTTAAACTACGTATATATTAAATACGTAGTTTTCAAATTAATTTAATTATAATGTAATTAACATATGATGGACCCATCCATCGACAAATGGAACCAATAAGATGTTTCCATGAAAAGGAAATAGGAAATTATTCAATTCCTGAAACTACCTCCTCATATACTAAGTCCAATGGAAGATGAACTACTGAAACGCTGACATGACAGGGCGGGATTTTATTTAGGTGTTTTTTGTATGCACCTACTCCTTGGCCGAGCTCGACCATGGTACTGTGCACATAGCTTGTTTACAAATTGAGAGAGAGAGAGAGAGAGAGAGAGAGAGAGAGAGAGAGAGAGAGAGAGAGAGAGAGAGAGAGAGAGAGAGAGAGAGAGAGAGAGAGAGAGAGAGAGAGAGAGAGAGAGAGAGAGAGAGAGAGAGAGAGAAGAATAGGAGATTATTAGGAGATATAAAGAACAGTGAAGAGAGTAAGAGAGAAGGTGAGAAGGGAAAATGAGACGAGGAAAGAGATAGAGAGAAAAGGAAAAAAGAGAGAAAGAGTAATAGGGACTAAAGAGAGGGAGATAGAAGAGAAAAACAGAGAAGGAATGAAAAGGAAAAGAAAGAAGTAGAATTATTCGAGAGAGAGAGAGAGAGAGAGAGAGAGAGAGAGAGAGAGAGAGAGAGAGAGAGAGAGAGAGAGAGAGAGAGAGAGAGAGAGAGAGAGAGAGAGAGAGAGAGACACACAAAAAGACCGAGAGAGGAATTAAAAGGAAAAAAGAGAAGGAGAACGACAAAATAGTATAACAGGGGAAAGGGAGAGAGGATGAAAAAGGGCAAGATAGAGAGGGAGATGAAAGAGGATAAGAGAGGAGAAGAGAAAATAAAGGAAAAGAGGGGAAGAAAGAAGAAAAAGTAAACGAGATGGGAAGAGAGGGGACAGAAAAGGGGGAAAGAAAGAGAGAAAATGGGAAAATGTGGTAGAGAGGGAGATAAAAGGTGAAAGAAATGGGTAGAAGGTGATAAAAGGGAAGGAATGGGGTAGAGAGTGAATTATAGGTAAAAATACAAAAAAATCTACCACGAAGTTGTTATTAAAGAAGTAATTTCTCAAATTTTAGTACAATATGAAGATTAATTACCTAACCTAACCTAACCTAACCTAACATAACCTAACCTAACCTATCCTAATCGTCAGTAAGAAAATTACGGTTTAGGAATAATTGACAAAAACTAAAAACAAACCTTGAATGACGTCACTAAAAGCTCGATTTAGGAGATACGCTGACGACACGTTTATAACACAAGCTAGGCAAGTTTAGATCCTATTTAAATAGATCCCTCTCCCAAACTTCATCTTTGGTTCATTTCTCTTTTTGAGTAACAGAGGCTTTTTAATGACGAGCAGTTTTGATTGGTTTTTATTTGGTCTCTCAGATGAGTGCACAGTTTATTTGGATATGTGAAAATTGACGTAACCCGTCATAAAGAACGAAAAATGAAAAGTTGTTTTTTTCTTACAATCAGCTCGTCAAGAAATATTTGATAAAATCTTATTTGTAGCCAGCCAGTCGTAAAAAGAAAACCGAGATATGTGTATTGTCCTAAAAAGTTGAAATATTACAAAATCGGCCCAAAACGATAATTAATTGGCGAGGTTGTCAAAATAAGTTTGTTTAAAATGTCAACTCTTAGGCTGAAATTTTGGAAACAAAACATACAATTCTTTTTGGGGGAACTTATAAAATAAATTTGAACAAAATTTGTTTAAGACTGAACCGAGTTTTGCAAAAGACGACTATTTTTCAATAGAACACACTTTCGTTTTGTATAAAAGTCAGTGCACTGTTCATATCAGGGAATAAATCAATGAGGAGAAGTGCTAAATTTGCAAGTCACTCCGTAGCAATTTATTTATAGACTAAGTGGAGACTCAAAGCTAGGGGATGGTGGTTACAGGGTCTTTGCATTTGATAATGTTGGAGACGTTCTTATTTAGTCACTAAGTCAGGTTAGGATTTACATCTATGTACAGAATATGGGAATGAAATTAAAAACCAAATTAGTAACAATTATTAAAGTCCGCAATAGTTAAATCAATATCTGAACTATTACTTCTCTAAAAGTGTTATCTAATTATCAATTAGGCTACTGATTATTCATTAGCACCCGTTGTCAAGGTTACCAAACTAAACAGTTTGACAGCTCTTTGTCCGTCTGTCGGTCTGTAGTTATTGTCTAATATAAATATAGAACCCCCCTCAGCTGGGAGGTTGTAGGTTCAATCCTCGTGACTTTGTAATAACGGCGATGGGAATATCAATCTGCTAACCACACACAACCGAACTGATAAGTCGTCTAACAGACACAGATTGTTGTGCCGTGGAAAACAATCTAATTCTGGTAGTAGATTACAACACAGGCGTGAGGTATTTATTTATTAAATTCCGGTTAAAATTACTGGATATAAATGATTTGTTTCTTGAACGAGGGTTGCTTTTACTAGTTTAACTTGATCTTCTTGTAGGCCTACTTTTAATAGTTTAACTCGATCTTGTTGTAGGCCTACTTTTACTAGTTTAAATTGATCTTCTTGCAGGCCTACTTTTACTAGTTTAACTTGATCTTCTTGTAGGCCTACTTTTACTAGTTTAACTTGATCTTCTTGTAGGCCTACTTTTATTAGTTTTACTTGATCTTCTTGTAGGCCTACTTTTGCTAGTTTAACTTAATCTTGTTGTAGGTTTACTTTTACTAGTTTAACTTAATCTTGTTGTAGGTTTACTTTTACTAGTTTAACTTAATCTTGTTGTAGGCCTACTTTTACTAGTTTAACTTAATCTTGTTGTAGGCCTACTTTTACTAGTTTAACTTAATCTTGTTTAGGCCTACTTTTACTAGTTTAACTTGATCATCTTGTAGGCCTACTTTTACTAGTTTAACTCGATCTTGTTGTAGGCCTACTTTTACTAGTTTAACTCGATCTTCTTGAAGGCCTACTTTTACTAGTTTAACTTAATCTTGTTGTAGGCCTACGTTTACTAGTTTAACTTGATCATCTTGTAGGCCTACTTTTAATAGTTTAACTCGATCTTGTTGTAGGCCTACTTTTACTAGTTTAACTTAATCTTGTTGTAGGTTTACTTTTACTAGTTTAACTTAATCTTGTTGTAGGCCTACTTTTACTAGTTTAACTTAATCTTGTTGTAGGCCTACTTTTACTAGTTTAACTTAATCTTGCTGTAGGCCTACTTTTACTAGTTTAACTCGATCTTGTTGTAGGCCTACTTTTACTAGTTTAACTTAATCTTGTTGTAGGCCTACTTTTACTAGTTAAACTTGATCTTCTTGTAGGCCAACTTTTACTAGTTTAACTCGATCTTCTTGTAGGCCTACTTTTACTAGTTTCACGTGATCTTCTTGTAGGCCGATTTTTACTAGTTTAACTTAATCTTGTTGTAGGCTTACTTTTACTAGTTTAACTCGGTCTTCTTGTAGGCTTACTTTTACTAGTTTAACTCGATCTTCTTGTAGGCCTACCTTTACTAGTTTAACTCGATCATCTTGTAGGCCTACTTTTACTAGTTTAACTTGATCTTCTTGTAGAACTACTTTTAGTAGTTTAACTCGATCTTCTTGTAGGCTTACTTTTACTAGTTTAAATCGATCTTCTTGTAGGCTTACTTTTACTAGTTTAACTCGATCTTCTTGTAGGCTTACTTTTACTAGTTTAACTTGATCTTCTTGTAGAACTACTTTTAGTAGTTTAACTTGATCATCTTGTAGGCCTACTTTTACTAGTTTAACTTGATCTTGTTGTAGGCCTACGTTTACTAGTTTAACTTGATCTTCTTGCAGGCCTACTTTTACTAGTTTAACTTGATCTTCTTGTAGGCCTACTATTACTAGTTTAACTTAATCATCTTGTAGGCCTACTTTTATTAGTTTTACTTGATCTTCTTGTAGGCCTACTTTTGCAGTTTAACTTAATCTTGTTGTAGGCCTACTTTTAATAGTTTAACTTGATCTTCTTGTAGGCCTACTTTTGCTAGTTTAACTTAATCTTGTTGTAGGTTTACTTTTACTAGTTTAACTCGATCTTGTTGTAGGCCTACTTTTATAGTTTAACTCGATCTTGTTGTAGGCCTACTTTTACTAGTTTAACTTAATCTTGTTGTAGGCCTACTTTTACTAGTTTAACTTAATCTTGTTGTAGGCCTACTTTTACTAGTTTAACTTAATCTTGTTGTAGGCCTACTTTTACTAGTTTAACTTAATCTTGTTGTAGGCCTACTTTTACTAGTTTAACTTAATCTTGTTGTAGGCCTACTTTTACTAGTTTAACTTAATCTTGTTGTAGGCCTACTTTTACTAGTTTAACTTAATCTTGTTGTAGGCCTACTTTTACTAATTTAACTTAATCTTGTTGTAGGCTTACTTTTACTAGTTTAACTCGATCTTCTTGTAGGCTTACTTTTACTAGTTTAACTCGATCTTCTTCTAGGCCTACTTTTACTAGTTTAACTTGATCTTCTTGTAGGCCTACTTTTACTAGTTTAACTCGATCTTCTTCTAGGCCTACTTTTACTAATTTAACTTAATCTTCTTGTAGGCCTACTTTTACTAGTTTAACTCGATCTTCTTGTAGGCCTACTTTTACTAGTTTAACTTGATCTTCTTGTAGAACTACTTTTAGTAGTTTAACTTGATCATCTTGTAGGCCTACTTTTACTAGTTTAACTTGATCTCCTTGTAGAACTACTTTTAGTAGTTTAACTTGATCTTGTTGTAGAACTACTTTTAGTAGTTTAACTTGATCATCTTGTAGGCCTACTTTTACTAGTTTAACTTGATCTTCTTGTAGAACTACTTTTAGTAGTTTAACTTGATCTTCTTGTAGAACTACTTTTACTAGTTTAACTTGATCATCTAGTAGGCCTACTTTTACTAGTTTAACTTTAACTTCTTGTATGCCTACTTTTATTACGGCATCCGCGCTGTATTTAGAAATTTGGATTTAATATTAAAATATAAACATCCGCTTAATGGGCGGAAGTTCGTTTTAGGAACGCAGCAGCGCTCCGCTGTGTATTACTTTTTGTATATCTCTAAAAGAAAGAAAATATTCCATTCATAAATGATTAATTAGTGGGTTGTAAATACATTACTATTTTGATTTTAAATGCGTTATTTGACGTCACTGCAAACCCAAAGTCAATGAATAGTCAATAATTGACCTCTCAATAGAAACACGCAAAGTGTGATTACATTTGTATGGACCCTGTAATTAACTGTGTGATGGCAATACGCATGCGTCAGTCTGATGGGCATGTCATTAAATCTAGACGTAGTTTTAATGGAACAAGAAATTAAATCATTTTAGTTCTGCGATGTTTGTCGCCCGTCTACAGTCCAAACGAGACAACATCATGTTTCATGGGCATATTTTTATCATTTCTTGAAACTTTTTTAATACTTAGAAGTACTTGCCATAAAACAGAAACTAAAAATTTAATTTTATGAAAAAAATTAGCTTCAACGTTTGTCATCTTAAATCTGGTCCCTAATTTGGGGGAAATAAAACCCGATCAGTGAGCCAAATTACGGGACAATTATATAAAACTAATTGTTGTGCGTACTTTTCGTTTAATTCGGTTTCTAATCGAATAAATTTTTAAAAAAACATTAATATAATTTATTACAACAGATTTTTAACAAATGGATATTTTTTTAAAATTTTGTTATCGCAAAAGTACCTACAAAAAAATGTTTTAAATCGTCAAACTACTCACATTTATCAAATTAATTTAATCAATATCGGATCATCAGTTTGAAATGTGACGTCATACATAATAAGTAAATCCATAAAACACATTAGTGCAGTTACAAGACACTTTATATTAAGTTTTATACCAGCCACAAGGAAGTAAACAGAAGTAATAAATATTCTTGCAGACGATAATTTCAAGCAAACATTGTAAGACAGAAGAGACGCAGAAATGTGAAATCAGTACCCAAACATCGAGAGTAACGATCCGGTGTCAAGGGAACTAAATGGGATTAAATTTTGTTTTCGTCGGGTTGGCAATACCGCAAAACAAATAAAGAATGCTCAAAGTTTTATAAATATATAAATATTTTTCATTTTGTACGGAGTATAGGGTAGACCTCTCTTTTTTTGATTGATTTTTACGTTTAAGAATGTCAAAAGTGATTTTCGAATCCCTTCTGTCCTTCGTCATTGCCATGATAGCGGCCACAAATTAACATAAGGAAGTTTGTTGTTCATATCTTGTGTAGAGATAAAATATACAGCTTTCAATGCTACCAACCCCACCACCTCTCTACGATGACAAATAGTGAAATTATTGTCAAAATATATTTTTGAATCCTGACCAATGAAATGTCATATTCGTATAGTTACGAGACCCGGGCAGTGCCGCATCATCGAGCGTAGCGAGTGAAGACTCCTTCACAAATATTCAGCAATGAAACCCGCGAGGGTCGTGATACTAACACGAGCGAAACGAGCGAAGATTTTGTAATATATACACACCTACATGGCTCGTGTAACAACTGTTTAAAACATCACTTACCCTACTGGATTCCTTGATCTACCAATACAATTAAACATTTCCTACAAGGCCAATTACATTTCGAGGATCTGTATTACGATGGTAACCTCACAAATAAAGGAAATATCAACCTTATACCTTTCTCACAATAAACCTATAGTATGGAGAAAGTTAAGGGATGCTGATATGGGGTGTCCGTTCTGAGATCCCTTGGTTGTTGGAACGATGTCCATCTGTCCAATGAGTGCTATACGATTTTATTAGGTGGGCATATTTTGGGATATATTGTTCAATTTTTTGACAACTTAAAATTTAAAGATAAGTGCAAATGTGTGGGTTTCTGTCGTAAGTAAAAATTTAAGATTGGCTGCTGTAAGTACAAATTTAAGATTACCTCCCATATGTAGACAAATTTAAGATTACCTCCCATAAGTAAAAATTTAAGATTAGCTGCTGTAAGTACAAATTTAAGATTACCTCCCATAAGTACAGATTTAAGATTACCTCCCATAAATACAAATTTAATATTAACTGCTAAAAGTAAAAATTTAAGATTAGCTGCTGTAAGTACAAATTTAAGATTACTTCCCATAAATACAAATATAAGATTAACTGCTATAAGTACAAATTAGAGAGTAGCTCCCGTAAATACAAATTTAAGATTACCTCCCATAAGTAAAAATTTAAGATTGGCTGCTGTAAGTACAAATTTAAGATTACCTCCCATAAGTAAAAATTTAAGATTACCTCCCTTAAGTAAAAATTTAAGATTAGCTGCTGTAAGTACAAATTTATGATTACCTCGCATAAGTACAAATTTAAGATTGGCTGCTGTAAGTACAAATTTATGATTACCTCGCATAAGTACAAATTTAAGATTGGCTGCTGTAAGTACAAATTTAAGATTACCTCCCATATGTAGACAAATTTAAGATTACCTCCCATAAGTACAAATTTAAGATTAGCTGCTGTAAGTACAAATTTATGATTACCTCGCATAAGTACAAATTTAAGATTGGCTGCTGTAAGTACAAATTTAAGATTACCTCCCATATGTAGACAAATTTAAGATTACCTCCCATAAGTAAAAATTTAAGATTAGCTGCTGTAAGTACAAATTTATGATTACCTCGCATAAGTACAAATTTAAGATTGGCTTCTGTAAGTACAAATTTAAGATTCCTCCCATATGTAGACAAATTTAAGATTACCTCCCATAAGTAAAAATTTAAGATTATCTGCTGTAAGTACAAATTTAAGATTACCTCCCATAAGTAAAAAATTTAAGATTAGCTACTGTAAGTACAAATTTATGATTACCTCGCATAAGTACAAATTTAAGATTAGCTGCTGTAAGTACAAATTTAAGATTACCTCCCATAAGTAAAAAATTTAAGATTAGCTGCTCTAAGTACAAATTTATGATTACCTCGCATAAGTACAAATTTAAGATTACCTCCCATAAGTATAAATTTAAGATTAACAACTGCTATAAGTACAAATTTATGATTACCTCGCATAAGTACAAATTTAAGATTACCTCCCATAAGTACAAATTTAAGATTACCTCCCATAAGTAAAAATTTAAGATTAGCTGCTGTAAGTACAAATTTAAGATTACCTCCCATAAGTAAAAATTTAAGATTAGCTGCTGTAAGTACAAATTTATGATTATCTCGCATAAGTACAAATTTAAGATTACCTCCCATAAGTACAAATTTAAGATTACCTCCCATAAGTAAAAATTTAAGATTACCTCCCTTAAGTAAAAATTTAAGATTAGCTGCTGTAAGTACAAATTTATGATTACCTCGCATAAGTACAAATTTAAGATTGGCTGCTGTAAGTACAAATTTATGATTACCTCGCATAAGTACAAATTTAAGATTGGCTGCTGTAAGTACAAATTTAAGATTACCTCCCATATGTAGACAAATTTAAGATTACCTCCCATAAGTAAAAATTTAAGATTAGCTGCTGTAAGTACAAATTTAAGATTACCTCCCATAAGTACAAATTTAAGATTAGCTGCTGTAAGTACAAATTTATGATTACCTCGCATAAGTACAAATTTAAGATTGGCTGCTGTAAGTACAAATTTAAGATTACCTCCCATATGTAGACAAATTTAAGATTACCTCCCATAAGTAAAAATTTAAGATTAGCTGCTGTAAGTACAAATTTATGATTACCTCGCATAAGTACAAATTTAAGATTGGCTGCTGTAAGTACAAATTTAAGATTCCTCCCATATGTAGACAAATTTAAGATTACCTCCCATAAGTAAAAATTTAAGATTATCTGCTGTAAGTACAAATTTAAGATTACCTCCCATAAGTAAAAAATTTAAGATTAGCTGCTGTAAGTACAAATTTATGATTACCTCGCATAAGTACAAATTTAAGATTACCTCCCATAAGTACAAATTTAAGATTACCTCCCATAAGTAAAAAATTTAAGATTAGCTGCTCTAAGTACAAATTTATGATTACCTCGCATAAGTACAAATTTAAGATTACCTCCCATAAGTATAAATTTAAGATTAACAACTGCTATAAGTACAAATTTAAGATTACCTCCCATAAGTACAAATTTAAGATTAGCTGCTGTAAGTACAAATTTAAGATTACCTCCCATAAGTAAAAATTTAAGATTAGCTGCTGTAAGTACAAATTTAAGATTACTTCCCATAAATACAAATTGAAGATTAACTGCTATAAGTACAAATAGGAGAGTAGCTCCCGTAAATACAAATTTTAAATTACGATTAAAAAAAATAGGAATCTCAAAACACAGTTAAATATCATTTAACAACAACCCCAGTCAACATAATTTCCTACAAAAGGAATGACATATTTTAAACAACAAAGGATGTTCAAATTTTTAATTAAACCCCTTGAGAACAAACACCAAAACTTTTTATTTTTATTTTCCTATTTCCTACACAATTACCAGACAACGGGATGTTGCAAGAATAACGATGGACGAAACTTTGAGTGGCTTCGTTAAAGGGTGTCTTCAAAATATCGTTAGTTTGTAAAATAATTTGAGACGAAAGAAATCTGATAATTTATTGTCCTTGTGGGGATTCTACACTGCTCATTTAAAATAGGTTTTATTAATATACAGGATGTTTCAAAATTGCACGACAATATTTCGTGAACTAATGATAAAACAGTTATCTAAATATAGGTCCGGAAAGACTTCTTTTTCCTTCTGTCGACCATTTTGTGTTTTTTTACTCAAAAACTTTATATCTTTGAAAGGAAATAAGATATTAAGTGAAGAATACAGTGCTCTATAGACCAAAGGATTTTGATTAGATTTAAACATACTATTCAGTATAACAAACACACAGAACACAATTCTCATAAAAAAAATACGCCCAAGTATCAGACGCGTTTCAACGACAAGGTCGTCCTCTTCAGTGATATACGAGCCAAACTGATTCAGTTGTGGTTTGGTTGGTGTAGCTGGTGTATCACTGAAGAGGACGACCTTGTCGTTGAAACGCGTCTGATACTTGGGCGTATTTCTTTTTATGAGAATTGTGTTCTTTGTGTTTGTAATGCTGTATAGTTTTTCTCATAAGTCAAGCTCAACATTTAATAAACATACTATTGTCCATATTCAAATAACCTTTTTTTTACAAAGCTACGAGAATTACTCGTTTATTATTACCATATTATAAATTCAATGATTACTCATAAAAAACCACATCCACCGTCTTAACAGCTGATTTCTTATTAAAATTTATAGGTTATGTTTGAAAATTAATATTACCAATTCTAAAAAGCACGTTTAATATTTTTATTCTTAATTATAAAAATATCTACTCAACTTGCCATATAATGGGTAGTTGTTCAGATTGTGTAATCTATACATTTACCAACAATCTATAATTTTCTCGTAAATACATGCCTAGGGACTAATCTCCGCAATGTATTATTTGTTTTTCTTAAGATAGAGTTAATTGTTAATAAAAGATTTGATCAAACTGTTCTGTTATTTTGCTAGAGACTAAATGTATTTTTCTCTTTTCTCCCTCGGGATAAATTCATCCCTTCTTTGTTTTGTAAATGTATGTTTTTACATTTATTTTAGCCTAAAATCTTTTAACTTACCAGTTTACGAAGTTTGGTAATCGTGTACTGGTAAGTCGACCCACATTTTTTGAATGATCTTCACGTTTTCGACATCAGAAAACAGAAAAGTGATTTTCTATGTTGTCCGTCCGGCGTTGTCTTCGTTGTAAACACAAAAGTAGCCACAAATATTTTGTTAGGAGCATAAAATGTGTTATAAAGCACTAAGTGTACTCATATGAAAAGCTATTGAAACTCCGAAAAATCTAATTAAAAATTTCAAAATGGCGGTTATTTTAAAGAGTTTTTCTTTATATACTCATATATTATTTAACTTACAACAAACTAAATTTAATATGAATTTGCAGCTTTCAATTCCACATGTAATAGTACCAACCCCACCTGTCAAAGTTATTGTCAACAATTTAATTTCGAGAACCCTAATCTCCCAAGAAATGTTGATATCCAGGGTTTCTTCACGACACGGCCGTAGCGAGTGGAGACTTTATACACATCTACGAGGTCTAACAAACTTTGGATATTACATTTAAATTGTATAATGGGGTTGAGAAAGTACCATGATGGCGCCTGTCAACTATTGTTTTCATCTAAAAGAGAAATAAACTGTTATTTATGATAAGCATGCTTCATTTGTGTCATAGACTCGTCCTAATTTAATCGAGTTTACAGCGACGACGGAGGGACAACATTAAATTTTAGTTTTGTGTGAATTACTTCCTGAACCGTAATTTTCTTTTAAGGGGGGGGGGCTACTTGATTTCGGGTCAACATCAAACGACCAGTTATTTACAATGTTTGTCTTTCATCTGCACATTTTACAAAAATTCGAACGAACCGGTAAATCGACTTTAAAAAATTTAATCTTTTTTAGAAATCCATGAATAATTTATTTATTTTTTACCACCTGCTTTAGTACTGCAATAATATGAAAATTAGGATAATTTCACTTTAAGGACACAAAGCACTTTATAAAGGATATTATAGTTCACCCTTTATTATATCAGGTAATCACGTAAATATTATGGAATAACCAATCCCACAAGTACTGGTATACAAACCTTGTTACAGGTTTCAAAATGGCGGCTGTTAAATCATTGTAAACCACTTAATCTCAATTCAAAGATGAATATTGCTCCAGTTTTACCAACTTTACACACCCCCCAGTAATTGTATTTTAATTATTTCTCACACTTGACCTGTTCTAACGAGACTTGGCGCCCCCATCCCTCTACACTGGCGCCATTTATTATTGACCCTTGTAATTAACTCTGTTTATTATAATTGAATACAAATTCATATTTAGATATTTATCCATAAATTTCACCACGCTGAATGTTGGAAAAGATATTTTCCAGAATATCAGCAGTTGGCTACCCTTATCAGTAGTTAGGTTTTCAGAAACCGACATACCGATTTCGTTCAAAATTTGTATTTAGGGTTAATTTTGGAACTACATTTTGCACGTAATGGCTGTATAGCCCAAAATATAAGTATACCTATTACAAAAAACAAAGATTATACGTGTTTTCTTCAAAAACCGCTCTAATGATTTTGATCAAATTCTGCTTAAATATACCACCCCAAAAGTTAACAAACAAAAGTATCAAAAAAATGTAAAGGGGTAAAAACGACAGTGATTCATTCTGAATTCCTCTGTGCCCCCAAAGAATGTTTCTCCTTATCCAGTAAAGGGTAAGTTAAAACGTCGACCTCTGTTTTTGAGTGATCTTTGGTTGCATGGCCCCAGGAAACCGATAAAATGATTTTCGTCTGTATGTAAGCACGATAGGGGCCACAAAAATGAAGATTGCAACATAAAATTTTCTATAGAGGTCAAAATTGTGACCAAATTAAACAATTTTTGTTCGTATCTCATGTACCATTCAACTTTTAACACTCTAAATTGAATAATATGTGTGGATGATATTCTACATGTACCAACCCTACCTCTCTACAATGACAAATAGCGAAGTTATGGTAAAAATGGAATTTTGAATCCCGACATCCCAAGAAAATGTGATATACCATGTGTCCAAAAAGTCCCACGACCTCTTATTTTTTTTTATTAATTGAAATAGACAGATTTGCTTTGGGGAAATTTTAGATAACCAAAGGAGAAGTTTTTTGAAGTATCAAAATTTTCAACCCTTACCCCCAAAATGGGGTATTTAAGGGGTAGGTCAAGAATTTTAAATAGCAACCCCTATTGAGTGATATCTCATTTTAAAGGTATTTTCAAAATAAGAATAATAGCGCAAACCAGAGGTCTCTAAGTTCATTTTACCCAACATAGCAACCAATCGAATTGTGAATATTAACCTACAAACTCCGGTTGTTTTTATTACATTACAAACTGCTCTATGTTGGTAAAATGATGGTAAGAGCCTTACCTTGTTTTTTTTTAGCTCATATTAAGTTCTTGTAATGGCTACCATTTACTTTTTGGTAGAAATAGATTCTGGACTCAAAAGCTTGTTGTACATTTCGTAACATTTCCGGTCTAATTAATTATTAACGGAAAGTTCACAATTCGATTGGTTGCTATGTCGGTTAGGATGAACTTAGAGACCTCTGGTTTGCGCTATTATTCTTATTTTGAAAAGACCTTTAAAATGAGGTATCACTCAATAGGGGTTGCTATTTAAAATTCTTGACATGCCTATAAACTAAGGGGGTAAGAATTGAAAATTTTGGTACTTCAAAAAACTCCTCCTTTGGTTATCTAAACTTTCCCCAAAGCAAATCTGTCTATTTCCATTAATAAAAAAATAAGAGGGGGGGACTCTATGGACACATGGTATGTGTTGTTATTATATTCGACAGGGCTTCATGTACCTATATAAGCCCTCTTGATCTACCAATACAATTTAATAATTCCTACAAGGTCCAATAAACCAACTTTTGTGCATTACATTTATATGATTTGCTTGTATTACATTGATTGGATTAGTCAAGTACCATGATGGCGGAACATTATATTATGTTTTTTATGGAATGATTTTTGGAGACTATCAGAATTCCCGGGTGTACCGGTAACTTAATCCAAAAATATAATTTCAAAACAACTGTACTTGCAAGTGTTGTTTGAATGTTCTCACTTTAATTTTAAACTAGCCTACACAAGGGATGTGAAAATCGATTATTTTTACTAAAGATAAAGTTGTATGTAAAACTGTTTTTCCATTGTCAACCTATACAATTAATGACTGTAGGCCTAGCTCGGGTTTCTTGGATGTTTTCCAGCTAAACTGAAAACGGGTTGTGTCGGCCATTGCACACTAATCTCGGAGTTTTTTATGTAAATCACTAAATTCCTTAATCTCGATATTTAGAAATTATTTATTCACAGCCCGATTTTAACGTTATTTGTCTTATAGTGGTTAGGACCTGTTTCGTCATCTCACATCAACATATTTTTCTGTTATCAGATCAAAAGTAAATGAAAAGGATTTAAAATTAAAATGCATTTGACATAAAATAATTATAATGATTAATAAATCAAAATTAATAACAATGAACAGTATTTCAAAAGTTCATGATGTAGGAGACATAAAATCGGCTTACAACCTAACCTAACCCCACCTCTCCTTGCTTGTGGAGCACAACTTCAATAGATGCCCATTAGTGCACAACCTACGATAATGCAAAATACCTTTACTCTATAAAAAAAAAAACTAAGTTTATTCTTAGTATCTGTTAAAAATGGAAGCCAAGAAAGTTCAAGTTGTCTGTGTTAATTATGATTAATTGTTAATCATAACTTTAACAAAAACTTCTAACTCTAATCAGCTGATTTAAAACATAATTTTTTTAAATATAGAGGTTGTAAAAGTCAAGCGTGTCTTGATTTTAAGAAATCTTTACAGAAAAAATTATGATAATAATTATGATCTGAAATAAAAGAAAAATAATGATAATGTGAGATAACGGAAAAGGGCCTAGTAATCATTTTTATACAGAGTGACCATAAAATCTGCCCCTTACTTTTTCTTTAAGATTTAACTAGCTCCGAGGATCTAGGAGAGCCGGTGCACCTGGAGTCTCTCAGCACATCACTAGACCCCCCCCACTCATTAAGATAAGTACAGAGAGTAATCTATCTACCACAAGCACACCACTACCACCACGAAACCTTTGGACGCCGAAACCCTGGGAGTAAGGAAATATAGGAGGGGGGGGGGGCTTTATGGCCACTCTAATATATCTGCGTGTTTGTATGTTTATATAATTTTGTATTACGTTAGGACATGGTTTAGGACATGGAATTTTTTTATTGTATAGAGTGCCCCTGTAATTGGTTTCATGACCTTTTGGGGCTACTTTTACTATAATTTTGTATTATATATTTTAAAACCATGTACAACATCATTGCATTATTGTTGCAATAAATATTTCTATTAATAATATATACAGAGTGTCCAGTAAATAGGGTGCAAACTTTGTGACTTGATTCTAGACATAAAAATTAAGAAGAAAAATATTAAATCAAACATATATATGCTTCATTTTTGTCCGTCCGTCTGTCTTTCTTTTTTTTGAAAACGCAAGGTTTTCCAGAACGGGATAATCGAAATCAAATTTTGCAAAATATTTTATACTGTAATTTTACAATGCGCCATAAAATCTTATAACCGTTGTAGCATTCATAAAATAAATCTGCATTTTTGTCATCGACAGTCCACTCGCCGTCCCCCTTATCTTCCCTCTCTATCGCATGACTCATGCAAGCGCAAAGTCCATTCCCTGGTTAGCCCACCTGTTCTAAATCCGTTATCTAGTCTACCGGTAGTCACTCACAATGCCTGACTCTTCATCGTTACGTTAGATATAATAAATTTCTTGATTCTCAAAAATTCTGCTTCAACCTTCAACGATGCTTAATCTACAGTTTCTGTGCGTTTTAGTCTATAATGTTGGTTAAATTATTATTTTTTACGGCACAAGCTCACGTGATCTGCGACAGGATTTTCCAGGTACTGAACCTTACAGATTTTATCATACTTTAAATTTTTGTTAATGCTTTAAAATAATTTATTAATTATCATGTATTATTTAAAATATGTATTTCATGTTTTGTTTAATATTCAATGTTCTTTTGAAACTGAGTGATTATAAAAATTTACTTTTAAAAAAAACATACTTTACAAAACCTTGTAAAGGCACATTTTGAGTTTTGAACAATTATGTGAAATAAGTGCAAACTAATGTTGAACTTTGAATGATTAAAATATCTTATTGAAAATGTCAAATATAAAACAATTGGAGAAATCTGTTCTAAATCAGAAAATTTCGTTTTACAGACTTTGCAGACCTTGCAAGTCTTATACAAGCTTTGTTTCAAACAAAATTAAAATATATATAAATAGATTTATAATAATCTAAGAAGCTTTTAAGTACCATCTTAACGAATTTCTGTTATACCATCAATTTTCTTTGATTTTGACAAAAAACCAGATATTTTCTTTAATAATGAACATTAATGCTAAAACATGTCTGATTTTGTACAAGACGCTAAAAAACATGTTTTTTGCCATAGCTAATATGCTGGTAGAAGAAACACGGCTAAAGATCTGAACACGTTTCGCCCTGTTAACAAAACACGTTTTGTTTCAACATAGATTCAGAGTTTCACGTGCACAAAAGTGATGTTACAAAAAAAAAACTAACTTTATAGAACTCTAATTAAACTCATATTGTATATGTGCCTAAATCTATTTCAGCGAATATGTTTTCAAAAAAAAACTATCTTTTAGATGTAGACTTGTGTAATTAATTATAAAATATATAAAAAATTATTGGGTGGAGCCTGCATGCAAACTTTCGGTCCTAACAACCTCCAAGAGGTTATTTTCTAAATTAAAATAATTGACGTCAATTAATAAAACTTAATATTCAAAATTTTCATGTCTTTTCTAAAATAAACTTCTCTTTTATAATAAATTCTTTGTCTAAAATATATATATTTATTGGCCAATATAGCATTTAAGTAATTTATCAAATAAGTAATATTATGTAACTGTTTTAAAAAACTATCATTTCATAAAATCAAAAAGGGGGGGAATAAATATAAGTATCTTTTCATCTTTTTTTTATTTTGTAATTTTTACATTTAAGGGCGTATAATCTTTTTTTTTTGGATTAATTATAATCCTGCTAATTGTTAAGCTGTGCTCATTGTCTTTTGTTAAATTTTGTAACTATAAAATATATAAACTAAAAAGGGGGGATAAATTTTCAGAATCTATTGATTAATTTTTTTTTTAAATTATAATATTTTACTTTAAGGGCGTATAATCTTTTTTAAAATATAATCTTGTTAATCATAAGCTGTTTATGATAATTTTGTCTCAGGATGTCTTTCTCAGTTGTAAATGATAAAATCTGAAACGTCGAAATTTCTTTCTGTTTAAATAAACTTGAGCCTTGTTAACTACTAAATTTGTTTTTGTCTTTTTTATTTTTTTTTTCTTTTCAAACATTGTTACCATTTGGTTCCGCCTTTCTTAAATTTAAGTCCCCTGGTAACACCGTTACAAAATGGCTACCAAATATCTTGAAAACCGCTTATTTTTAAAACTTTTTAACCCCATATTACTGTTAATCCTGAACAAGATATCTTTATTTGAATTGTATGTAAACAAAGATGTATATAATAATGTAAACAATCTCCCTATATTTTTCGTATATGTGGGACAATACAAATAATATATATATATATATATATATATATATATTTAAATAAAGATTGAAATATATAGGGTTTATAGTCTTGCCTGTGTAGACTACTTGCGACGGAGAGACTCGTGCTTAAAATTATAAGGTTTAACCTACTGACCCTAAAAATTAACTATACTCGCATTGCAACGCTCAAAAGAAGTCATTATTATTGTTATTTTTTTAAATATAATTCAAATTACACTTGTAAATGTATTTCCCAAAACTACATACAATTTTCTAAATTTGGTATATTTTGAATTTTAAATAATGTTATGTTTGTAGCTTGTAGGGTACCGAAAATGTATATATTTTTACTTTTTAGATTTTTCAAACAAAACCAAAAATGTAAATATTCAAACAGCTTAAACAGTACACTATTCTATGCGTTTCTCTGAATAACAGCGTGATATATGAATTTAACTGTTTGCAAATATTTCCTACAAAACAACACAGAAATCTGTGACATCACAGATAATATAGTAAGCAGTTCTAGAGTTAAGCTCTCTTGAAAACTCACTGTAATTGGTCGGTGTGATTACGTCTATAACTAGACAGTTAATATTTTTTGAAAGGCCATGATACGAAAGGAAACAATTCTTTTCTGTACAATAAGAACATACACTTCACAAATTCCCATAATTTTTCCCTTCTGGGAATTACAAAACACAGTTAAACATCCCCCAACAGTATCATTTCCTACAAAAAGAATATTTGACACATATTTTAAACACAACTGTTTGTTCAGATTTGTAATTAAAACCCTCGAGAAAAACAAAACTTTTTTAAACATTTCCCTGCTTTCTGTACAATTACCAGACAAGACATTGCAAGGATAACGATGGACGAAACTTTGAGTGATTTCGGTTAGGTTAGGTTAAGTTAAGTAAGTTAGGTTAGGTTAGGGGGTCTTTTCTAAAAACAGCGGACATGTGCAAAACAATTTGGTAACAAAGAAATTATAGTCTTTGTGGTTTAATAAGTAGAGGCAATTTGATGAAAATTAGTACTTGTGTGAGCTATTTGAAAAACTTAAAAAACTTATTTTTAGACTAAAACTAAGAAATCATGAAAAAATTGACATCGTTCTTTTGACCCATCACATAACTTTCTGTATAAGAAAATAAATATGCTAATTGACCAAATTTTCAGATTTTTAGTAATTTATACAACGATTGTGTTACGATAGCCTGTAAGATACAAGAGAGAAGGAACTTCTAACGAGTGTCTTATAGTGTAAATACAATCCTTGTATACACTACTTAATATACAGAGTGTTCCAAAAGTTGGAGATTCTTTACTACCGTGAGACAATTGAATCCCTCTTTGTGGAATAGATATATTGGATAGTAAAATCATTATATTTGTGAAATATTTATTGTGCTAATTTTGTGTTATCAGTTATTGTAGTCGGTGTTAATTGCAAGTCATCATTTTAAACTAATCCTTTCTCTTTTACAAAAATCTGAACACAAAATGTAGAACCGAAAATGTCACACATCAGCAATGTCAACGATTCCAAACAGCTGATGATAAAGGTATTTTGGAGTAAGACTCGTTGTAGATAATAGTATATTAAACAATTACCAGACAATAAGTGATATCAATCTGCGGACAAAGGATATTTTGTATAATGAGAAGGGAAGTTTTATGTCCCTTCCTCGTGTCTAGACACAAAATGGATTATCAGGACGGGGAGAATCTTGGAAGTTTTCCAGCCTAAGTTGTATCACCATGTAGGCCTACCCTTGCTAAAGTAAAGTTGGATTTCTTAATAATCTTACAGAGAGATTATCTGCTGTTCGTACATTATAACATATAGTTGTATTGTGGAGAAACTAACAGTATTTTAGTTGAAAAATCCCTTAACTACAAACTTAGGAAGAGTTTTAGTTTAGGAGTATCTATCCTCTGATGATGATAACTTTGTTATTGAAATCTACTACAGGGAAATATTAAGGGGAAAACAAATAATTATCTATTTGTTTTGGTGTTTAGTAATTTGCGTTTCTTCCTAAGTTTGTGGTTAAGGGAAATTTCAGGTTATAGTAACCTGGTGGTACCATCGGAGGAGGATCCCTAATTCTAGGAATGAAGGTCTGGCCGATTCCTTTTTCGACTCGAAAAGGGTCACTCATTGTTACACAAAACAATAGCTGTGAATATCGGAGGTAAACATTTCGATGGCACCACCAGATTGTTTAAGGGCTATTTTTGATCTCTGCTCTCCAACTATAAAATCTAGCAACTATTTAGTTTTTGATGATCACTTCATTCACTTCCAATTCAATCCGGCAAGGTGGACAGACTGTTGCTTATTGCAAAAAATTTAAAAAAATTCTCAACTTATTTCCTACTTGATAACTATTAGAGAAAGGTTAGGTTAGGTTGAAAATTAATTTCACGGAATTGAAGTACTGAAATGAACTGAAATGAAATGAACCAGATATAGTCGACTGATATGTACTTCTACTGTCTATCAACTGAAATATTGAAAATGTCCCTCCCTAAACTGGATGGTGCCACCACGCCTGGGTAATTCCCAAGATATCTAACAATAGACGTGATGTGTAGGAGCAGTAAAGATAGACAATAGAAGGGTTTCGGTGACACTTCTTCAGGTAGAAATAGCAGGTCAGGTACGATGGTACCATCAGGTTACTATGACCCGAAATTTCAACTAAATTATTATAACATACTAACTTACATAAAAGTTATCAGATTTCAATTCTGCCTATTACTAATCCCATTTCTCTACGATCACAAATAAAGAAATTATAGTTGAAAATGTAATTTCAAAGTCTGATCTCCCCAAAAACCATGTGATTACTCATATAGTTACGAGATCTGAAAGGGCAGTCACCTACACGAGCGTAGCGAGTAGAAGCCACTTCACATATGTACGAAGACCGAAAAACCTATCTTTAAAAAAAAAATAGCTTTCATTTGCTGTAGGAGACTATAGTACGCTCGTATAACAACCTTATTGAAAATCGAATTAAAGATGTCAAAATGACATTCAAAACAATTTGTTGTTCATATCCCTATTGTTCTTATATAAAACTGTACAGATTTCAATTCTGCATGTAATGGTACCAACCCCACCTCTCTACGATGACAAATAGCAAAGTTATTGTTAAAAATGCAATTTCGAAATCTGACCTTCTAGGAAATATTATATATGTTTAGTTACGAGATCAAGCAATTACGAGCGTAGCGAAGCGAATGGAAACTGTTTAATAAATACAGATCTAGCTGAGGTGAAGATCTGGGGTAGTTGTACACATAAATTCGAGATTAGAAAACCTGTCTGTTTCAAATAAACTTATAATAAAGATAAAACCAAAGTATAAAATGTACACAAGTAGTAAATAGACAGCACAGTACACATCCTTGATGTAAGGAAGGCAAAATGTCGCCTCCTTACATCGTCTATAAACCATTACAGGAAATATTCTACCCTTAAAAAGAACACTTCTGGAAATCTTCCAAAAACCGACCTAAAGCAGTAAAACAAGATAAATTATTTTGAGGTTCAGGAAGGTTCATTTCCTTTCATGAAAATAGATTTCAATATTTTAGGAAATGTTTTTGAGGAAAGCTTTCTTAAAATAAAAGTATGAAAGATAATTTTAATTAATAAATTACTTGTTGGATAGTCTTCTAAATACGCAGGTTGTCCACCTTCCCGTAAAATATCAATAATAATTTTCTTCAATTCTCCAGAAAAACAAATTGTTCTAAAGTTAAGAAACATAAATTGTTTGATTTCCTTTTATCTACGTAGTACAAAGAAAATTTGTGTTGACAAAAAAAAGTGTTTTCACGTTTTAGGGTCCATAATAGTTTTGGAATAGTGTCTGTCCAACTATTTTGATATTTAGGCATGTTTTTCCGAAGGTCTAGGCATGTTTATCTTGTTTTACCTTGTCTTTTATAAGTTATAATTTTTTTTGTCAACAAACAAAATGGCGGATAGACGAAAAACTAAGCAAAATAAATTTATGGCATTTCTTGTATCAGTCCCTGAAGTTTGGTCGAGTAATCTCTGGACACCCTGTATTTAATTTTTGTTTTTAATTAATTCCCTAAACTTATTTTTCTATTTTAAATTTAGATCATAAACCCTCATCTGTTGTGCGCAGCCTATTTTGATATTTCTAACACCGGTTAATTTCTACAGCTTTCCTCATAACTTCAGTTATATAACAGCTGATTTCCCTTCTACTTACTATGAAATATACAATAAGCTATAGAAAATTAAAATGTTAACGAGTAATGAAAAACCAGCTAAATGTAACATGGACTTGCACAGTGTAATAAAGCCTTGCTGTAGTGCTTGATTAAACACACTTTCACATCGAGGCTGTGCAATTTCAACCCTTATTTCAAACACAATTATTCTTTTATTGACTTTGTTAGGGTGTATTTTCATTTTCTCAGTTGAAACAGTAAATGAACAACATTTTGGTTTTAAATCCCGCACAAAACTGATAGTGTACAAGTTGTACTCCAATATAGACTGTTTCCAATGTTTCTTATTGTACTAACTTTCTCATAAAACAGAAACTTAAGTCATTATCTCATAAAGAAAACACCGGTACAGGAAGTATTGACAAAAAAAGGGTGAAGCGAGTTCTGAAGCCGTAGGGTCTGTAGGCATATAGGGGCAGTTATTTTTATAAAGTCAAAGTCTTTTAAGTGGCAGTTTAAATTGTAATAAATATTTATAAAATTAAAGCATGAAAGTGTCAATAAAAATGATTAGATATTACAACTGGAACCCCAATATACAGGGTGTCCCGTAACTCTCTGGACACATGTATATAGCGTTATTGCTTGGGTCAAGACAAACGCATTTCACCATAGGAACATGGGTCTGCGGTGACTAGTTTTCCGTCTATCTGTCTGTATGTGTTTTTTACAAAACAATTCCTTATTCCTAAATGGTTTGAGGTACAACGTTGAGATTTTGCACAAATGTTTATCTTATTAAGACCTATCTTCGTTTAAAATTATACTAAAATATCGTCAACCGTTTCAAGATGGCGGCCATTAAAAATCTTTGATGCCAAATTCAACGAAAACCGTTGACTTTACAAAAAAATGGCAAGAAATGAAAAAGTTGGTAAATTTTATGTAGTTTTCAATAATACATTATTAGTTAAGATCGGATAAAAAACAACAGAGAAATTAGCTCTTTTCGTAAAGCATGACCACTTTTCTCCGTTTAAACAATGCTAATACTCCTTTTACACTGTCTAAATAACTTTACAATCATCCGTCATACGTCAATCAGGAGTTTTAAAACATAAACAGCTGATTGAATCATATGTTGTTGTTATTTATAAAAGTATTGTTGTCTGAACTTCAAGTCTTTCCTAGTTGCTTTACTATTATTACAACAGTAAACTTGGTTAAAGTCATTATTTATTGTGTTTTCATGTTATTAAGTCTTGACCCAAGCAATAACGCTATATACATGTGTCCAGAGAGTTACGGGACACCCTGTATATGTTTGGCATTAATGGTGAAGGGACCAAATACTAGTGGTAGCCCTACAAAAGTGATGTAATAGGAGATATTAGTCTTTAGTCGATCCTATTGGGATTTGTCAAGATGTTGATTTTGTTTTGTTTGTTATTTGTAATTGTATTATGTAATAATAAATAAAATATATATGGAAAAAAGAAGATATTACAACTGTCCGAAGTATGTTGAAAATATCAATATAACTGATCATATGTTACAGCAATCTGAAATAGGCTACGTAAGCACTCACATATAACATGGACACTAATGCCCTGCAAAGTTAAAAAGTGTCATTACAACATGCGTTCATAATTGCAACATTAACTATAACTAGAATAAAATACAAGTTGATTTTGAAGTATGAAACCACCTTTACACTACATAACTGAGAAGTACTTTGAAGTGAAAACAAATGCGGATCTACGTAGTTTAAAGTATTATACTTTTTTGTAGGTTTGAAATTTTTGTCCGCCATCTTGGATCCGCAAATCAGCCATTCTTTACAAACATACACCTAACAGTAAAAAAAATTATTTTCTGAATTTCTCAGTAAAAAGTTTATTAAAGTCTTAAAATACCTTAACTTAATATTACCAACAATATCTTGTAGCAGAATTCTTTATTTTGTGGATATTTTCATCTTTGAAGTTGGTATACATCTAGTCACTTTATATTTATCAGTGACTAATTGTCAGTAAATTACCCAAGAATATCAGTGAACTTTATGAACAAGTTATTGTGGCTTACAAACATGATAACTGTTTCGTTAATAATGAATTCATTTTCCTAACAATTTCACAATAATTCCTCCTGATTCAAACACATATTTAAGATGTAATTAAGTTTGTTTATGTTCTTTTATAGATCAAATAAGTCTTACTTTAACTAAAAAGAATGTAAGAAGAGCACTGAAAACTTTTTAATGTAAAATAAAGTACTTTTAACAGACTGTTGAGTTTATCGTCACGTCCGTAACGTTTTATCAATTATTTAATTGAAATATTACAGGTTTTTAAGATTGAACACTAATGTTTCTAAGAAGGTATTTATCTTAAGATAAGCTGACAAAAATTTAATTCATAAATTTCCCAAGAAATTAACAGACTTTTTAACAATTGTAACAGTATGTCAGAAGACAAGTGCTTTTCAAGTCACGTCCGTAACTCCAACTTAGTTGAACTATACATCAAAACCAATAATATGATCATTTTCAAATTTAGTGCAAAAATAGTATAAAAAATTACCTACCAGTTGAGCTTTAACAATTTACAAAATAAAATTAACTTTTCTTTTTTTCCAAGTTGTAATGCATGTAACTGTCACGTCCGTAACAAAAGAATGGCTGAAATATTGAATTAAACTTTTTTTTAATAAGAAAGTGGACATGTGATACATGATTTTCATTTAAAATCGGACAAGAAAAACTATGGTGAAAGCAGTGTTTCTATAAATACTTTATTTTTTAAGTTATAAGCAGTCAAAGTTGCAATGACGAAATAATCACGTTTTAAAACACGGGGAAAAATGCGTCTTCGAAACTTTTCTATTGTGTTTTTCCTGCAGAATACATCCAATAACGAACTTTAAACAGTGTAATGATGATAATAATAAGAGTAAACCTTAACTAACAATTAAATGTCACTTTAAATATACAATATTTAATTTTAAAATTTAAATAAATGTTTTCGATCATACATTACTAATACAATGGATTTTAAAAGCATTATATAAATGCTACAATAAATGTTCAAAATGTTTCCCCTCTACAGATCGTCATGCACTAACCTCAAGTATTTAAGTAGGCCTAGTACATCAGCTGTTTGCATTACGATACAACAATGTAGCTTTATTAACACTCATTTCGTCTGTAAATTTAAGTTGTAGTGGTTCAAAATTGTTTTCTCGCTCCATATATTGGATGTATTCTGCAGAAAAAAACACAATAGATAGGTTTCTAAAACGCATTTCACCCCATTTTCTCATTACAGCGATTTTCCCGTCACTTCTAAGAGCACAACCGCGTGGTCTTCATTATAAAAACATTTTACATAGATAGTTGCAAAGGAAAAGTTCTTTATAACTATAGCTAGACATGGTTGACCGTGACAAACAGACGAAATGCCAAATAGTTTCGCTTCGTTCGTTTAATTTGAGAACCAAAGTCCATTTTATTTTCATCTCAAAGTAGACAAACAAATCTTGACTTTTATAGTCACATCTGGACAGGATGAGTCCAACCGAAAGCTGTTAAATTGCTTTTATTTGGTAAGGGATGAAAGGGAGAGATAAGGGTGACAATTATTTGAAGGGAAAACAATGAAATGGTACAGAATATTCCAACTGTATTTTCAACCAATTAGCTTTCTTATTGAGGGTGGGGGTATTTCCGCCATTTTATAATGAAACTGGCAGATGACCTCTGAGTGCGTGCTCGCAATAGGTTATTTGTTTATTTTATTTTGTTTACAAATCTTGACTTTTCATAGCCTCAATAAACTGAAGGTGTTTTCGACAAACGGTCCATCTGTCTTTGTCTTTACAAGCACGATAGCTGCCACAACAATTAAGATAGGAACATGAAATTTTGTTTAGGGGGATTATAGTGTGCTCACAGAGAACCCTATTGAAATGCAATCGACTTTACAATATCTAAATGGCAACAATTTCAAATGGTGTCTTTATTTATATCTCGTGTGTTTTTCAACTTATAACAAAATAAATTAAATAAAAATGTGCAGATTTCAATTCTGCATGTAATGGTACTGTTAGGAATATATTTAATTATTTAAAATTATTAGGCCTAATGTAATCATACAATGTAATAATCTTACAATACTCAGAATGGCCCAACTATTGTGAAAGAATTGAAAAAGTGTTGAAATGCTTGACTTGCAAGGAAAGTAGAACACCACGAGCAACGAAAGATATATAAAGCGGTCGTCACAATAGGGAGGGGATCTTTTGGAGCTTGGAAGATACACGGCTGTGTCGCTAGCCGTGGTGGTAGATAGCCCAGGGAGCTTGATTTTTGGACGTAAGGACAAAAGGAATTGTCTGAATTTGAAACTCTACAAAGGTGAGCAAGCATTGATATATGAAAGCACTTGTAATGTCAGTAATCTCAATTAAACAAAAGCAACAATAGTTGGAATACTTCTGGGTTTTGAATGATGCACATTTAGTTGTGAATATTGTAGACATGATTGTGGATATTTGTATTAGAGATGCACACTTTATTTTGAATATTGTTTAATGTGTTTTGATTCCACTATTTTAACATTGTGTATTGCTCTTTTTGTATTGTACCTAATTGGGAGAAAGATAGATGTGAATTCATGTCAATAATAAAATTAATTAGTATACTGAACCACTGATTTTAATTAAAAGAAAGGACCCAGGCAGTTTAGAGGAGCCGTTCCTAACAGTACCAATCACACCTCTCTATGATGACAAATAACGAAGTTATTGTCAAAAGAGTAATTTCAAATCGTGATGTCTTCGTAAAAATTCGGATGTCTTCGGATTGATATTCGTAAAAACATACGATCCGGGTGAGCAACACGAGGGTAGAGAGTAAAATCACTTTCACATATGTATAACAAGGAGGCGCGCCATGGTCGACACACAGACACGAGCGAAGCAAGTGGAGAAAGTATAATATACACACATCTACGAGGAACGTTAGAACGTAACCGAAGTCCAGAAAGTAATGATACATACAATTACAAAGTTTAGGAAACCTGTGTAACAACTGTTTTAAATAAATTTACCCTACTGGATAAGACTCCTTGATCTACCAATACAGTTTAACTTTTCCTACAAAACTCAAGAAACCAATTTTTTGACATTTAGAGGATCTACTGTAAGTTGAAGTTGGGTAAGTACCATGTTGCTTTGTTTGTAAACATTATAGTTTCTATAATAAACACTATTGTTGTAGTAATATCCACGTGTGGATTTCCTTGTTTTTATAAAAATGAGGACAACTTCTACCTCCTCCATTTAACACGTTGTGGACTGTTTCAATCACATTGAGTAATGATAGTTGTATACTATCATTTGTCTTCTAGTACATCCTGTATATGGCAAAATAAAAACATGGTAACTTAAAGTATTATTAATTGAAAATGTTTATACAGGGGTGACCAAAACTCACGATGCAAGATAAGTTAATTATCTAGAACGAACATTAATTATTGCAGAAAGTTCTTCTAATATATTACCAACAGTATTTTAAAACCTTGTAATGGATCGTGGCCGACATTTAGGGTTTTTCGTGTTTATTACATGTTTAAAACTTTGTATCCTCATATAAATGGCCGCGAGAACAGAAGAACACTAATGAAGTCCCCAGATAAGGGACGAAACTGCAAAAACACGGAGTGTAACATACTCAATTTAATTGTTATTTTATTTCGTACAGTTGAAAGGAAAACGATTAAAAGTGAAAATGTAAATAAAACATTTACAACTCACAGTGGATAATCTGCGTCAGCCATCACCAAAACCAAATGGAAACCAAAAAGAGAACTATTCATCACCAAAAATATCAGTTCCGGTAATTGTCTTCATATTTCATTAAAATGTGAACGAGGTAATTATGAGAAATTACATATTTTATGACAGTCAGTCGCATTGACAATTTTTTATTTTATTAAAGAAAACTCACGTTGCGCATTTTTAGAGAGGTGACGACCAATGCTTTCCATTTACGTACTTCGAGGAAAATTTGATCAAAATTGTTAGAGGAGATTTTGAGAAAATCGTATTATTGTATTTATGTTTGTGGTAGCTATCCACAAATTTTGAATTATAAATTAAATAAACAAAAGGGTCAAAATATGTCCACGTTCTAAATTTGAATAAAATCTGTTCATTCGGCAGACAGACAGATATCATTCCAAGAAAAGAAAACACTGTTGTTGACCTAAAAAGGACCTGCAAAAACCAGAAATACTAGCATAGCCAAGGTGAGAAAGTAGGAAATGAAGCCGGCTTATCTACACAACGCTATTGTCCTATATTGACCCTTAGGGGCTCATTTCATTGGCTTGACAATGTCGAAGGTACTAGGAAGATCTACACGTTTTTCATGTAGTCTTGGGTTAAATCCTTCTTTTTCATCTTTCCTAACTTCTCTTGACCAACTCGTGTTCTTTTCCGACCCTGACATTAAAGTATTCGAAGGTCAGAGGGTTTTTATTCGTGTACCTTTTTTTTTTATAAGGGGATGATGACCGGAGAGGTTTCTGTCTTTAAAACAAAAATGGACAAAATGTCCCATGGATTATTAAACACGATTCAAGAATTTCACTGTTTTATTTAGAGACATTTTGCGCCCCGACGTGCTGGACTACGACGAAAACCGAAAATACCCTCAAAGATGGGGTGAGTTGGGGTGGTTTATGCTTTAGGCGAGACCGCATCAAATACCCACATTCCGCTTTGTCTCTACATTGCATAGCTACTGTTCACTTAAAATACTATACAGATTCGTAAAAAAGATCAGCTGTTAATGTCTATCACTAAATAAATATAGTAACAAACAAGATGGTGGACGCATATCCTCCTTTAAATGTAACACCCAAACGTTTGTTTCTTGAGCCTTGTAGCCATTCTTAAATTGTATTGGTAGATCAAGAGGTCTTATCCAGTAGGATAAGTTTGTTTAAAACAGTTGTTACACAGGTTTTCTGAACTTTGTAATTGTGTTTATCACACATTTTTTAACATCAGATAGGCCCTAGAGAGTTTCGTAGTAATGTATAAATTAATAATTATTTAAACAATTTTTAACCACGATTTTAAAAGAACTAAAAAGTATATAATTTCTCGTAACCCCATACAAATATATAACCCATTATAGATTGTCCTGAAAATTTGTGACTAAATTTAACAGCTATGAAAATACTTGTAAGATTTAAAACGAAAAATATGTGGCGCATACAGTAGATTATCTCCATCTTGACCTCTATTAGGAATTTTGAGTTTTTTCTCAACGACAGCTGCTCCCTACACTCCTTACTATTATCTATTGCATGCGCTCCACGTTTTTCGTTTTAAATCTTACAAGTATTTTCATATCTATTAAAACCTCAGTCACACATTTTCAAAACAATCTATATGGAGTTATAAATCTATATGGGGCTACGAGATATTATTTTATACTTTTTAGTCCGTAAAAAAAAAAATTTTAATATTTTTTTTACTTTTCAGTCTTTTGTGTGAAATTTTGCAATAAATTTTAAACATCTTGATGAGATTAACAATTCTCCAAAAACCATAATGTTGATGCAAGAACGGTTCATTTTCAGTTCTTGCAATGTAGAATCGATCAAGCATAACAATGTGATCAAGTATAGAACCATGGCAATGTCACCGATGAAAAGGAATTCCATGTCCTTCCATTGATTTCCCAAGACCGTCACAAATAGTTTGCAATGAGTGATCCAAAATTTCCTAACATTATCCCACCCTTCTCAACTGGTGTTCTAATATGTGCAGCGTTGTTCCACCAACAAGTCGTGCCGCTACACCGGTCAATGCGTCAACTTTAACTGCTTTCTTACCATAGCAGCGATTGACGGACAGACAAGAAAGCGAGTTCATATTGCATTGTCATCCAGTTATGAGCTATATTTAAAGTTTCAAGCTTCAAGCTCATCGGGAAGTTAGTTTAAAATCGATTGCAAAATTAGTACCAAACAGAAAGACATGGAGAATTGAAATGTATACTTGTGTATTTAACTTAATGTTATAAGTTAAATAACAACTGAGCTATGAACAAAAACACTATTAAATTACTCCATTTTGACATTTTTAAAACCATTATTTTCTGAATTTCAATAGAGTTCACTATAGTAGTCTTTCATGGTACAATCTTTGTATTTGTGGCCGCTATCGTGCTTACGTACAGACAACCACGTCTACGGTACAAGGAGTTGTCGAGAATCACTTTTTTCAGTTCTTAGAGGTCAGGAAACGTGAAGATTAGTCGACATTTGGGACCTTTACCAAACTTGGCCAATACTAACTTGCTAAGTAAGTTATCAAAATATACTCTAAGTAGATAAGTCACGACAGTTTGCCGCGATACATTGCCTAAACTTTGTTTTAAAGTTGATAAATTACATATTTTATAAAAATCCCATGTAGTTTTAACAAATTTGATCAAAATCATGAGAGACGATTTTGATAATTTTTTTAAAATTTATTTTATGACAGCTAGAGGTATATTTTGAGTTTAACAAAAAATTATTTTAAATCCCCTAGATATAATCCTATATCCAACACCCCAAATTTAAATAAAATCTAAGCATTTGGACTGTACAGTACTGCACGACAAACCCACATAATTTAATTTAAAAAAAATTATAACTCAAGAACCTCAAAACCGATATATCCGCATAAAACTAGACATCGACTTTATCCCATAACTTTCTTTATACTACGTATATTTCGTATTTATATAGATAAAAGTCGCAAGACTATTGATAACCCCTCACAGAAAACATTTGGCAATAAACAATAAATATTTGCGATTTGATGACGTCAAACTGATGACAGACAATATAGTTTTATAGTGATATCACAATGGCCGTGCAAATATGTTTATACAGTGTGCAGACAGGATTTTATTACCCTCGTCTAAAGTAAGGGTTTTGAAATAGAAAATTTCTCTTGACAATTCAAGTCATAAAGCGCAATTGTTAAAAGGTCGAATGTCGGAAAGTTGACAGAAACTATTACATTAATTTTTTTGTAAAATGTGAAAGTGCACCACCTTAATCAGTGTGATAAACCTCATGTGAAAATACAGTTGGCAAAACTGATGAAATTGCTTTAGACAGATATTACACCTCTGTTAGAAATTATGATGTTTTTAGTTAGAAATATAGTCAAAGTTCTTTTTAAGAAGTCAGAATGACAACAATTATTGTGACAGACTTGGAAAACTGATGAAATTGCTTACACGGCATTGATGCTACAATGATATATAAACCCTTGAGTGGTAGGTAACGTGGTCAATTGATCAAATGAAAGTACTGAAGAAATTCTTGAAGATATCCAGACGGACATGGCGAGTAAAAGCTTCCTAAGAGAATTGGAACTTTAAACGAGCAACCATAAGAATTACAAATAGGGTGAGCAAACTTCGTCTATTAAGAAACTTGTAATTTTTTCAGAGTCAGATAACTAAACTATAACGTAGAATCAGATCTGTGAGTCACAACAATTATTAGAGTCATTCTGGATTAATAGTGATAATTAATTATGATGTTTGTAATTAGTATATAACGAAACTGAGACATAATCAAATTATGATAAATAATAAAGGACAGTTAATTAAGTATTAAACAATTTAATTATATTAAGTATAAAAGAACCCAGGCGGTATAATGATTTAATCCTAACACCTCTTAGTAAAGAATCCATCTCTCTCTCTCTCTCTCCGTCTCCGTCTCCCTCTCCCCCCTCTCTCTCTCTCTCTCTCTCTCTCTCTCTCTCTCTCTCTCTCTCTCTCTCTCTCTCTCTCTCTCTCTCTTTCGTATCATTATACTTCTTTCTTTTCCCTTTCATTCCTTCTCTGTTTTTCTCTTCTATCTCCCTCTCTTTAGTCCCTATTACTCTTTCTCTCTTTTTTCCTTTTCTCTCTATCTCTTTCCTCGTCTCATGTTTCCTTTTCACCTTCTCCCTTACTCTCTTCACTGTTCTTTATATCTCCTATTCTTCTCTCTCTCTCTCTCTCTCTCTCTCTCTCTCTCTCTCTCTCTCTCTCTCTCTCTCTCTCTCTCTCAGTTTCTTTTTTTTTTAACTTAGAGGCTACATTTGATCAAAGATACTCACGGTTTTTAATGAGTAAAGGCTTGACAATCCCGAAGGATCTTAGCTGGATCTACACCTTTTTCATTAGTCTTAGGTTAATCTCTCTCTTGACCAACTCTTGTTCTTTTCCGACACTGAAGTTAGTGTATTGGAGAGGTTTGTTCTTTTCTTCATAAAGCGATGAGAAACCAAGAGGCTTTTTCCGTCTATAAACAACAAGAGTAACAATTATACTTCCTTTTACAATAAAACTTTAAGTCACCTATATATTTATGAATACAAAACAATAAAACCCCCCACAGTTACAACAACAAGATATAGCTTTAACAAAACCATAACACTTAGATAGCTTGTTGGGTAGGTGGGGAGGGGGGTAGTTCACAGGGGTAAATATTGTCAAGGGAGACTTTAGATTTAACAGTTACAAAAACCTAAGGGTGTAATTGTTGCAAATAAATGGAAACACTCGAGACGTGATAAGCCTTGTTAATATGTAAACCTTTGTTATGAAACTATGGCACAACCCTTGTCTGCAATGAAACAAAAGTTAAAACCTGTGTTGTCACTTGTTAGCGGTTCATTACTAGCGAATTCCTTTTGAAAATATAACTATTGTAACCACATTAATGGCAAATTTAATACCAGAAACATAAGTTTACCAAAACTTTTCGGTAATCAAAGTCTCTAATAAAAAAAAAGAACATAAAATAAAGACCCCTAGCCCTCGAATATTATAGTAGGTTAGGGTTGCTCAAATACTGGAAAAAAAGTGTAAGAGAGGGATCTAACCCAAGGTGAGTCCTTTGGGATTACGTAATACAGTGGTTAGGCCTCAACGAACCTTGTAGATGTGAATATATTAAAGAGTCACCACTCGCTTCGCTCGTGTCAGCACCTCTGCTCTGCAGGATCTCTTAACAATACGAATATCACATTTTATTAAGAGCTCACGGTTTGTAAGTTATATTTTTGACAATAACTTCACTGTTCGCCATCGAAGAGATGTGTGGTTGGTACCATTACATGCAGAATTGAAATCTGCAAATTTTAAACTAATTTATTGAGTTATAAGTTGAATAACACGAGAAAAATGAACAAAACCACTGTTTAAAAAGGCCTCTATTTTTCTAAATCTGAATATGAGTACACTCTATACCAAATTTCATATTTCTATCTCAATTTTGGGGGCCGTTACGGACGAACGGGATGGTAGAAATCATTTTAACCCGGGGCTGGAAACGTATAGAGATCAATACGCTCCATTATGTTTGCTTATAGCCACCACATATCGCATAAAATGGCAGCGTACAATAGTTACGTCCACAGACTACTAAGCATCCCCATGAATTTGGATGATTACAAACAGGAAATCAACACTATCAAATATATAGCAGCTTCTAACGATTACAATACCTCAATAGTCGACAACATAATAAAAAAAACAAATGAAAAGAAGAAAAGCTAACAAATTCACTCATCCAAAGCCCATTTATATTGCTGTCGATTTCAACAAAGCCTTAGAACATACTGCACACAACATCTTCCGCAAACAAGGCTACCACCTTTCATACAGAACTTCCAACAGCTTAAATAAAGTTATAAACCCATCAAAAGCAAGAGACCCAGATCATTTTAACAGCAGCGGCGTATATCAACTTTTATGCGATGATTGCCCAAAAACGTACATAGGCCAAACCGGACGCAGGTTTCAAACCCGCTTCAAAGAGCACATCCCATCTTCCAAACGATCCGCCAACAAGAAAAGAGATTCCAAGTACACCGAACATTTAATTGATGCAAACCATAGTTACACAGAAATTAACAAGAATTTTAAAATATTACACCACTTTGGAATTCCACATTTACAAAGTACAGAAACATAACCCCGTCCACTTACTTAAAAACAAGCTTCAATTTCATTCCCATACCATCTTTGACTTAATCGATAATATAGAAACAATACCTGTGATTCACGATGTATAGACTGTATAAGTGCCCCCTCTCAATAACGAAGATCGTTATCAGCTGACCAGGGATTAATTGAATTGACGATCGTGAGTCAACGAGAACGGTCACTGACAACGCGCGTCGTCCGTATATGTATGTTTTTAAATGTGAATTAATATGTGTTGTTAAGTGTTTATATGTGTTTTTATATTTGAAAATGACTGACAAATAGTGGAAACGCGTCATATAAGATAGTGAAAAATACAAGTAAGGATTGTTCGACGGTAACACCTCAATACAAGGTAATTAAATAGTAATTAATCAATACGCTATATGTTATCTTTGACTTACCGCCAGCAATCCTTGATTAGTTCTTTTTTTATTCCAGTTTATATTGTCATTACACTACACGTGTTTCGGACATTATCGTCCATCGTCGGGTGATAACACTTAGTTAAAACATTCAACACAAAATACAAGTATACACATAACATTCACGCACAAGAAACACAATATTTTCTTTTTCATTAATGTCACCGCGCCGGCACTACATAGTATACTCAAAGATAGACTATACGCCGGTAAGTCAAAGATAACAAATAGTTATACAAACATATCCGGTTACTCTAGACTATCATTATGATCAATACGCTATTCGTTACTATTACCAAACTTACCCTATACAAGCAAAGTAAGCAAAGTAAGCAAAGTAAGCTTGTTTATCAAGAGGAAGTTGACAAACATCACAATAACAATAAGATAGCTTATCAAGAGTAGAGGGTAGTTCACTGGGGTAAATAGTGTCAAGGGAGACGTTAGGTTTAACAGCTACAAAGAGACCTAAGGGTGTAATTGTTGGAAACTGTAGGGACGTGATAAGCGTTGATAATTTGTAAGCTTTTAGTTTGAAACTACGAAACACTCTCTTTGCGGAAATTCTAGACATTTTGATTTCTCTTAGAGAAACACCGTCACTAGAAACTGAATGTTACTTAATTGTTACTGGTGTGTAACTACAGGTCGCAATTGTTGTCCAATTTTACTCAGAATTTGTATCTAGACTCATTTTTACGATCCATGCTAAAACTTTCTTTACCACAAAAAACTTCAGTAAATTTAAATAGTAGGAATTCATTTTAAATGTTTTTAAAATATTTCTTAAGGATGTTTTATAACTTACAATTTTAAAATCTACTTTCCATATAGTCAACGTATTTTCATCATTGAAAATTGAACAAATAATCTCTAGTGTACTTTGCACAACTATGCCGACCTTCTTGCGAGTTATGATGTTATCATAAGCAGCTTAAAACAGACAGTTAACTGTATTTGAGTCTGTTTTAAACTGCCTATAGACTACCATAACTGACGAAACCTAGGTAGCCAAGTCTAGACTCCATAGCCTTCCGATACTCTAATAGCATCAGGAATGGAAGAAATGGGAATTGAATTAGAAAGGGTATCTCCTCATGAATCTAAGATAGAATTTGGTCTATGTAGGCTATGTTATGTGCTAACAATAAAACTAACTGTACAACACTACTTTCTTGAAGTTTTGGAACACCCTGTACATACACAGTAAGATAAGTTAAAACTTTTTTTCTAAATGATCAGTGAACAGAGACCTTTAAAATGAAGTATCACACGATCTACCTTTACATTTAAAAATTTTCTAAAAACGACCCCCACAACAAAAAAAACTTTTGGGTTATTTTTGAGATTTCAAAACATTTTTTTCTGAATTCTCTTGGGGGTTAAAGTTAAAACGAAGGTTGTAGCTCATTTAGTTTAGTCGCTATACATTGCGCAAGGGTGGTCTGATTCACCCTGTATAGCGGCGCAAAATTGCTTCGCTCGTGTCAAAACACAACCAGAATCATATTTGATTAAAATTGAGTTTTCAACGTCTTGATTCAAGATTTATTTTTTTTCCAATTATGCCCAACAGATTTTGATAAATTTCATCTTTATTAAACCGTTGAAATGTTTATTATCGATATCTCCTGAGTCAGTATTTTTCAAGTTTTGACAAAAAGGTTTATTTGGCTACTTGAGGGTAACCGTGAGAACAATTTCATCAAAATCATAAGAGTCGATTTTGATTTTTATAAAAATTTTGACAACTAATCTTAAATTTTGAGTTTAACAAAAAATTGTTTTTAAATCCCCTAGATATGACCCAATATCTCATACTTCAAATTTAAATAAAATCTAAGCGTTTGGACTATACAGTACTTCACGACAAACTCACATAATTCTAAAAAAAAGTATTTTTAGACTCAAGAACCTCAAAACCGATATATCCGCATAAAACTAGACATCGACTTTATCCCATAGATTTCTTTATAATACGTATATTGATAAAACTAGCAAAACTATTGATAACCCCTCACAGTAAACATTTGGCAATAAACAATAAATAATTACTATTTGATGACGTCAAATTGATGACAAACAATATAGTTTTATAGTGATATCACAATGGCCGTGCAAATATGTTTATACAGTGTGCAGTTTATTTAATACAAAACTAGTTTAACATTTCACATTGTAACAATTGTAGACGTGACTTGTTTTACATTCGTTTATTGAATGTTTAAACGACGATATGTATTTATTGAATATTGTCACAATACAATGTAAATGTATTGTATTTAAATACAAAACGTTGATATTGGTTTACCACCAGACCATTCACTTCCTAATAAAAGAGAATATTTCAATTTAACACAATTACTGTTGTATTGTCAGGTCAGTTAAAATTGTAGGGAGGAGGTTTTAAAAAGATCAATACAGGGGGGGCATTTCCCCCCTTTTTTGTTGTTGTTTAAAAGCGAAAAAACTCTTGATCATAATCGTGTAATAAAACAAGTTGAGGGTGACATCATGGTACCTACCCAGCCTTATCATGTATAAATGTAATCCCCAAACGTTGATATCTTGGATCTAGTAGGAAATGTTTAGTTGTATTGATAGATCAAGGGTCGCTTCCCTCATGTCAGTGTCTCAGCAACGTAGCTGTACATGTGTAATGGAGCCTCCACTCGCTCCGCTTGTGTCGGTCACTCAATCCTGGATTTCGTAACTATACAAATATCACATTTTGGGGGGAGTTAAGGTTAGTAATAACATTTCTGACAATAGCTTCGCTATTTTCATCGTAGGGATGTAGGGTTGGTACCATTACATGAAGAATTGATATCTGAACATTTTAATTTAATTTAAAGTGTTATACGTTGAATAACACACAAGATATGAACAAAAAACTGTTTAAAATGGCCGCCATCTTTACATTTTCATTTCGACGGTACTGAATTTCAATATAGTTTTTAAATGAGCGCACAATAGTCCCCTACACCAAATTTCATGTTCCTATCTTAATGTATGTGACCGCTATCGTGCTTACGTACAGACGACAACGACGATGGACGGACGGTATGTCGAAAATCACTCTTTTGGTTTTCTTAGATCTAACACAGCGTCCTAAATCGTAAGTTAAAAATATACTGTTGAGGAATAACGCCCTAACCTAACCTCACCTAACCTAACTTAACCTAACCTAAATCGTAAGTTAAAAAAATACTGTTGAGGAATAACGCCCTAACCTAACCTCACCTAACCTAATCTAACCTAACCTAAATCATAAGTTTAAAAAAATACTGTTGAGGAATAACGCCCTAACCTAACCTCACCTAACCTAACTTAACCTAACCTAAATCGTAAGTTTAAAAAAATACTGTTGAGGAATAACGCCCTAACCTAACCTCACCTAACCTAACTTAACCTAACCTAAATCGTAAGTTTAAAAAAATACTGTTGAGGAATAACGCCCTAACCTAACCTCACCTAACCTAACTTAACCTAACCTAAATCGTAAGTTTAAAAAAATACTGTTGAGGAATAACGCCCTAACCTAACCTCACCTAACCTAACTTAACCTAACCTAAATCGTAAGTTTAAAAATATACTGTTGAGGAATAACGCCCTAACCTAACCTCACCTAACCTAACTTAACCTAACCTAAATCGTAAGTTTAAAAAAATACTGTTGAGGAATAACGCCCTAACCTAACCTAACCTAAATCGTAAGTTTAAAAAAATACTGTTGAGGAATAACGCCCTAACCTAACCTCACCTAACCTAACTTAACCTAACCTAAATCGTAAGTTTAAAAATATACTGTTGAGGAATAACGCCCTAACCTAACCTCACCTAACCTAACTTAACCTAACCTAAATCGTAAGTTTAAAAAAATACTGTTGAGGAATAACGCCCTAACCTAACCTAACCTAAATCGTAAGTTTAAAAAAATACTGTTGAGGAATAACGCCCTAACCTAACCTCACCTAACCTAACTTAACCTAACCTAAATCGTAAGTAAAAAAAATACTGTTGAGGAATAACGCCCTAACCTAACCTCACCTAACCTAACTTAACCTAACCTAAATCGTAAGTTTAAAAAAATACTGTTGAGGAATAACGCCCTAACCTAACCTCACCTAACCTAACTTAACCTAACCTAAATCGTAAGTTTAAAAAAATACTGTTGAGGAATGACGCCCTAACCTAACCTCACCTAACCTAAATCGTAAGTTTAAAAAAATACTGTTGAGGAATAACGCCCTAACCTAACCTCACCTAACCTAATTTAACCTAACCTAAATCGTAAGTTTAAAAAAATACTGTTGAGGAATAACGCCCTAACCTAACCTAACCTAAATCGTAAGTTTAAAAAAATACTGTTGAGGAATAACGCCCTAACCTAACCTCACCTAACCTAACTTAACCTAACCTAAATCGTAAGTAAAAAAAAATACTGTTGAGGAATAACGCCCTAACCTAACCTAACCTAACCTAACTTAACCTAACCTAAATCGTAAGTTTAAAAAAATACTGTTGAGGAATAACGCCCTAACCTAACCTAACTTAACCTAAATTAAATCGTAAGTTTAAAAAAATACTGTTGAGGAATAACGCCCTAACCTAACTTAAACTAACCTGAATCGTAAGTTTAAAAAAATACTGTTGAGGAATAACGCCCTAACCTAACCTAACCTAACCTAACTTAACCTAAATTAAATCGTAAGTTTAAAAAAATACTGTTGAGGAATAACGCCCTAACCTAACTTAAACTAACCTGAATCGTAAGTTTAAAAAAATACTGTTGAGGAATAACGCCCTAACCTAACCTCACCTAACCTAACTTAACCTAACCTAAATCGTAAGTAAAAAAAATACTGTTGAGGAATAACGCCCTAACCTAACCTCACCTAACCTAACTTAACCTAACCTAAATCGTAAGTTTAAAAAAATACTGTTGAGGAATAACGCCCTAACCTAACCTAACCTAACCTAACTTAACCTAAATTAAATCGTAAGTTTAAAAAAATACTGTTGAGGAATAACGCCCTAACCTAACTTAAACTAACCTGAATCGTAAGTTTAAAAAAATACTGTTGAGGAATAACGCCCTAACCTAACCTAACCTAACCTAACTTAATCTAACCTAAATCGTAAGTTTAAAAAAATACTGTTGAGGAATAACGCCCTAACCTAACCTAACTTAACCTAAATTAAATCGTAAGTTTAAAAAAATACCGTTGAGGAATGACGCCCTAACCTAACCAAACCTAACCTGAACTAACCTAACCTAAATTAACCTAACCTAACCTAACCAAACCTAACCTTGAAATACGAATTATCAGTAATTTTAGCACGAGTTTATGGTAAATTTAGACTCTATTTAACTAAATAGACTATTTTTACAGGCGATTTTACACACTAATCTAACCTAACTTCTCTTTTATCAAAAGTTTTAAAAAAAAATCGTTAGATCAATTTGGATAAATTAAAGTTTTCTGCAGCACTGCTTTTTTTTCCTTCTTTTCTTTTACCAAATATTTCTTCATCAATTTAATTTCTTCTTCAATCAAGTACGTTGGAAGGAGTGTCCTAAAGGAAGAGACCTACAGCAGATTGTAGGCAAGTAAGGTAAATGAAATTTACAATTTAGCAATCGGTTGCTATCAACAACCGGAAATGAATCTTGACCGCTGTCATTACAAACTTGATTTCACTTAGGACGAGTTTAAATAAAACTTAATTCTATAAATATGTATTAAGATATTTTTAATAAATTGGGGGGGGGGATTCAATTAAAATACTTGTTTATATTCTCACATATACGTAGTTAAGTGACAGGTCAAAAATAGTCGAATGTTTTCCAAAATATTCGTTTAGAGCCAAAATATAGTGGTTTCCGAAATGATGTACTGCTCCTCATACCAAACATGTGGAACTATATTAATGAAATTTTGTGTGTGTGAACTTTTTTTTTTTTTTTTTTACTTTTTTAAAACTAACTCAATATTAGGGGAGCTGGCGTAAGTAATAAACTCGAAATTATGTTGTTATTTTTTCTTCAAAAACGGTTCTAATAATTTTGATGAAACAGCTCAAGTGTATACTCTATCGACCCAAATAAAAAGTATTGTTTGCCATTTTTCCAAAAATGGAGATTTATACATCGGTAAAAACCCACAAAAACAATTATAAAATAGTTAATGTCTCAAAATCGACTCTACCAATTTCGTTCAAATTTTAGTTGAATGTGAATATTAATAATGACTGTGTGTAAAATAATTACAGTTCAGGAATAAGTGGAAAAGAAAATGAACCTTTCCAACGTTTAAAAAAATCGATTTAAATCAAATACGACTTCTGTTAGAACGCGCTTATGACTCAAGCGAAGCGATTTCAGACCATTTTTCAGTCACGGAGTAAATGGTCCATTTTAATTTTTTAATCTACAACTACCGATCTTACATTTTTGGTGACGAATAGCTTTCTAAGATTGTACAATGATTGTGCATATATTAAGTACTATTTCCATTTTAGTCAATTACTTCTTGCATCGTAATTTGGCTTTCTGTTAATTAATTTCCAAGTTACATTTAAGATTTACTCGACAAATTAACACACTTATTTCATTTTACTTTCTCAAATATAGAGAAAGTATGTGATGGGTCAGAAAAATCGTTGTTGAGTTTTTGTAGATCTACAGGGTGTTCCGAAAAATCGTGTCAGAAGTTTACATCAAAACCAATAAAAAAGTTTACATAAACATATTTCCTAAAATGGTTAGTTTTTTATCTAGCCACCATTTTGTATTTTTAACTAAAATTAGTAATATGAAGACCTAAATGGAGATAAATAATCAACCTATTTGCTTAACTCATTTCAAAATGGCGGCTATTTAAACTATTTAACATTGAATATTTCAAAACCCGTTAATTTTACGAAATATTTACAAGAAACAAAATATTTTCTTTTTTTTAACGATAAACAAAATTGTTTTTCTATTCTTTCTGTAGCTTAAACGGTAACCGAGTTATCGACAGAAATCCGAAAACAACAATTCTTGGTTTTAAAACGACCAAAATTACTTCAGTTTATTGACAAATAACTCGGTTAGCTTTCCAGCTACATTAAAAACACAAAAAAAAGTTTTGTTCATCATTCAAAAGGAAAATTTTTCGTTTCTTGTTTGATAAAGATGAAATTTATCAAAATCTGTTGGGTATAATTGGAAAAAAAAATCTTGAATCAAGACGCTCGAAACTCAATTTCAATCAAATATGATTCTGGTTGTGTTTTGACACGAGCGAAGCAATTTTGCGCCGCTATACAGGGTGAATCAGACCACCCTTGCGCAATGTATAGCGACTAAACTAAATGAGCTACAACCTTCGTTTTAACTTAAATCCTCCTAGAGAATTCAGAAAAAATGTTTTGAAATCTCAAAAATACCCCAAAAGTTTTTTTTGTTGTGATGGTCGTTTTAAGAAAATTTTCAAGTCAAAAAGGTAGGTCGAGTGATACCTCATTATAAAGCTCTCTGTTAACTGATCATTTAGAAAAAACAGTTTTAACTTATCTTACTGTGTATGTACAGGGTGTTCCAAAACGTCAAAAAAGTAGTGTTGTACAGTTAGTTTTATTGTTACCACATAACATAGCCTACATAAACCAAATTTTTATTTTATAAAGTATAATGTGTTGCCTTGGACTGTTTAATATATAATATAGTTAATTACCTTAGAGGTTGTCCTCATTCCGTATTATAGTTTTGGCTACAGCGCTGTTTCGCCGAACACTGTCGGCTTCGTCAGGCGAAACAGCGCTGTAGCCATAATTATAATACGGACTGAGGACAACCTCTAAGGTAATTAACTATATCAAACTTTTATCTTAGATTCATGAAAAGATACCCTTTCCAATTCCATTTACCATTTCTTCCATTCCCGATGCTATTAGAGTATCGGAAGGCTATGGAGTCTTTATTCTCTTGTACTCTTATGCTCTTGTACTCTTATTATACAATATTATTCGAGGCTTGGCTACCTAGGTAAAGTACACTAGAGATTTTGTTTCATTTGTTAAATTTTTACTGATGAAAATACGTTGACTTTACGGAAAGTAGATTTTAAATTGTAAGTTCTAAAACATCCTCTAAGAAATATTATTAAAACATTTAAAATGAATTCCTACAGCCTTCGTTTTAACTTAAACCCCCCTAGAGAATTCAGAAAAAATGTTTTCGAATTTCAAATTACCTCAAAAGTGTTTATTTGTTGTGGGGGTCGTTTTTAGAAAATTTTACAACGTTAACGGTTTTCGAGATATTCGACGCTCAAAATTTAAAACGGCCGCCATTTTGAAAAATACAAAACAAGGTTTTTGGTACATCGATATTTAGATTTAATATCAATTTATTTCCAAAACACAAAATGACGGACAGACAGACAACTAAGCTTGTTTCAATACTCGTTCTGTATTTACTTAACCTAAGGAACAATCCTACAAGAGTTTAGAAACACCCTGTACCTTGTAACATTCTGCAGAAGTGAATCAATATTGTAGCCTATATTATTTTGGTTAGCTCTATTAGCCTAGGTGACTTGAGATCCTCTATGAGGGTGTTTGATATTGGAGAACTTAATTTCAATATTAAATAAAATTTGTAAAGCTTATGACACAATCGAAGCAAGTTTAGGCTCTATTAATTTATTTCTTTTTGTTGTTGGTTCATTCCACTTTTTGACCGACTATAACCGAACTTTTAGTTAGTTTTTATTACCTTTTCAGGATTTGTTAGTGAAAAAGTTTGTGTAATGTTTTTAACAAAGTTTAATTTTGTATCGAACCGGAATTTGAACGAATCTGTCAAAGTTTATTTGCTTTTTTATTGGATCCACCTTTGCTACATTTGAGCAAAATTTTAACTAATAGAAAAATACCAAAACCAAAATTTAACCCACACAAATTTGACTGTTCTGTAGACCACTGTGCGCACACAAAACTTCAACAAACTTTTAGTGCTCTTTGACAAGAAAAAGAATATTTTCATGAAAAAAAACGAACATTTTTTTAACCCATCACAAAATATTCTCTATTTTACATGAAAAAAAATAATGTAATTTTTATTCAGTTTATAAAATAGAAATTCAATTATGACATTTCGTTAAAATATATATATTACCAGTTTGTATAAATCCGTCGTATAATATTGACACTATAAAACCCACGTCAAAGCACTGTTGTATGATAGGATATAGACGTAGAGCATCCCGACGCCACGACCAAACTGACGCCTCTTTTAAAATCTCTACTTATCAGAATCATTCTGCGCCGAATCAAACTTTTACAAAACACTTCTAATTAGTGACAATCTATCAAGTTTGGTGGATTTTTATCAATGTTTGGTACTGCAGTACAAGTCGAAAATAATATAAAATAAAGTTTAGATAGTTTAGATAATATAGCTTCATCTTTCTAACGTGGTGGTCAACTGTTCACTGAGGGATTATATAATATATCTTGTTGACAGTTGTATATTTATATTATTATATTATATATATATATTATATTATATTTATATTATATATTTATATTATTTTCGACTTGTACTGCAGTACCAAACATTTTATGTTTATTTATTTTTGTGAAATGTGTATCAGTGTGTTGTGTAAATGTGTTGTTTCATCTGATGATGGTATATGTTATACCGAAACAGCTGTAATGAAATATTAATAAATAAATACTAAACACAAGATTCCTATGACGTAAATAATTTAGTAATAAAATAATTTTACATATTGACTCAATCCAATTTAAACATATATTCACATATTCCAACAGGAAAGTAGGAAAACAAGGATCTTTATTCACTGAACAGGGTATATTGGGAAATGCAGCAGTCATGATTTTAGGAAAGAAGGGGGGGGGGACGTTTTGAAGTTGGATGCACTTTGCTCCAGAGCTGGGAGAGCTATCCAGAACTGTGATTAGGGGCATAACTCCGTACTCTTGCTATTACGCCCACACTATTTTACCATTATTTCTCACCCGAGGGACTTACGTCTCGACATTCTGACAACCGTTCTAACGGGCAACAAGAACGCATAAGGACTTCCACAGACACCACCCTGGCACTCGAACAATACGACGCCAGTAGCGGGGAAACCGTCATATTTTCACTTGAATTATCAATAACGTATAAACGTTAAAATCAATAATACATACGTGAGGACTGCAAGTTGTGTAAAAATATGAATTTCAATGTCGTTCCTAAAGGGAAATTGTAGCAAAAAGCAGTCAAGTGAGAAGTGTACGGAAGTGATTAAAGATAGCTCAGTTGGTAGAGCATTGGCGCGTAAAGGCAAAGGTGCTGGCTTCAATTCCCAGTCAATGTTCATGTATTTTGTATTTGAAAAATTGAATTAACAATTCTAGCTGGTAAAAACGTTAATCTATTCTTATTAGGTCTCTCTTGAACAACTCTTGTTCTTTCCCGAAAAAAAAGAAGCGAATTTAAAAAAAAAAATTAAAACGAAAACGTCAGGGTGCCTTTTTATAGACCGCATTTATGTAAATTTATTGCATTTAAATTCGATGAAAATTAATCAAAATATTGCCTTTTTAATGAAAAACGTTTTCGGTCACCTGTCTATGAGATATTTTGTTTGCACGACTATTGTTTTTTTTTTTTTTTTTTTTAATATTGTTCCTGTACTTTTACGTAAACGGTAAAACGATTAACTAAAATTTTAATTTAAAAAAAATCAATTTTCAATTTATTGTAAAAATAATATTCATCAAAAATTTTAATAAAACCTGTTCAACGATTGTGACAGCTAGACGAAATACATCCTTCAAGTAGTAAAGCTCCATATCCGGTATGAAATTAGACAGGATGTGGCAGGAATATGTTAGCCTACATCCTGTCTCACGATGAAATATTATTGATGACTTTTACCAACTTTAGGTTATTTATCATGACCACAACAACAAGACCATAAATACTGGAAAGTTAGACGCGCGTTGTTTATCTGAAGGAAGATAAAAAGTTTTTAAACGCTGAGAAAACTGTTGACATTCTTTATTCACACTTTTGTATTTTTTCACATATAGGCCTACAAAGTTTTTTCTGTTTGTTTAAAGGGGAAAATCTTTCAGATAATCATCGCCTGATAAAAAAAGAGAAGGAAGGGGTGTAAATTAAAGATCTCTAGCCCTCGACTACTTTAATAAAGTCAAAATGGGAAGAGAACAAGAGTTGGTCAAGAGAAACCTCATAGGAAAGATGAAAGAGAGGGATCTAACCCAAGACTTTTGAAAAAAAGGTATAAATCTACTCTCTGAATCGCCAAGCCCGTACTCACTATAGTGAGCCCCTGAGGGGCGTACTTACGTAAGTGAGTAAGTTATGTGATGAGTAAAAAAAATCCATGTAAGTTCTTCGCTCTTATAACTGTTTTGGGATCTCCTCAGTACAAAAAAATACATATTATACTCTGTTCAATTGACGAAGGCGGTTGGAGAAAGGCACTACCTGCCCCGCAGCCTCGCACACGCACGCACACTCACGGGCAAGATACAGTGATATCATCTGGTCACACCCAAGGTCACAATCCCCTTCGCTTGTGTGTGTGAGTGGGGGAGGGGGCTGTCCCAAGTCCGACCGCCTTCGTCAAATGAACAGAGTATACTAGAATAATTTATGTAGGTCCGTGTAGATTTTAAAATCCAAAGGTTTTGATCAAATTTGCCATGTGCTGAAATGTTTAGGCGTATATTGAGATTTTTTCGTTTTTCTTATAATTCAAAAAATTGCAAATTGCTGCCATAAGGCCAATTTCAAGAAACCCTAGATGGATCCTATAACTTGTTTCATGTAGTATTGGATTAGATCTCTTTCATCTTTTCTATCAGGCCTCCCTTGTTTTTTTCGACTCCGAAGTTATTAGTGTATTCGAAGGTTAGAGGTCTTCTACCTTCTTTTCTTTTATAAGAAGATGATGACTGAGAGGTTTTTCGTCTTCCAACAACAAGGGTGGGAGAAGGGGAATAGCAAACATTAGATTTTCTCTCAAACAATTTTAATACAATTTTCCTAAAACATATATAGTAAATTTCTCAAATTTTGTATTTGATATCTGTTAAAATAAAATATAAACGAAATCGTAGTATCTCAAAACCAACGGCAGGGATTTTGATCAAATTTGACTAAATATATTGTGACAATATTTCGCACCCCTATTTCGTAGACTTCTATTCCTACATAGTTGTGATGTGAGTTGCATACCTTGCCCCGAATCTCATAAATGTCTTGAAATGGACAAGAGCGCGAACGCCTAGCGCAGTAGAATCACAGTGTGGTAGCAAAACGTACACAATAGATCTATATAAGAGCGTACTATGTCTTGTATTAAGTTCAATTGAACTGATTTCGCTAATCTTGTAAATTTAAGTGTCCTTTGTATTTAAATGATGTTTATCTAAGATGGCCAGTGTAGTAGACTAATGTTAGGTCAAGAGTTTTGCAGTGAATTACCGGTCTGACAAAGTCATCCACAACTCTGGGTAGGCACCACCGACAGTATTAATAAACTACAATACACCTCTTTGAAGCACTTACGTTGCAATATAAATCTAACCAAACGTTGTGGTGATTAATCACCACTCCCCCCTTCCCTTCGTGAATCTGGATATATCCGCCCGGAGAGCTGATAAGCGGAGTTGTGCTCGAGACAGCTTTGAGTCAAGTCCTCTGACAGCGTTCTTGTTAAATTTATTATAGTGCCGTAATTAATTATCATGCCTTGCTAAACCCAAAGGAATAGGGCCGGTACGGCCCTAGGGTTTATATCAGGGGGCATCGCGATTTTGGGTTATCGTAAAATTATTAGTCGAACTATACGCGGGCATTTTAGGCCCTGGTATAGACCGACATGTTGTTGCAGTACAGTGTAGTTAATATTAATATTGGTATTAGTGTAATTCTCTTATTTTTAGTTAATTAGTCTGTAGTCAAAAAATGGCTAGCCTAAGTAGAGAATCGCCCAGAGTACTTATATTAATTTTACCACGCGATCGGGACCCGGTAATACATTACCAAAGTAGATCCACGTACCACCCAAATCGTACCCCCGGCAGATAGCATTATTCTCGCTATCGTTACAACGTCAAATAAAACAAAATTACTTTTCGTAAGTAATTTGAAAAATATCAAAAAAAACCTGATCGGTGTAAAAGAGTGATAAAGTTTGTCCACAGATTTGTTAGAAAAATTAGCCGCCTCAGTAAGGACAAGTTCTATTCTTGGAGTCTTTATAAATAATGAGAATCTGTAGAGCACAAAGGTGCAAAGCTGCAGGCAACACCAGTGATGGGCTATTTGTAGAATCAAAAGAAGGCAATTAATTAGCACTTTTGTCAGTAGACTTCTATGAAAATATACCTAAATTTGTGTACTTTTAAAAAAAAAAAAGTAAAAAACCTTATAATTCAAATCTATCTAAAACCAAATCCATATTTTGCACTTACTTTCTCACATACCAATTTGCAAATCCAAGAATAACGTTAGTCGATATCTCCTGAAAAGTTCTATAGATTGAAAAAAAAAAACATGTAAGTTTTGTTGTATTACTAAGTCTATATTTTTGTTCTTGTTTTTTTAAAGGTAAAAATCTATTGGTCATCATAGCTTTATGAAAAAAGAAAGAAAAGAGCATAAAAGACCCCCTAGCCCTCGAATACTTTTATTAGGGTCGGAAACGAACAAGATTTGATCAAGAGAGAGCTGATAATAAAGAAGAAAGAGAAATCCAACCAAAAACTACATGAACAAAGGGTGTAGATCCAGCTAGGTACCCTAGGTCATATACTATATATAGGCCTATACTATATAAAGTAAGCCCCTGAGGGTTTGCTAAATATTTACGTTTCTTTATTGGAGTTTGTGTAGAATGGTCTTTTTTATCTTTTTTTTAAAGATATTTATGGTTAAATAAAACCATATACATACCTGAAGTAAAAAAAGAGCAAAAATATGCTTAAAGAAACTTTAAATAAGAACCACACACTAACAGTTAAGAAAAGCAATGCAAACAAACTCTGAATAAATAGACACCGATTGGGAGCAAAGAAACCATGTATGCTTTTCCATAGCCTCTTTAACTATTAATTATTAACTGTAATTATTAATTTTTTTAATTGAGATATTGTACACTGGTTTGAGTAATTAATCTTTACATTCAAGAAAAATTTGAACGAAATCGGTAGAGACTGGTTTAAAAAATACAAATTTTATATTCAGTAACATTTCGTCCCGGTAACATTTCCTCTCGCTCGAAAAATTTGTATATTTTACTTGTTAGTAGGGTAATAAATTTCTTTTTTTCCCGTTGGGGAAACAAAATTTAATAAATTGAATAAATTTAAATGTATTTTATCCAGTTTTACCAAATTTGATAAAAACATTTTCATACGAGAAGTATTATTACTATTAACGTATTTTTAAAATTTGTAAAAACAATTATTTTTTATATTATATTATAACCTAACCTAACCTAGCCTATGTGCCAGGACGAGATGTTACTAGTGAGCAAGTAGAGAGTTCATCCCAACCCCACGCTCCTGGAATCGGGATGAGATGTTACCGGGACGAAATGTTACGACAGCCAAATTTTATATATATTTTATTTTTAGCTATAATTCCCAACCCTGTATTTTTGGGTAAATGGTTATGTTTAATCAGTTAGAATATAAATATTTATCCCGTAAGAAAAGTATGTTTCTTCAAATTACTTTGTCGGAAGCTAACAGTTAAAGAATGTTGCATTACCGAAAAATTCAGGAGAAAGGACTAGAGTGAACACCTGTTAATAGACTTTTGTCCATGTTTCATACTTAACAATTCGAATCTGTTGAAGCCAAAAACCAATGAAAAATGACCAACTTGGGACTTCTGAGGACATCAATTTGAGAAGAGGTGGAGAGTCGAGAAAGGAAACAGGAGGTGTGAACCGGAATTGAACAGATGGGAGAAATAAGTAATGATGTGGAGTGATTTTTTTCCTTATTTTTTAAATGCACAAAACCTTTCAGTAATTATAGCGTTATAAAAAAAGAAAAGAACGTAAAATTAAGAGTCGTAGCTCTTAAATAATCTAATAGCGTCAGGGTCGGGAGAGAAGAAGAGTTGGTCAAGAGAAAGATGGAAGAGAGGGATCTAACCCAAGACTACATGAAGAAAGGTGTAGATCCAGCTAGGTCCTTGAGTCCGCCACACCGGTACTCACCATGAGTGAGCACCCAGGTGGTTGATATGAAGTGAATGTAGACATTGCAATTTGAATATTATAACATTAGGGAATTTTAAATCGTAATTCTTAGTTGAAACCTCTGGATTGTTTATTTAAATTTACATACAGTATTTTTTACCTTAGTCTATATTAATTATTAATGTACCTAAGTTCCGTCTGCTATGACACATCATCAGGCTTTTGTACATTGTCACAAATATTTTACACACTAATATACAAACATCAAAATAATTGTGGTTTGAAATAATTTAAAGATTGTATTGGTTAAATCCATTATTAAATAATTTAAATTAAATGAATTTTCAATCAATGTTCATATGGCTAATAATTGTTTCATGTATTGTATTTATTTTTAGGAAATCAAATAAGTTATCTTAAAGTGTAAAGGGTTTCATTGGACGTAGGCCCTACTTGCTGTTAGACTATGAAATACATTTTGGATAGAGTGCTAGAGAGAGAAAAAGATTATTTAGTGTAAAGATATTATTAGTTAAAGTAGGAATAAGAAAAATATGAGTATATTAAATTATACATTTACAACAACCATCTAAAAAAAAATCAGTATTGAGTTATTGGGTAAACGAAACAAAAATCTAGAGATATAGCGAAAATATACTGAAATACCAAATTTGACGAAAATCTGTTATTTGGGCTGCAGAGCGACAGATATAATTTTTTTTAACTTTTTGAATTTGGGTCTTATGTTGCTCACACAAAAACCACCCATTTTGCAGTTTTATTTGTATAGATGTGTTAAGTAAACAAAAACAGTAGAAATAGCTACATTGGGGGTTTTGTCGTTGTTGTGTCCAAAAGGAACAAACAATGGCAGTGGGTTTGGACACAGGAGACCTCAAAATGTGTGTATTTTCAAAAACCACAACTAAAAAGTGGAAAAGGGGACCTTGTCTTCCTAACTTGATTATTAAAAAAGTTTGATTTTTATGAAATAACACTGAGGATGCATTTGACAAAATTTCTAAACAAACAAAAAACTTTTTGTTTCAGACCACACTAAGATCTAATAATCGACGTTTTAAAAATTGTTTTTAATAACGTAAAATTTGGGGATAGCTGTCATCATAAATAAGGAGAGAAAGAAAATAGGGTTCTCTCAAAATCGGGTGTAACGTTTTTGATCACAATTTGCTCAAGTGTAGCCTCTAACAACCCAAATTAAAATTGGTCGCCATGTGTCAAAAAATGGCAGTTCATCAGTAATTGGTAAAAAAACGAAAATCGGGCATTGGGCAAAAGACATTCTCAAAGTCGGCTCTACTGATTTCAAATTTCTATGAAATGTGAAGATTAATGATCCAAATCTTTCTGCAAAATCGCCCGTAATAAAATATTAAGGTTCAAGATTAACTGACAAAAAATAGTAATAAACCATGACCACTGTCACTGCAAGCACTCTGACGATGTTTATGGTACAAGTAAAGTCTTAAATATATTTTTTCAAAGACGTCATCCCGAGATCGTTTTCAGTTTTTGACCGACAACTACCAAATTGACATTTTATTGATAACGATTAATTTTCATTGGTTTTGGGGGTGTGAGTGAGAAAATTTGTGCAATGTTTTCCCACTGTTTATTTCTCAACAGTAGATTCTAAATATCGAGCCTTACAGGTCCAAAAATGTATTGATCGTTCCCAAAAAAATAATCGTTCAGAAAAGGATGGTATCGTAAAATTTAGAATATCTCACAATATGTGCAAACTATTGCTATCAAACTTTGATGTTATATGAACACATTTAACCAAAACTAAAATACCAACTCGTAAGAAAAAAAAGAATTACTATTTGTAAAAATATTATGTAAATAAATGTATCTCAAAAATTCTGTATAATGATAACTTACCTGTTTTAGTTTATCATTATTAGTCAATGGGTTGTTTATACTGAGTACAGGCTTGGCAATCCCGAGGGCCTAGCTGGATCTACACACACCTTTTTTCATGTAGTCTTGGATTAGATCCCTCTCATCTTTCTTAACAGGTTTCTTTGAACAACTCTTGTTCTTGATTGAGAGGTTTTTCGCCTTTAAACAACAAAGAAAAAATATAAAATGATAAATGGTTTATATATTGTTTTAACATAATTTGACTAACTTTAAGGCATTATATAAATTTCTAATTGACTATGGCATACATGTTTGAGAAGGGCTGAAAATATAATAATATAAAGAGTGGATGTCATAAATCAGTGTAATCAGATAATCAACGTTAAAATGTTTAAATAGCCGCCATTTTGAAATTAGTAAAGAAAATAAATTGATAATTTTTCTCAAATTGGGTGTTTATAGCACTAAGTACCATTCAAAATTTGAACTACATATCATTTAGCGTTAAAAAGGTGTTTAATTTTTTTGGTTAAAAACACAAAATAGCGGCTAGATAAAAAACAAAGCTAGATAAGCAGTTTAAGAAATATGTTTATACGGAGTGTTCAGAAAATGTCGCCCCAAATTTTAAGTGGTGATTATATGAGTTAATATAAAGAGAAAAAAGTTCCTATAAACAAGTGTCCAGAAACGCTTCGTTTTCCATTTGTCGAGCATTTTGTGTTTTTGGAAAAATCATTATAGCTTTTAAAATTATTAAAATTTCGAGTCTAAATTTAGAATTTTTTATGCAATGGTTTACCAGTACAGCAAGAATCAAAACTCTATCTCATCATACATTTTCAAAATGGCGCCCATTTATATTTTTTGTAATTAAAAATTTTAACCATCACCATTTCGACAATTTATAAGTTTTGATTCTTGATGTACTGATTAAATGCAGTATGAAAACATGTCCAAATTTCGACTCAAAATCCTAATAATTTTTTTAAAAAAGCTGTAATTATTTTTCAAACACAAAATGGCTGACAATGAAACAAATGTTTTTCTGGAGACTTGTTTACAGGAACTTTTGACCCATATAAACACCACTGAAAGTTTGGTACAACATTTTTTGAACATTCTGTATAAACTTTTTAATTGGTTTTCATGGAAGGATTCCTTACATTTGAGAACGATATTTGGAACCACCCTGTATAGTTTTGTAAACGAAAGGATTTAACGCTTTGTGCGATGGATTGTGACAGGAAAATTTGTCGTGAGGACGACGTTATGTTGGTCACGACTACAGTTTTATTAATCCTTATGGTTTGTCCATCATGATTGTGTGAAATAAAAGCATGTCAGGAAAGAATGTTAGTGAATGGATACCTAAATGTGTACACAGTTTATTTAATTTCTATGGCTATAATACAACAGCATCATTAAGAATTCAAGTCATGTCATTCATGAAGGATCTATTTCTGGAGTCTTTATAAATAATGAGAAACTGTGAAGACAAAAGGCAGAGCTGCAGGCAACACCAGTGAAGGGCTATTTGTAGAATCAAAAGACCACCTCACATACACATAAGGAAGTTATGCGATTGGTCAAAAATAAATGTCAAATAATTTTGCTAATTAAACTGTTTTTAAATCGTGTAAGGCCAATGATCGGTGCAGTGCTCTAACATCAGCCCTAAATATGTAAATAAAGTAAGTTATTTATCAAAATCTGCTCTACAATATACAAAACCTCAAGTAAAAATTATTATACAGATTGATCTGCTTAAAAGAGCCGAGGAAATTTATTAAAAGTAGGTTATACCTCTATGTAAGATTTAATTTATTACAATAATTGTATACTATTTTATGTTGGCTAGCCTGAATCAGCTGATTTCAATTAATTACTTCACTTGCTAATGTCATTGTTGTTATTCAATTTCAAAACATCATTTAGTACATTTTTTGGTCTCGTTAATTGATTAGTGCATTTAAAATGTGTACTGCCATACAAGAACAGATGTTATTGTTGAAAACTTCAATAAATGTGGTTCTTGCAGTGCAAAGAAACATTTCATGTAAAATTAGATAAAGAAGTTCAAGTGTAAAGTGTTATTCAGAAACTTATTATGAAGTTTCAGCAAACTGGTTAATTAACGGACAAATAACGTGAATGGAACAAATATCTTTTAACAGAACAAAAATTACATTTATCACTAGATCTCCTGGTAAGTCCATCGAAAATTAAGTTGTCAAATTAATGTTTCCTACGGTTCATCTCATACTGCTGTGAGAAAAGTTCTTAATTTGAACTCATACAAAATGCGAGTTATTGATTAACTAACTCATCTTGATTATGAAAATTCTGTACTGTAGTTTAAGGGACTAATAAGAAATAATACTGAAATTATAAACAAAGTTTTCTTTGCTGATGATGTGTGGTTTTACTTGAATGGATACATAAATAGTCAAAACTATCATACTTGCAATAATCATATCCCTCATAACATCATTGAATCTCCTTTAGATCCATAAAAAGTTGTGTATTGTCCGCTATCAAGAAAAAGAATTATTGCTCCACTGTTCTTTGATACCACTGTGAATGCCGAGTTGTATTAAGAAATTATTCGACAATACATTTGTCTGCGTTAAGAAGATGAGAAACTACTGTTGGTTGCCAAGGACGGTGCTCGCTCTACCATGAATGTATTGCATGAATTTTTTATTAAAAGAATTATTCCCAAAGGACTTTGATCACCATGATCTCTTGATCTGTCTAGTTTAGATTTCTTCTTATAGAGTTATTTGTGTTAGTGCTGAGATAAGTGAGGAAACTCTAAAGAATGTTTCCAGAAACATGTTGATAAGTGTGTTGATGTTAATGGAAATCACTTTGAACATTTATTGTATGTTTAAAATTATAGGTGAATAAAATAAATTTAAATTATTTACTGAAATTTGTTCTTTATTATCAATATTATCACCAGACATCTTTTAAGCTGATCACGCTGTCAGAAACAATTGTTGTTGTTGTTGTTTCCAATGGCTCATCCTGGCTCACGCCATTGCTCTTCTATCTTGCTTCTTCTTGCTGTCTAATTTTTCGCAGATCAAGAGATGATCCTTGTCCATGCTACTACCAGGGAGCTCACAGAGTGTGCACATCTCAGAAGGGAGGTTGTTGATCCTACTGAGGTGTCCCGCCAAGCAGTCATGATCAGTAGCCATGCGGAACTTTGCAACTGCCTGTCTCTTTGGCAACTCCCTATTCTCAGAGTACATGTCAGCTATGTCTTCATACAGTTTTCCCCTTAAGTCTCCTTTTATTTTTTTATGAGAGCAGGCCCGGTGTTCCATTTTGATTTGTTTGATTTTTCCATCTATTGTACAATGTCTTTTAGGCTTCTGTTTTATGAGGGTAACCTTTTTTGCCAACTCGTCCGCCAGCTCGTTCTCCCTCAGTCCTCTAGGTGATGGCACCCACTGCAACACCTCTCTGCAGATATTGTTTTTGATTATGTTGTACTTTACTATGATGGATTGTATAGTGGTGCACTTGGATGAATCATTATTTTCAATTGCTTGTATTACTGATTTTGAATCTGACAGGATTACAGAATCCTGTCTCAGCCACAGCCACGATCTCATTATCAAATAATTATAAAACTAACAAAAATGAACAATTCCCAAAACATGAATATGAACCTTGACCACTATTATTTAATCAAGTTTACATTCTTTGGTACTGGGAATCTTGGCCTCCATTACGGTTCATCTCCACCCTCTGATATCCACAGCAACATGTCTCCAATTACCAGTCCTGATCGCTCTGCAGTCCCCCTCAATCTCCTGTCTTCATTCTCTCAGTAGCGGCCGATGGTTAAGGGCAATGGGAGGGCTCTGTTTTATTTTATACATGTAAGGGAAGGCATGTTATCATTCACAATCACAAAGGGTTAAACTTAAAAACATAAACAAACATCTCTTGTGAGTGGCGAGACACTATTTAGAACAGTTGTGCCAACTTATTTTTCCCATCGAAAACAAGGTTTTTAGTAATGCGGAACATCTAATTTATAGTGGCTTCACTGACTGATGTCTGCGCGCGCAGCTTCGGACTCTGCCCTAGAAGCCCATTACACGCTGTGTAAATGACGTCACGGCACCCTCAGCTCTGTCTCCTGCTTGCCTTATATGACTAAATGCAATGAAACTGGGACGCTCTGGCCACCGTCCGAACTCCAGAATACATTCGTCAAATATTTTATTTTGTAAAACTTCCGCTACAAATGATGGTGAAATCCATAGCGGCAATTCATAATTCATTTATCTCCACAGAATTAAATACATATAGGTATTTACATTATTAAAATAATATTATCATTGGGGGGGGGCGGCGTCCGAAAGTCCTTATGAGTAAGCCGCCACTGCATTCTCTCATCCTCCATTCCAGTGGCATAATCTCAGGGATGTTATAAAGTGCACTATGTCCATCCTCTGATCACAAGTCCTCTAACACCCGAATTCACCACTTCTCCCTCCTTACCAGGACCATACATTTTCTCAAACATTCTTAGTGTATTAATGTCACCAGTTAAGAGAGACTATGTTTCCGCTACATATGTAACCACTGGCTGAATTAGGTTTGGTACAGTCTAAGTTTTGTCCATTTACTAAGTAGTGTGGAACTAATTACATTTTATTTAAATATGTTCCCAAAATACTGTGTCCACCGTTCATTTTCACTTTTAACTATCAACTACCATTGGGCATCGAATAGTTTATTAGTTATTGTGGACCATTATGTGAGAAAGTATTTGAACCTCATTTGCTAATATAATTTTTTTATATTATAATATTATATTATTAAAATAATTTTGAAACTTTAGCTTTATTTAATCCTTGAATATGGAGTTTCAACAAAAAATATCTGCTGTTACAATAAAAAAATTAGAATGAATTGAATGAAAACAAGATCACTGCAAATGAGGCAATAAATATATAAATATTTGATATTTATGAGATAATCCAGCAAAACTGAACCATTAGGAAGGTTTTATTACAATAGTCAATGTTGTAAACCATAATGATCCAAGAAAATAGATTGGTACACATTCTAGCGGCGATATGTCTAAGTTACAAGAATATTACAACTAAAGACAGAACAAATATTTTCTTACCATAATATTTATTTCAAGTTGGGATTGGTTTCACAAACTGGATGTATTCTTCAGTTTACATCAATAGATCGAAGATGATGTAAGATGCTAAAAAAATATAAATTGAATATTTATTAACAATTAAAACAAAGCTAAATTGCTACATTATACAGATTGTTAGGAAAGTATGGAGAAATAGAAGTGATATCATCCCCTAAACATATTACACAATTTTTAGTTTGTTTTTTTCGCAGTTAAAACAAACAAAAATAATATTAACAAATAGTTTACGGGGAGTCGACAGAAATACAAATATTTTTGGGTTGTAATCAGTCATTTTTCTACCAAATTTCTTGTTTACAATTGTATATAACACTTAATAATAAAAACATACTCTATTAGGATTCAAACAGTAAGAGAATGCAGCCTGAAATTTAGCTACACAGAACACATCAAATTTGTAAAATTTATTTTTGAAGACATATTAACTACATAAAAAAATTGGGAGCTTGTAAATAATTTAGATTCATCCATAAATATAAGAATCTTTATATTTAAAATAAATTAAATAACCTTTGGTTGCTTTTTTTCATTTTTCACCATATTTTAAAATTTAGATGTCATACATTTTTTAAACTGTTCAAGATATCTTGACTAATTGTTTATGTCAACTCAATGACATGCCTTACACAGGAATTTCAAGATTTGTACTGCACATAAAATAAACATGTTTTTGTAATATTCTTTTTAAACGTACATTTTTAAAATTATAATTCTTTTATTTTTAATTCAAAGAAAAACTACTGTGTGCGGAACTAGTCTATTTTCAAAATATTAAAAAAAGTAGGTCTACCTTAAGAGGTTTTTGGTGACATATGATTAACATTGAAGTTAAATGGTGACTGGACTGCCCTTAAAACAACTCTAAACATAAAAAGTATCTTTCCTTTCTTTCTTGTTGTTTTAAGACAAAAAACCTTTCAGCCATCATCGCCTTTGAATACTGAAATACTATCGGGTTAGAAGAGAACAAGAGGTCTAATAGGAAAGGGATCTAACCCAAGGCTACACTAAGAAAGGTGTACAACAGCAAGGTTCCCTTAGGATTGCCAAGCCTCATTATAAGTGAGCCCCTGACTGTATAAGGAGTATCTACAATTTAACACTAGTGATATCTACAAATGACAGTTTTGATAATTCTGAACAATTTCCTGTCTCATCAGTTTATCTATACATTTTGATAAAAACTTGGGAAACTCTCATATAACCTCATTGATTCGGGTCCAATTAATTAAACATGAAGCATTCCTGAAACATTCATAATCCTATTTTTAACCCACGTTAGCTTGAAATGTGACTGTAAGTCAACACTGGAATGAATAAGACTTTAAATATTTGATCTCCCTGGAGCTAAACAACCTAGTTTTAACAGATTCTAAAACTCTTGATGGACCAAGTTTAAGAAAGTGAACAAAACGTTTTGCTGAGGATAAAACCAGCTTTCATTATTTATTTGAACTAGTTGATGTACGCTATCACGGTACTTACCCAGCCTGATAATTTATTATAATATAAACAGTTGCTTCTAATGTAGTGCCCAAAACCTTTGTTTCTTGGGCCTTGTAGTAAATGTTAAATTGTATTGGTAGATCAAGGGGTCTTATCCAGTAGAGTAAGTTTGATTTTATACAGGTTTATAATTTAATTGGTGTAGCTCATGTATCACTGAAGAGGACGACCTTGTCGTTGAAACGCGTCTGATACTTAGGCGTATTTTTTGTCAGAATTGTGTTCTGTGTGTTTGTTATACTGTAGGTTTTCTGACCTTCGTAACTGTGTATATCACTACTTTTTTGTCGTCAGTATAGCCTTGTGTCTTTTCCTTCATGTTCATATATAAATAGCATTAGGTAATATTGACAATTTACAATAATTAGTGTTTTCTACAAGTGATAGTTTCATGTTTATAAACAAACTCCCGGCTCATCAGCTTACCTTTATATCTCAATAAAGTGGTAATTCTGCAGATACCTGTATGGATGTGTTTTGGTTTGGTACACAGCATCCTTTATAAAAATACCAAATATAAACCATCTTAAAATATGAATGGTAGATGTACAAAGAAATCTTGTCCCTAATTATTAAAGAGTTATTATTATCCATACTCGAATACATCATTCTGGAGAATAGTAAAACATGTTCAATTTTAGTTTTGAACATCTATCAACATACCTTACTCCAAATAGTCATTGAGCGGTTGTTGAACATTCAGTCAAAGTCCAGGGCACACCAACAAGGAGGTAGTTCAACTTCGTGCCCCCTGCAAACACACAACACATTGTAAAAACTTTCTTTTGAAAGAGTAACACAAACATTGTCTTAATTGTAACATTACTATTAAATAAAAACAAGTTGATAGGGGCAGTCATGGTAACCCCAGTACAATTATAAAATGCAATACAAACAAATGCTCTAAATGTAACGCCCAATAGTTGATTTCTTGGACCTAGTAGGAAATGTTAAATTGTTATGTTAGATCCTAGGGGTCTTATTCAGTAGGGTAAGTTTGTTTGAAACCATTGTTCTAGAGGTTCTCTGAAACTGGTAATTCTGTATTTTAATAATTTCTTGTCCGCATTTAAGACTTTCAGAACTTCGAAGGTGTATATATTAAAATACTTCCATTCAATTTCCGTGGATTTTGAGGCTGAATGTATGTGATGAAGCCTCCCTTCACTACGCTTGTGACGGTAGCTCTGCCATTTCAGATCTTGTAACTACTAATATCACTTTTTTTAGAAGGTAAGGGTTCGAAATTACATTTATGACTATAACCTTGCTATTTGTCATTCTAGAGAAGTGGGGAATGGTACCATTACATGTAGAATAACTTAGTAAGTTGCAAGTTTAATAACACATAAAGTGTGAAAAAAACTGTTTAAAATAGACACCATTTTAACTTTTTCAAGTCTTTATATGCTGAATTTGACATGAGCACATTATAGTTAACTATACCAAATGTTATTTTTCTGTCTTAATTTTTGTGGCTAATATCATGTTGAAATACAGACAACAATAATGATAAATTGAAAGATGGCATGTTTCAAATAATTTTTTTTAATTACTTTTTTATTACCAAATTTACCCTCTTCTGGATAAATATCTCTTTTTACGATAAAACTGTTTTTAATTATGCTATTTAAGGTTTATAGCATCCTTAACCGTGATTCGCTTATAAATGTTATTTACACAATCATTCAGGTTATCGATTCATTGCTTTGAAATCAGTAACAGAACAATTTAAGCTTTGCAAAAGTAATAAATGGTGCAAAAACATTGCACAAACGTTCTACTCACCCATCCCCAAAACCAACCATAAATAAAAATGTCAATTCTGTAGACCTACAATCACAAAGTCAAACTGAACCATGCCCATGTTTTGCCCATCTTAGGCAAAATATTTATAAATTTAAATAAGGGCCTAAAGTCACTTCCTTCCCAATTGTTCCTGAACAGAAAATTTGAAAGAAAATTAATAAATATTATGTATTTTATAACAGCAGCATAATTTTGTTTTCCCTCCATTACGACTCATGAACCAGAGGGGATACACTTCACAAAAATATTGTTAGAGCCAATATTGAAAAATTAATATATTGTTGTTTTTACTTATGTCATCTACACCCAAATTTTGACTTTATACAAAAATGGAAAAAAAAACATGCCTAGACATGGCTAAGTACCAAATTTGATTCAAATCAATGAATCCATTAAGGCTGTAAGCACTACAAATATTCCTGACAAACAAACAAACATTCATTATTCCAAAATTTCTTATTTAAACTCAAGGTACATCAACTTTGATTTTTTGACCCAGCTGTATAAAATTGTTTACTCCTTCTATAAAATGCCATGTTACTGAGAAGATATCGTATCGTAAAGACTCAGTTAATCTTCACTAATGTCAAAATTAGGGATCGGAGTCACTGTACGATATTATCCAACATAAACACAACTCTCTAAAACCCAAAACTTATTGTGTAGTCTAGTTTAAAAGACCTTTAAAAGTTTTTTTAAAGGGAAAATACCCTGGTGTCATCATCGCCTGCATCCAAATTCTCTTATAGTATCAGAATAATACAAGAGAGACCTGATAGGAAAGATGAAAAAGGTTATTAACGCAAGACTAAATAAAGAAAGTGTAGATCCAGCTACAGTACTTTGGGATTACCACAAAAATTCCCACTCTAAGTTAGCCCTTGAGAAGAAATGTACAAATGTTTTGTGGCTACATTAATTTTAATTTTAAAAAAATAATATTAGTTTTTATATGTAATATGATATACACTAAAGCATTTTTCTTTATATAATTTAATTTATTATAGAAAGATCCTTTTATCCTAGAAAGAAAAGGATGAATGAATGTTTTTCGGTTAGATGGAACTTCAAAAGAATAAAGTAGTTGAATTTTCAGAAAGGTGTTTTGGAAAAGACTGAATGATCACCTGCTCACCACAAAGTTTAGTCACTAACTGGTTTGTTTGTTTTTTTCTGTGGGAGCATGTGGAAATCACATTTTATATTTCTCAATAAATAAATTACTTTTGAATCCCGTCAGTTCCTCAATAGACACCTTATAGCACACAAGTATAATACTTACAGAGGGCCAGATATCTTGGCACAGCTTGTGTAGGTGCTGACAGGTTTAGATACAAGTAGGTAGGAAGTAGGTAAGGATGAACACACAAGACTATCTGTAGAACAAACATTATAGCATTTATATTGAAATTAAAAATAATTTATTTATAAAATATTATGTTATCTATCACTATTAAAAAAGGTATTCAAGTACGTTTGTAACTTTTATTTAGATAACGAGCTGAAGGATATTGATGAAATTGGGTGAATCTAGCAATTTAGAAACAAGAAAATATTTTATGTCTTCTCTCAACTGTACTTCCCTTTTAATTACAATAACAAAATTCACATTAAGTTTGCTTACACTACGTGTTAAATGACAAGTATTTTTCGTTGCGTTAAATATTTACTCATCAACTGGAAAGATAATCTACACTTTTTTTATCATTTTTAACACTCTCTAATTGTAACAGAACTTCAAACACAAAATTGCAGTATGTAAGATACACCAAAAGTAGTCATAAATCATTAAATTTGATTGTTAAAAACTACTCCATGCCCAAATGAAAAATACAGTCACAGAGCTGTTTTTAATTATAACCAGCTGCCATTTTGGATTTGCTCAAAGGTGAAACTCCATTAACATAAAAAATATTTGAGTTTACTGACACAGCTCTCTTTAGAAGAAGGTACCTAAAACAAAATCTCTACTGCAACTGAGATTCCTAAAAGTTGGATTTGTTTTTTTTATGAACATAAATTGAATGGAGGGGGACCTGAGACTTTATGATAATAGTTAGTCTCTGATTTAAAATGTTCTTTTGGTTGTATTTTATTTTTTAAAACAAACAAAAAAACAGCCAGTACTATAAATGACACATACTAAACCATATATTTACTCACATATTATTCCTCTGTCTGAAGTTCCTCGAATCTGAAACTGTGAAGTTCAGTGAATGTATGAAGTTTTCCAAGACGATTAAGTTTTCTGACTACAAATAAATACAATACAGTTCCTCAAGCAAAACCTATTTAACAATGAAAAAACCAAAGATTAATTTTATTCTGTCAAATCTAAAATGCCTCACATTCACACACATCCATACTTTTTGAAAGTTAGAAAAACCATAAGATTGAAAAACCATCACAACAAAGAAATGATAAACGGGTAACCATAGCTTGATCTGTAATCTCACTATGGCGAACCACGACTTAGCAACCTCAATTGTAATGATACCAACCACTGAAAACAAACACACATTACACAAAATAAAAACACTTTTTTTTTACTACTCACCATTTGTTTCATTGCAGATCAGCAGCTTTTTCAAGATGCTGGAGAAAAAAAAAAAGAAAAAGAAAGTATTTAAAACTAGAAGAGCCCATTCGATGATGTAGAAAAACATTCGAATTATTTCAAATGCTGTTGATCCACGTTGTTTGATGATGCTGATTGAAAACAATTTTGTTTTCCGATGTAAAACCTAAAATCCTGAAACAAATACATCCTACCAATACAACCTAACAGGGACCGCGTATTCTTAACATATAAATTTAATCATAATTCAACCTGAGTACTAATGCTGCCTCTAATGTGTCGAGGACTTATGCCTGAAGAAGTGTAATAAAGTGGTGTACACTTGGACAATTTGTACAAGTGTGTGATCTTTGTTGTAACAAGACATTAACAGAAGTACATATAAACCCTTGTTGAGTAGATCCAACCTAGGCGAGGACGTACAACCCTTGCTAGGTAAACCTAACAAGAGGGACAGATGTATCACCCCTGCTGCGTCTACTCTTCAAAGATCTACATCACTTACTGTTAAGACCTAGATGTTGTTAGTGCGATGGACTCAACAGAAGTGTATTCTCACCCTTCTGCTGAGCCAAGTGTAAGTGGCCTGAAAGAGAAACACAGACATGTATACAATATATACATACACAAAAAACAATAAAAGACTAAATATAATTAAAATTAACTTGCCACATTTCATAAACAACAAAGATGGTAAATTTTATTTAAAATAATTAATTAGCTATTTCATGGGCAATCAATTCAATAACACGTGACATTTAATGTTAAAAAGCTTATATTGTGTCTATAATTAAAAAAGTGAATTCTGATACAAAACCCACAAATGATATCCTCACCTGTCACATTTTTAACCTAAAATAAACATTAAAGACCTGAGTTAATAAAAATTAACACATTTTATGAAAACAAATTAGGAGAATTTTAATTTGAAACACAAATACGGTACAGTTTTGAAAATCAAAAATTCTTATTTACCTCACTATTAAAATTAGAAAAACATTTTTAATTGACTATACAAAATCTACTACAATTGTTGTTTGAGAACATGTGAACAAGTCTAAAACTAAGGGAGGGATCATGGCAGCCAACCTTGTAGGGTAAAATACTTCAATTTTAAATACACTTTATAAATAATTGAAAATAGATTCTGTATTTTATAATTATGTTTTCATAAATATGTCAATACAATATTAGCGTTTTACAATTATTTTCACCAAGTTTGATCAAAATTGGTAACATTGATTTTAAGAACATTAGAATAATGTATTATTGTCATAGGACAGCTTAAGACTTGGCCTTAATATGCTCACATAGCAAATTTCATCAAAATGGGTCTACCATCTTTGGTTTGCACACAATGCACAGATGTCAGACAGACATCATTCTGTTGTTTGCTCAAGTGTTCTTAAAACTGACTTTCTATCCGATAACTTTACTTTCTCTAAAATTACCTTTCTATAAATAGTAAAAATTTAAATTATCAGATCGTAAAGGAAATTTTGCTCTTGAAGTGTTTTAAGTATATTCCTTTTTGTCTTTGTTTGAGCTCTCATTAAACCTATTAAACATGGAACAGGTTTATATAAAGACTAAATAAGAAATGAGAAGACATTTACAAATGAAGAATTTGAAAAGAATTCAATGCTACAGTATAACATAAATTATAAAAATATAATAGGGAGGGGAATTTACTATTGCATACTAAAAGTATTATTAAAGGAGCTGTTTCCTTTGATCAAATAATTTTATGGTCATTACTAGAGGTTTTTGTAATAAAATCTTTAATTATGTGCTCTTTGTATACTTTCTAAGATTAGAATGTCTGTACATTAGTACCTGAATGCTTATTGTTAACCAACAACCTAGATGAGCCAGAAAGGCTTTTCTTCCGACAAGGGACTGGAGATCAATAAAAAAAGATTAGATTTAATTTGAAACAAATTATGTTGTATCTTTTCACTCTTAATATTTGTGTATGATTATATTTTTAAAAGGTAAACTTTCAAAATTGTTAGAAAATATAATTAAATTAATATGAAAAGAAATGTAATGAAATAGAAATTGAAAGAAGTTGTATTTGTGGAAATCTGACCTGGAAGTACATCTGTGTAAAAGTGTGGGGGGGGGGTACTGAAACCATCTAAATATATTAACAGCAAGTGAATGAAAACTTCTATTTATATACATTTCAAGGAGTTCCATCATACCTCTGTAGAATATTAATGGGAATCAGAGGTAGGGGGTGACTTAAATATAACTTAAAGGTATTGAGGGGTGGGCTTCTCCGGACCTGAAAATACAAAATATCTGAAAATAAGGAGCACCTGAAAATACAAAGCACCTAGACCAAATTAGGTCTATAATAGAACCAACCCTAACCTCTGATATTTTATTTTAAAAGTCAACAACTTTTTGGTTATAGAAATCTTATTAAAGGGAGAGAAATCAAAGGTAATGATGGACACAAGGTTGGCTGATATGATTTTTTTTACTTTCCAAACACGGAGTATGGAAAGTTTTCTAATAAAAATGTCAGTATCCCGGGGTTATACTGTGTTCTTCACTCACCCCATGTCACAAAGCTCTGGGCTTGAGACAACAAGAAAACCTGAAACAGAAAAACATTTACAAAATAATTTGTAATTTTGAATGGTAATAAGAATTAACATGGAATAGATTAAATTAAAACAGGAAAAATTGAACCATTCTTAAATTTGTTCAACAAAAAGTAAAGATTGTTTCCATTTTATATACCAATATACAAAGTATTGGCCAAAGTTTGTTAATAGTCAAAAATTTCTACCTTTGTTTTTTACTAATGTTTACATTTCAATGCCTCAGGAACCAAAAAAGTGATTTTCGACATGCTGTTCGTCTCTTGTCATTATTGTCTGTATTGCCAGTACGTTAGCAGCCATAAATTAAGGCAGTGACATGAATTTTGGTATACGGGACTATAGTATGCACTTTTATAATGTAACGTCTAAATTATCCACTTTGCAGTTTAATTTTAAGATTTCCAAATGCCTTAATGTTACCCGTCCATCATGTGCTGTGACCTGGTTGACAAGCTCTGAAGACAACCTCACGCGACTTGATTCTGGACTTGAACCCTAACAGATAACCTTCGAGAGCAGAGTCTAGTTTGTACGGTTGAAATGTAAAGACGTCCGCACGTGACCTTTTCTACCTTTTCTATAGTCACTACCAAGTTTTTCAAAATGAGTCAAAATTTCGTGCGAAATATAAAAAAACCGATACTAAATTCATATGTAAATGTACATACTTCAATGGAGTGCTTACCTAACGTCTTTCATCACATCCGAACATCGTAAGGGTTTCTTTCGTTCATACCAGGTAACTCAGAGATTTTCATTTTTGAGTAAATTAAGTTGACCATATTAAGAAAATATGTATTTTTTTTATTTCAGGAATATAAAATTTAGAAATCTTTAGTCATAATTAAATTTTAAGTTATCTGTAAATTCTTTTAAAGCGTAAATTCATATAATCTTTATAAAATCAAAGTAATTAATCTTCATTATAAAATCAGTATAAAATCAAATTTATAATCTTCAGCTAATTATAAAATCAAAGCATTAATTAGTGAATCATTTATTTTAATTGCAACTAATATTGGATTGCTTATAAATTGTACCAGTTTAAAATTTCAGACAAAAGCAAAAGCTTCCTTTCTATCTTTAATAATGGAAAGTCATTTTGTAATTTATTTGTAAATACATATATGTAGCATTTTACATTTAAAGAAATTGCCTTTTTTTTTAAATATAACTTAATTACAAAAAATATGTTGCTCATAAACCTGCAACAGAAATGTTTAAACCTGTCTAGAAGTGTCTGTGCTCTATTTAATTACCATATGTATTTGTGCAGCAAAAGCTGGTTTAAGCAATAGGGAACAAGAAACTGTTTTCCAGCAGAGTTTCAAGTTCATGCCAAAAAAACTGAGGACTTCTTAAGTCATAAAAACAAAGAAGGCAAAATAATGAACAATTTAGTCTGAGATTTAACTTAGTCAAAAATAAACTTGATTTGTGTCTGTAGAATGATATCAAATGTTTAATGAGCTAGACATAGTCAAATTTCTTTTGTAAAAAATATATATATACTGTATGTACAAACCGTAAAAATAAAAATGGATGGGATACGCATGCTTTTTCGGCTTCACGATCCCAAAGGGGTTAATCTTCAAAATTAAAAAAAAAAAAACAACAATTGACGTCAATATAATCTTTTTTTTTAATATATAATCCAAAAAAAAAAATAAATTTACCTTTCTTAAAATATATAGTTAAAACTAATTTTTCTTTTCAGTTGGCCAACTTAGTTTTAGAGGTTTAATTAATAAATTGTCATATATTATGTGTAATTCATAAGTCAAAAGTTGTTAACTCTAATATACGTAATTTTAAAATTAAATTTTGTAACTCTTAATATTTTGATGAATTGTTTCTTTTGTCTTTTAAAATTCACTTAACAACTAATTGTATGGGGGGGGGGGTTAATTCAAATAATGTGTAAAATAAAATCCTAAGACAACGATATTAGTTAGTGTTGTGTCAATTCCAAATAAAATGCTCGGTGTTTCTACTTTGGTTATATTAGGGTAGTATCTAAGCTGATTTTTCACTACACATTAATTAAACATTACGATTTTGAGTTAAAATGATTTAGATTGGGTAACAAGTTCAATTTAAAATAACAATAATATTCATTTTTTTCCACATTAACAAAAAGTAAATTAAATTATTATTTAATTGTTATTATTTATATTTAAATAAATATTAATAGGTTACCATCTTTATAAAAAATATAGTAAATTAACTTATTTTAAATATTAACTAAATTATTAATGTTGGTAATAATTGTACTAACGTTAAATTACTGAATTTGTGTCGAGGCAGGATAACATTTAATTACGTATTACAAGTGTCAATCACATATTGTTTAAAAAAATAAATACTTGGTGGATCAGTCTAACAGAACGCAAAAGTGTAGGTTTATCTAAAACGATCTGATTGGTAAAGCTGAGTTCGAATCCGATGCGCAAAATCATTCTGCGCAGATACTCGATTTCGAAATATTAATTTTTTTTTTAATACGAGTATTGAAATCATTTGAAACCGAGTAATTCGATTATCCATTTCACCCGAGTATCAACATCGCTAGCTTCGACTTCACCAGAGCCAAGACACTGACACGAGCGAAGCGAGTGGAGACTTTTTAACATACACACATCTACAATGCAGACATCAAGAAAGTAATAATATACACAATTATGAGCTTCAGAAAACCTTGTGTAACAACTATTTTAAACAACTTACCCTACTTGATAAGACCCCTTGATCTACCAATACAATTTACATTTCGTACAAAACCCAAGAAACCAAATTTCGGACATAACGTTTAGAGGATCTACTTGTATAATGAGTTAGGTTAGTACCATAATGGCGCTATCTAGGATGTGTAATAAATGTTTTTAATAGTTTTTATTTTTTTATTGTCATAGAAGGTGTGATGGAGTTCATGTTTCTTAGAACTACATTTCGACCGAACGTTCACATCTTTTTATTGTAACCGATTTTTGATATCCTGAACTTCGTGTTGACCGATCGTTAAAATCTTTAAATTTTGTGTAATACAATAAATGAATGATTAAGAAATGTCAAAGTGATTTAGAAATACTATCGTGGTAACTTAATTTTCATCTGTAAAAAATTTGCATTTATCATTCCTCCAACAAGATCTTTCTCTGGTGGGAAAATAGAAATTCAAAAGTTGATTTTTATTTTATTTTATTTTTAATACATTAAATTGTAACCTATATAAAGTCAAAATATTCAAATGAGTGCCCCATTTTGAAACGGTTATTTGAAAAAATTAGTAGATAATTACAACCTAGTTAGATAATCTAATACTAGTTTAAATTGTGAACAGTCTATCTCAATAGGATATTAAATTCAAGAGAAAAACAGACAGTAAACTGTGGGCAAATCGTGCATTAACTGTCTCGCTTCCTCACATTCAAAATCAAAGCGAACAAAACGTTTCATCACTATCTCCCCCGAAAAAGTCAAAAAAGGAGATATATTTCAAAACCGGACCAAACAATTTCAATGAAACGTGATTATTCGTGTTCTAAACCAACGTATCAAACTATACATAATTACAAATTAAAGTTTACGAGTAATTGGGGGAGGGGATCAAACAGATGGCGGATTTATTTTCAAATTTAATTGAGATAAGTTATTTTCTTTTGCATGCTGTACTACATATGGCATCAGGGGCTCAATTTAGTGAATACTGGCTTGGCAATTCCGAGGGTCTTAGCTGTATCTACACCTTTTTCCACGTAGTTTTTTATTAGATCCTTCTCTTTCCTATCAGGTCTCTCTTAACCAACTCTTGTTCTCCTCCGACCCTGACGCTATTAGAGTATTCAAGGGCCAGCGGGTTTATTATATTCTTTAGTTCATTTGTAAAACGATGATGACAGAAAGGTTTATTGCCAATACAACAAGAAAAATAATTACATATAGTTTTAACGTATTGACTTAATTCCTCAAATTCCTAAAAGGGAACTTAACAGAGTGTTCCAAAAATCGTTACAAAACTTCAAGAGTTTTATACCTCACATCAAAACCAATGAAAAAATGAAGATTAAAATGTTTCCTAAAATGCTTAGCTTACAATCCAGCCGCCATATTGTTTTTTACAAAAAAATTCTAATCTTTTTACGCTAAATCATATGGAGTTGTAATTTAATATTCTACTTAGTGTTATAAATATCCAATTTGAGAGAATAATTCAACAGATTTTCTTCATTCATTTCAAAATGGCGACTTTTAACATCAAATATCTCAAAAACTGTAAAAAAATATTTTTTGTTTTAACTACAAATGGTTTCTTAGGTTTTTATTCTTTCTGTAGGGGAGTTATTGACGAAAAATTGTAAATTTAATTCTAGGTAATTATCTAAAATCAAACTAAAAATCCAAAATGGCGTCATAGTCTTCCGATACTTTTATTGGAAAGGAAGGAAGACGGTCCACGTGATTTCCGCCGGATGTTGCAATTATTGGAATATTCCTATTATTTATTGAACCTTTGTACATCTGCTACCCCCACCCCCACGCCCTTAACCTTGTACAATATCAATTCGTACTATGGGCAATGACTACATAAATACTATAAGACACGACATGGCCATGTTAAATATTCTACGCTTATTCTTGAGTTGTCTAATACCCGCTAGGTCGCTCTGCTAGAGAATCTGAAGTTGATGTGACTGGCGCTAGGTGGCTCTACGGTCAAACAATGTTTCAGGCGGGTAAGAGAAAACGCACTGATGCCACATATGGGACCAGAGATGCGAGGGAAGGTCGAGAATCGCTTATCTCAGCGCACGAACTGACAACACTGACTATGTTGACGAAAGTAAGTGAGAAGGTTTGTGAGAGAGAGGTCAACAGTTGTACAGTCTCAACCAAGTGGGAAGCGTACAGTCAAGCACCTGCTGCTAGCGCTTTCTGATAGCTGTGTGTCAAACTTGTAACGAACAGCACCCGTAAAGCGTAGACTATTTCCCTATCCTATGTCGTGTCTTATAGTATTTATGTAGTCATTGCTATGGGTAACGTCACTGACCAGGAACTTTCAGATAAAATATTGCTTGTGTCAACTGTCTGGTTTTCCTGGCACTACAGTGTGCTTGATGAAAGATGATCTTTTAAATTTAGATTTTCTTCTCTTTTAGGTGAAAGCTCTGTCGGTCATCATATTAAAAAAGGAAGAAAAGAACATAAAATAAAGACCCTTGAATATTCTAGTAGCGCCAAAGTCGCAAAACAATAAGAGTTGGTCAAGAGAGACCTTATAAGAAAGATGAAATAGAAGGATTTGAGTTGATCCAGCTAGGTCCTCGGGATTGACAAGCTTGTACCGTACTTTAAATAAGCCCCTGATACATTTTTGACAATAACTTCACTATTTACCCCATTTAGTGTGTTACAAGTCGATAGGACAATTATGGTACTTAGGCCTACTCAGCCAAATATTATAAGCAGATACTCTAAAAGTAATGCTCAAAAGTTGCTATCATGTGGAAAATGTATTGATAAAGAGCTTTTATCCAGTAGGTTAAATTTGTTTAAAACAATTGTTAAAAAGGTTTTCTAAACCTCGTAATTGTGTATATTAGTACTTTCTTGACATCAGCTATGCCCTTGTGAGACTCGAAGCTGTATATATGTGAAGTCTCACTCGCTACGCTCGTGTCGGTGAGTCGTTTCTAGCGGATTTTGTAATTATCATCATTATTTCTTTGGGAAGTTATGGTTTGAAATTATTTTTCTGACAATAATTTAGCTACTTGTCGTTGTACAGAGATGGGGTGGGTACCGTTACTTGTAGAATAATGTAATATGCAATTTGTATCTACTTTAGTTTATTATAAGTTAAATAACTCATATGAACAAAAAACTGTTTAAAATGGCCGCCATTTTGACCCGATTTTTTTTAATTTCAAAGGCTTCTTTATTAAGAAGGCTTCTTTATTATTTTTTAGGCCTACACTATAACCCTTTGAGCACCGGAGCAAAAAAAAAATTGATTGAAAAATACCAGTGAGTTGTGTATCTGACTGCTGAGAAATGCCACCCCTTTTTAGACCTTTGCGCATAACTTTACATTTTTGCTTATAAAACTTTTATTTTTTAGTCAAACTGAATGATTTTATTTTTTTTTTTTGATGTGTGTATTTTTATTATTTATCATAATATATAATTTATCATAATATATAATTTATCATAATATATAATTTATTTACTCCTAACAAAAGTAAAAAAAATTATTATTTTTTAAATCAAATGTACTCACCAAATTTTTTTAGTTTTTTTTGACGTTTATTTGTGGAAATTTGCTTCAAAAAATTTTTTTTTTCAAAATAGTTCACTTCACTGAAAACTATAACTAAAACTGTACACAGTCACAAAGTTTGAACAAAATCTAACGAAAAACTAAAAATTTACACTATGACGCGCATTAGAAACACAACAGCTGATAATTAATCAATGAAGGAAAGTCGTAGATCATAATATATTAATGCATAAATGTGCACATATTCGTAATCTACAATTCTTTAGTAACAATTTAAACCCAAGATTGGATAGTTTTGACAATGACTACATAAATACTATAAGACACGACATAGGATAGGGAAGTAGTCTACGCTTTACGGGTGCTGTTCGTCACAAGTTTGACACACAGCTATCAGAAAGCGCTAGCAGCAGGTGCTTGACTGTACGCATCCCACTTGGTTGAGACTGTACAACTGTTGACCTCTCTCTCACAAACCTTCTCACTTACTTCCGTCAGCATAGTCAGTGTTGTCAGTTCGTACGCTGAGATAAGCGATTCTCGACCTTCCCTCGCATCTCTGGTCCCATATGTGGCATCAGTGCGTTTTCTCTTACCCGCCTGAAACATTGTTTGACCGTAGAGCCACCTAGCGCCAGTCACATCAACTTCAGATTCTCTAGCAGAGCGACCTAGCGGGTATTGGTCAACTCAAGAATAAGCGTAGAATATTTAAAATGGCCATGTCGTGTCTTATAGTGTTTATGTAGTCATTGGTTCTACTCACGTCCGGATATCCGGACGTTGGTATTTGTAGGCTTATTTTTTGACGTCCTGATATCAGAAGTTGGTACACCTCTACCGAAATTTATGTTCCTATCTTAATTTTTATGACATCGAGTTTTACACTCGGACTTGTCGAAATTCACTCGCCCTAAACTTCGTATACTGGGCAGGTAAAAAGAAGGCATTTATGAACAACTTCCCACAGTTTTAGAGTTTTATCTTTATAAATCAATTTCGTACTGTACTATAATATACAACAGCATGTTGTGTGCGAATGTTTGTGACGTTAAAACCCTAATTATAAGTTTACACACACACTCAGTGCCTTCATTTTGCTCTATGTGCACCCATCGGTCGTCTTACCTGTATTGAGAACAACAGAACAGCTGTTGAGCAGCTTGATAGTTTAGCCGGTTTAAATAGTTTTAGAAGTGGAAAAACTAAAGATTCTGTTTAAACACAAGAGGATGTAAGATTTTGGAAATCCTGTGAAAATGTTTGCCAAATAATTCTGAATGTATGAGAGGGGGGTGTTTTCTATATATAGCATCTGTTTTGACTTAGTTATGGTATCAGTAGAATGTTGGAAAATGTAGATAAATTCAGGGTTATAAGCTAGGCAGAGTCGGATTGATACAGCTCAAGGTCAGAATGGAGGGGGTGGGTTTGCTTCCCTCAGATGTTGCCTCTCTCGAAATTACAGAAAATAGACAGGTAAATGTTGACAGTCTAATAAAATACATTACAATAGTCTAAAAAAAACATTTAAAACTAATACTTATTACGGATTAAAGTCAATCAAAAATAACCCTGGCTTTATTTTAAATGTTTGGCAGAAAGAAGGTTTTAAATTATGTCTATTTAGAAAAAATGTATTTGTGTAAAGGGAGTATCAAAACAATACAATTATACTAAGACAACCTAGGGACAGCAAAACGTTTAATTAAAGTAATGATAGTTTTAATGGTAAAAATAATAGTCGCAGATTACTGATGAAGGGGTTCATTCTTTAAAAAATCTTTTAAATCCGTCACTTTTATAGAATTATTTTGTTTTTCACAGCCATTCTATAGTCGATGATTTTCTTGACAGTGAATTTACTTTATAAGAAATTCAAGCGTTTGTAAAAAAAAAGATTTAAAGTGCCAAGACTCAGGGGTAAGATGGAGTTCTCTATCATTTTGAAATACCTCGGAGCCGTTTATTAGTCATTATTTTTCTTATAATGCGATTTATAAAAGTGGTAGAATCTGGAGAGTTTAAGAAAACAAACTGTTGTTCCTTTACCTAAAGGTGATATATTATTAATGTAAAATTCACAATTCGATTGGTCGCTATGTTGGGTAGGATGAACTTAGAGACTAGTTTGCGCCATTAATCTTATTTTTAAAAGACCTTTAAAATGAAGTATCACTCAATAGGGGTTGCTATTTAAAATTCTTGACTTACTCCATTTTGGGGGTAAGGGTTGAAAATTTTGATACTTCAAAAAACGTCTCCTTTGGTTATCTAAACTTTCCCCAAAGCAAATCTGTCTATTTCCATTAATAAAACAAATAATATGGGAGGTGGGACTTTTAGGACACTTGGTATATATATATATATATATATATATCTTATATTTATCAAGATCAATCTACAGATCGACTAATGATTTTACTAGTATAGTACAAACAAGAGTATGATAATTATTAAAAATTAATTTCCTTAACAGTACTAAAACAGTTCTAAAGGTGATATGAAGTGTAAAAAATTTCAAAAGATTGTCTTTTATAGACTGTATTTTTGGATGAGTGATATTTTGATAAATAATATTCAGGCTGGTTTCTGGAAGGGTTCTTCATGATCTAACCGAAGGCTTGGTTGACGAAATACTGGATATAAATACCATTTATGACACTGTCTTAACTCAGAAAAACTCCATTGAATCTATTCAACTATATTCTAGAAACAAATCTTGAATCCTTATTTGTGAATTTTTGTACCAGAATAAATTACTTCACACGATATCAGTAGCTGTTTCTCAGGCTGAACAATCATCCAATACATTAGTGTAAATTCCCTTAAAACCTAGCAAAGGAATTCGACAGGCTAAAACCATTTAGCAATTTTGAAAAAAAGAAAATGAATTGGCAAAAAATGCAGACTTTTTTGAAGTCATTGATTAGTTCTGCTAGCAAAAAGCTAGAAAAATATACAGTGCATCGTAGATTATTTTACAAAATGTAATGTTTGTTACTTAATTATTTAGTTATCTTTTGTGTAAACACTAATTGCTAGTTTAAACATTCCATCATATCTAGATCGTGTCACGTAAATAATTTTTTTTTTGGCTAATTTAGCAATTTATATACTGTACAGACATAAAGATTTTAATGTTAGATTAGTTAACTATTAATCTAAAAATGTTTTAATCATTAATTGTCCTACTTAAATACAGTATCAATGAACAATTCACATTCAGATTATAATTTTAATAACGATAGTTTGCTGTAATTGTTTCTGATTTTCAATTATTAATATCGTAATTTTGGTTAGGGTGTTAATTATGATTTATTAAAACATCAACTCTTTAAATAAACAGTTTTTTTTTATTTCCACTGAAACAAATATTCTATATGTTACGTATTTCAAATTTATTTATAGGTTACCCTAATTTGGGAGGAGGGGGCGACTACTAAAAAGTTTGATGATTTAGAATACTCTTGGAAGGGAGAGATTATGAAATACGGGGCCCCTTGCTAAATTCTGGCAAGGGGGCCCATAATTTGATGTGGGGGCCATGAGTAAAGAGCTTTCCAATGCTTGGTCAATCAATTTCCTACATTAGCCAGAAACTAAAATAATAAAATGTAAAATTAATTTTGACCTTCCCTGTACAACGGATAAACAAAATTTTAACATGTTACCACATAATTTTTCTTGTTCAAATGTTTGAAAATTTCCGAATTGAAGTTATTTTAAATATAACAAATTAAAACTCAAATAAATTTGGTTTGACTCCATAAGATACTTAATGAAAGTTGTTCTTTGTTATTTACATGTATTTTTTTTTTTTTTTTCAAATTCTCTCTCTATTACTACAAAATAATCTTATTTATATAATAGATACTTGGAATATTAATGAAAAATCTATCTCAAAAACTGTATTTTGGGTTCACTGGACTACCTAATGAAATGTAAAAGTAAAGCTGAAGTTCAACTGTGCTTACGAGTTAGCATCTTGTGAATTGGAGCAAAATCGGTTGAACAGCTTACAATAAAAACAAACTACAGAACATTTTACAAAGAAATTTATTCCACAGTTACTAAAAAATGTTCAAAATAATAAAATAGTAATTCTGATTGGTAGATTCTATTATCAATGATTAACGAAGGGGATGTTGCGGTATAGTATTTAAATATCAGTAGGATATGAGCGAGCCTAATTTCTGATAAAAAGCAGCCACAAACACACTGGCCGTTTAACAAATTTGTTGAAGACATAAAACAAATTTAGTTAACTTTTTATTAGATAAAAAATGTAATAGTTTCTTTTCTTTACTAAATCATCAATAATGAACTAAAATATCAAAATTAAAGTAGAGGGACTACGTCGCTTTTGAGCTGTTACTTGGCAGTGATGCATGTATGTTAGGAGTTGTGAACGGGTGCGAAATAGGTTTAGTAATTTACGCCAAAAACAATCTACAGATCATTTTACAAACAATTTTATTCTATAATCAAGAGTTTCTATAAGTTATTTAAAATTATTAAAGCTAAAAAATAATAGAAATTCTAAATTGGGGATTCTTTCATCAGTGAATAACGAAAGTAAAGATGCGAAGCTTGAAAGTTATTACTCGGTGTCACACTAAAACGTATATTATTCAAATAAAACACACAAATTCTTTTATAAATTACTTCCAGTATTGTTTTTAACAAAATCACACTAAAAAAATGGTTATTGATTTAGTTAAACAATGTGTTCCAACTGCTTCTTTTTAGAATTTAGTTTTAGTTTGTAAGAAAATGTTCGTTTATATACATAGCCTGTAAAATATGTCAAAGGAAAGTAATTGATTAAACAAAATTATATTTTTTAAGTGCTTTAAACTTTTTCTCCAGTCTTTGAAAAGAAATATTTAAAATGATAAGAGTTTGCTTACTTCTACAATTTTAAAATTGTCTTTACAAAGTACTAAAATTGTGCAACATCAAAGGCCAATATCTTTGCAAAGCTGCTGATGTTGGAATGAATTTATTAAAAAATTAATTTTCCTTTAGTAAAGATGTTCCTGTATGAAAATAACTTTCACATTGCAAAATTAGGCTTAGGTTTCTCAGTATAACTATAAATATGTTTTTAATTCTTTAAAAATAAAAGTTATACAATAAATATGTACAGTATTTAAAAATTAATAGTTTTAAAAGCACAATAGTGTTTTTCAAAAACCCTAGAAAACACTAAATTGTATTTCTTATTCAATAAGCCTAAGAATATAGTCTTATTGTCTCAAGTACATTTAATGTGGAAAGCCTAAAGCTGTTGATTCAAGAAAATAAAAAACAACTCTAAAACTACTCAGCTTACATGACACCAAGACATTTTGCCTAAACAAATATTATGTTTAGAATTAGAGAAATTGCTGTCTATATTTTCCAACTTGTGTCATTGATTCCTGTACAACATCATTTATCAACCAAAAAGACACGATTTGGTTTCAATATTCAATTTCCTTTAATGCTACGTAGAAACAACTTTAAAACATCTAGACATGTTTTAAGAAGTACATATTTGATTTTAAAGAAAATATTTCCCTTTCTTCCTCCAAGCAGTGATATTTTGCTCCATTTATAGTTTCCCGTCTATAGGCTTATTTCTAAAACATTCGGAAACCTATATAAATGTATGTTATTATGTTAAAAAAAAGAAAAAAGAATAGAATAAAAAGTTAACCTGTTGTTTAGAACATATACATTTATAGTTTTGTTTAAAAAGCGTAACAAATACAAATATATAACTTTTAGGTACTCTATAAGCTACAAATATAAAAAAAGGAATGGCTTTTACGTTGAGTGTAGCTAAGTAATTTATGTGAAAATTATATAATTCAGTCAAGTAAAGTTAATTACGAGCATAGTTATAATAATAAATATCATTTTAATTATGAAAATGTTTGTTACTATCTTCAAAAAAGTCTCTTTCAACATAACAGGTTATATGGGGTAAAATATCTGTGGAGCTGTCGCAAACGGCACATTTGCTTATGTCAAAACAGACATGTAATATATGAAGACACAACTGTTGATATTCTCATCTAATAGCTATGTTTTGATAAGGGAGAAAATAATTCTTCAATGAATCATTCAGTGGGTCCAGCAGTTTTATAATTGTAATACAACACAATGAAATTCACAAATTGTACAGTTATCGTGATCTATTATAACGAGTATTCAATTGAGTCCATAACCATCTAAATAACACAAATGTCATATCAACTGAAAAACTGTGTTCTATGATTTGAATCTGTGAAGAGTTAAAGACAATAATATAACCAATAGTAGTCGTAATACAAACATAATTAGAAATCTGTCACCTAATAGTTACAGGGTTAATAACAGACTCACTCAAAATTAATAATCTGACAGTTCTCACTGTAAACAAACAATTACAAATCTAAAGACAAAACTTCCCTCATCCCCGGCATTTGATTGATAAATATTCTTTTCCATTCATACATATCTGCAGATAATGTCAATTATTTTTTAGACAAAAAAAAACTCATATAGTTATCTGAAAATGAAACCCTTCCTGATTGGTTGATTTTAATAACAGATTTATAAATACCAAATAATGATCTTTCAGCAATATTTTTGTTTTTAGATTCTTCTCTCACTCAACTGGATAGTGTTTTAAATTCAACTACCGTTAACATAATGTTAAACAAGCAGGAAAAAACAAAAATATTGCTACTGACTATATTATAAAGAAAATATAAACCTATTATTTTATAAACCAAGCATAGTACACTACAGCAGTTGAATTTGTTTAATACTAGTGTCTAGTCAAAAAAGGTTAGGAACAAAGGACAAAGATAAGGAAGGAAGAGTTGTATTATAAATAACTACAACATAACTTCTTACAACCAAAACTTCGAGTTATTTGTTTATAAAGACAGTTTGAACCATCAAATCCTTTTTTCTATTTCAAAACAGCTGTTACTAGGCCTAAATTTATACACCAAATTCAGTGTCGGTTATAATTGTTGGTAAACTGCATATCAAAAAACACCAATGGTACCAATCTGGAAAATAAATTGAATCATGTTTAAAATAATATTGAGATGAAAATAGAAATGAGACAAGAGGAAATATTAGAAATACAGGATGGAAACTCTGAGCTTTCCGATAATGAAGGAGTCCAGTTGGATGAAGGAAAATGTAAAAGATGAGATGAGTTGAGGGGGTTATTGGATGTAGAAAGAAAATAGTGAGATTATATTCTTATTTTTAGCATTTTTGTTAGCAATATTTTTTATTAGTTGCAGACTAAATTTGAAAACAGATTTTACCTTGGTTAAATTCGTTAATCAGAGAAATAACAAATAGTTTATAAAATAGCAGTAATCTTATACATTTGATGAATAATTGAACTTAAAATGAACTCTTGTTTTAATTGCAATTTAATAAGTAAATTTTATGCATACTATATTATCAAACACCAACATGATAGAAAACACCTCAGTTATAACAGAAAAAAATACATTTTAATCGTATTTTCAACCCAGTTGAGACATTATCATTTTATATTACAACGTGAGTTTCACCATCACTGGCAGTTTGTTCAGTTAATAAGAAAATTTTAAAATGTAAACAAGAAATAAAATACAATTGAAAAGTCAAATTATACATAATAGTTATCGGATCAAAAAATTTGTATTCCTTAAATTTTCACAATTAAACCTTCAATAAAATAAAGTGAATCAAAAATTCATAGTTATTCATAACTACAAATTTTCAGTTAATATTATTTATTTAATATTTTAATCTATTAATGAAATAGGTATAATAAACTAAAATTATTTTCTAGAAAAGTATTAAATTTTATCTTAAAAAGAGATAAAATTTTCAATTGCAATTACAACAAAAAAGTTTTTCGTTTCATAAACTATTAAAACGAAATATACAATTAACTTAATCAAGGCGATTGGTAAAAACTCAACATTTTTAGTACTTTAAAAATTACCTTTCTCATCATAGTTATGAAACTTTGAACATAAAATAAGTACTGTATTAAAAAGATGACACAAGGTCGTTGTGTCAACATCATTTTAGGTTTTGATAGAAATTAAAAACAAAACAATGTTCATACTTCAAATATAAAAATAGCTGAATAATAACAAGCATACTTGTAACATTCACAATTTTGATATCTTTATGTTAAGAAACATTTGATTGAGAGAAATGAAATTAATTACAGGTAACGTGAGTAATCCATAAATGTAATAAAATTGTAAAAGGTTTTATTGCATGGATTATTTGCGTTCAAAGAACGATAATAAAAAGTTGAATGTAGACAGACAGGATTTCAGAATGGTTAAACTTATAGAAACAAAGTATTTGTCTTATTTGGAAAATTTATACAAATTTATTAGTTTAGAATTTCATAATTATAACAATAATTAACTAAATTGGTATGTTTAATAAAATTTAGAAAAGGTTGAATTTTGTTAAGTCATCAGAAATGAAGTTGTCATAAATGGACTGTGCAGTATAGACCAATAAAAAGATAGATAGAAGTAGTGGGGGAATGCACAAGCGGTTCTAGAAAGAACAAGGAGTCTCTCACCATTATTATTATTGAACAGTGTCATGTAGACGGTTAAAATCTCAAGGCTGAATGCCTGAACATCTAATGCAACAATCAATGCATATTCCATGGTTTTATACTTTTATTTAACTTTGAATCTAAAACTGAATTTAGTGCAACGTTACGCCTTAGTATAGCGTAAAAAGAACATTATAATTGGTAATTTATGCCTTAAAAAAGTAAAGGCAAGGAAATTAAACTATGGCGTCGTTAATGTAATGAAAGACATTGGTTAATAATAGCTAACTGAATTCTTTGAATTTTAAATTGGAATTTGATCGTAAAGAATACTTGTAACAAGAACTAATATTTAATATTTATGAAACTAATGTATATGTATATCATGTTATTCGCATTAGAACTTGTTAATAAATGTTTTATTTCAGAGGTTTTCATGATCATTTAGCGTATCTAGTAAATTTTCCCGTAATTCACAACCCAAAGTAAAAAAGAGTAAATTTAATAAGTCTTTGTGCTTTTATCACTAAATAGCACTCAACAAGTAATAAATTAGATATTTTTTGTTTTATAAATATAATAATAACATATGTTTTCTCTACTAAATTTTTACATTATGACATACTTGATTTAGATGGCAATGACGCTGACTGTTGATGGTGGTGGTGAGACGGGTTGGATGGCAAGAAGGCAAATGATGATTGATGATGTATTAGAGATGATTTATAGATGTCTTGAAATTGATGCTGAAGTTCTTTTCTAGAGGGAGAAAATGATAACATTATCATAAAAGAATGAAATCTTATAACAATGAATAACTTCAACAAAGTCAAAAATATATTTGAAGTGGTAAAAACCTTAAAACTATAAATACAGTATAAGAGATCTTTCAATAGATATCATGATGTTAATCATATTTATTTAAACATAGCATCTAACATTCACTTAACAAAACTGTATAAGATTGTAATATGCTTAATTTGACTAATACCTGACTTCAATTTAGGCAACCAAAAATATGATTGGTTCAAAAATATATTTTCTTCTTCTTTTTCCAAAGCTGTAAAATGATGAACATATAGAGCCTACAGCATTATTAATATATATTTACAACAGCTGTCATTTTAAAATACTAGTTTAAGTTATTAAGTAGATTGGAAGAAAATGAAATACAAATCATCTACAGTAGTAGCACACATGGGCGTACCCAGCGAGGGGCAGCTGCCCCCCCCCTGGAAGCAAAAAAATAAATCTATATTATACATTTTGTTGCTGGAATTTAATACAATTCTTGAAATAACTATTTTAATAATCAATTGTATATTGAATGACCATGGTTGCCCCCCCCCCTCCTAGTTTTGATCCTGGGTACGCTCTTGGTAGCACACATTTACAAAAATATAAGAAATTGATCAAATTCTGAAAACATGTTTTGTAGATTATGATCGGTGCTCATTCTACGACTCTGGGTAAGTTTGTACACCATTTATTAAAAAACAAAAGATCGTTTTCATTCTTTAAATTTTTTTATAACATTTTATTAGCTAAAAGTAAAAGTTTCAGAGTCAGGACCTATCCAAAATATAACAAGTATAATGTGAGTAATGAAAAGATTGACGGACTTCGTTAAAATCCTAGCCCTTTAAAAATTGTTATCTAGCTGCGCCTGATAAACAAATCAACTAAAATAATTATGGTCTAATAAAAAAATAAAAATCAACTATATTCTTACCAAGTGTTAGTTGATCCAATGTATTCCCATCATTCTAAGTTTGTGTCGAAATACTCTTGTAGTAAGTAGAGTGAAATAGCCTTCTATCTTTTGTCAATTTGTTTCATGAATACAACATGTTGCGTACCCTGAAACTAAAAAGCAGACATTTTTATGATGAATCTACAACTAGCCTACTTTCAATATCACTAAATTCTATATAAAAAACATTTTTAATCCCCCCCCCCTCCCACAAAGTGATTATACAAGACACTAATTTATTTAACGATCAGGACCCTGGTATAGTGAGCTATAAGTTAATCTAAAGATCAGAAGAAAAATTCTGGAAAGTTTTAGAAGAAATATCCTTTTTGAGATCCTTTGAGCCCAAATGTGTGGATCAAAACACTAGCTCAAATTATTTTGATAAATTTTTCTAAACGGATCCAAATAAAACACAGTGTTCACTATCTATTGAAAAATACTGGTTCATAAGTTATGGGTGTAAAAATGTGTAAAAACACACAAAGGTTATGGTGTTTTTATAAATGAAGCAATTCCACAAAATAGATTATACTCATTTCATTAAAATTTTGGTAAAACGTGAAGATTAACCCAAAATGGTGTGCAAAATCTCAAATTATAAAATGAATAAATAAAATTAATAATGAACTTTAACCACAGCCACTTAAAACTTTATCTCAAACAGAGTCAGTTTATGGCAGAAGTGAAGCAAGCACAGGCTAGTAATTATTTAGTAAATCAATATACATTTATAATATACGATATATATATTTTTTTAATATCTAATTATTTTACTAAATACCTTATTTTGAAATTGTAATTTAATATTTTCAATGAAATCATGTGTCTGGTCTTCCACCCATTATGTCCATAATGTTATCATCCCAGTAAATAAATTGTAGAATTTTGACTAAATATTGTATTTCTATATGAAGTTCTACCACGTTGGTATAAAACCTAAAAAAACCCTAATAGCCTATTTTTTGTTTTGTGGATGAGGCTACGAGAAACTTAATGCAATTTGTTTAATCGTATAATATATTTGTATACACAAACAAAACACACGCAAAGAATTTGTTTATAAGAAGTTGTTATGGTTAATTGGAATAAATGTTCCAAGCATATTCTATATTAAACTTACAATAAATAAAGTTAAAATATTTCAAATTACACTTTCAATTTTTTTAGGATTAAAATGCACTACAGAGCATTGCTAATCTTGCTTCTAATCACCATACCTGTTAAATATCAATAGGCAAATAAGAACAGGTTGAAATTGTATTATATTAATTGAACAAATTGTATTAATAAAATAACTCACCTAATTTATGTGTTTCTAAACAGTTTGACTATTATTGGTGGACTTTTTGTTGCTTTAGTTCTTGCTGATACATTGGACAAGTATGGCAACATGTTTCTCTAAGATATGGACTTACACTCTGTAAAAAACATTTGCAAAAAATATAAAGTTAAGAGAAAAAAATTACAAAATATAATAAAGGTAATCTTTTCCTTTAAAAGTGAACATAGGTTTGTACAGAGAAATACTTTTTATTATGGCTCCTAGTTCTGAAATTAGCAATTACCAAATTACAAAGTCAAAGTATTTTATATACTGTCGACTAAACGAGAAATGAATAATACTATAATCTGATTATTTTAAAATTAGTTTTAAATGTTTTTTCTTTAAAAACATAAACCTATTCAGTTTATAGCAATAATTGATTTACCTTTTATATGTCTTGTGCATTTTTCATTAAAAATGTGTATTTTTACTATATAATGCCACTATAGGCCTACTAAAAGGGAGAAAACCCATAGGAATTTTTGGACGTCAGAAATGGATTTTAAAGTGGAAGGAGAGACGATTCTTGGATTATCCATAAGGGTTCTTATATTATAAAAGCACATTTCTAATACAAAAAGTATTAATCTTCCACATATATACATAAATTTAAAATGCTAACCTCTAACCTATCCTAGATAAGTTTAAAATCATAGAACTATCAATAAGACTAGTAGTTTATAGCATTTGTACAACTCAAACATGTTCATATAAAAACAGAAAACATTTACATGTAAGGAAAAATGCTTAATTATTTTAATACAACACACTTTCAATGGATAGCCTATTATAAAATTTCAATGTAGGCCTAATTATTTATGAAAGATTTATAAATTTTACTGCATATGAAAATATTTTTCCCTAATTAATCACAAAATTAATAAATTCTTACAACAAATAAACACAGCCCTACAAATGTGCTACAAATGTAAAAACGACTGCTGTTATATAGATCTACCACTGCACATACGTTTTAACAATTTGATATTTAATCTGTTTGTTACACAGCTACCCAAGCTTTACGAAATTTAACCTTTAATTATTAACATGTTTTTTAATATCACAAAAATGCTAAATTCTTTAGCTACGGAACATTATTATGATAGTCTGATCAGATACAAATTGAGACAATGGTAACAGACAAGGTAATTATCTAATCGACTGCCACAAGCTTTTTACTATCTTAATGTTGACAATTTGATATAAAACACTTTCTGTTCAATAAATAATATCTTCCTTTAGCGCAATTTATACTTATGAATGATCGATGTAAAAAACAAGCTATTTCAGGTTACATTGTCTGTAGTCGTTACGATCTATGACAACTCATGAATCAACCTTACGGACCTAGTAAAGGAACTATAGATCATGGTTCTTTCATCAGTTTCATTAATGTCATATTTAATTAAATATAGGTCTGGAAGGTAACTATATATTTATGGACCTATTAAGGAACGACAGATCTTAACAAGGAGGCGTAGTAAAATTAATTAATTTGTGACATTTTCTTAATGAGTGTTTCGATATTTCTAACCTGAAAATGCTTGAAAACCGCCTTCTTAAATAGCTCCTTTTTGACCATTCAAAAGTGTAAATGATAGTAAAGGAAGATGTTATTTATGGAACATAAGGTGTTTTATATCAAATCATCGTCATTTAGCTAGTAAAAAGCTATGGCAGTCATTTGCATAATTACCAACAGACCAAACAAAAGCCTACTTGACTTTTGAAACTATATTTATGTTGGATTAAAAATTAGAAAACTTATTTCATCTTGTTAGGCCTACATTATATGAACTAGTCTAGGCTAGACAAAATGTTAATAAATTAAACTTGCTAACTATTTAATTCTCAGAAATAGCTTCTGAAATGTATGTGTAACACACATATTTATTACTATAAATATTAAAAATTAATATACAGCTGAGAGGTTTGGTTTGTTTAAAGCAATTTTCTTAATATTAAAATGAAATTATCTATTTATAAAATCACAAATTAAAAAACAAAATTTTCCAGAATCATTAAGTAGGGGTACTTAGAAACTTTACCTTAAAATAGAAAATTAATACTTTATTCACTGTGAAAATTAAAACCACATAAAAAATAATAATAGTGATCTAAGCTTAGTTGTTATTCTACTGTAAAAATCAATATATATTATTAAAACACGCAATATGACTTAAAAGAATAATTTAAATAATCTAAAATTATTTTGGTATCATTTCACAAGTTATTGACCGATTCCTGTGTTAAAGTCTCTGATTAAACAGAGGCAACTTGATTTACATCATTAGGTACACATTTTACAACCTGTTCAGGCCATTTTTACTTACCCCTTTTGGGCCTCACTTGAGTTATTTGTAGATGTTCAAATTTCACTTAATATCATGATTTTATTTCTCTCCTCTCTTTTACGTGTACAATACTTACCATTATAAATACATTAAAAAAAACCTTTAGAACAAAACGTTATTCAAATAATTGAAAGTCACAATTAGCTCCATTTTAGAAAACTCAAAATGTCGGCCTTGAATACAGTTGAATTAGGCAAGCCCTAACAATACAACATACAAATCAAAATCTATACACTGTCAACAATATCAGATAGTTCAACTCTTTAAATAATGTAAACTTACTGCTATAAACAAAATGTTCATAATTTTTAAACGTACAAGCTACAACTAGGCTTCTCTTACTCTAAATAAAATGCAATACCGCCAAAATGTTTTCCAAAGTTACAAGTTCAAAAATGAAATTTGAGAATGAAGTTTATGTTTACATATTTGGCAGAGCAACAAGAAAATAATTCAAAAATTTCATAGTAGTTTTGAAGAAAATATTTCTTTAAAATAAGAATGAAAACTCACCTTACTATTTTTGGCACCCTTTTTCTTTCTAAATTAAACGTGCAAAGCATTCTGGGAATTTACGTTGCCTAAGGTCTCTCGATTGAATGACAGCTGAGTAGCTGCAGTTTTATATAGTGTGATATAGTGAACTTTAGTGGAAACTGTTTTCTAATGTAAAATCTAAACATTCTAAACCACTATTCAACCGATAACAAAAACAACAGATTTATTCGATTATTCCGAGAACAACTTATGAATCACATGTTTTTGGTATCGATTCATCGGTTGTTCCCATCTCTACGATGTTGTCGTTTATTTTGTTCTTGTTCGATGTTAACTAAATATTTAAAAAAAGAACTGAAAATATTGTGATATAAAGTTGGTAGCAGTATAAAAGAGGAGGGGTAGGCGGCCAATATGAAATATTAATAATACAAAGGATGAGATATTTGAGGTTAGCTAAGTAGAAATTTCGGAACAGCATATTATTTGTAAAAATAGATTTAGTTGTACTGTAGCCTTCTAACACCAGTAAAAGTTTAATCATTTTGTATAAGGTTAGTTGTTTACTAGTTATAAAACAGTAGACCTTCAAGTTTACAGAAATCACTGTACTATTATGAGTTAATATAAAACCAAATTCCAATTTTGATGTTGTTTTCTAGAGGTTAAGTTGGGTTATAAATTATTTATGATTTCCAAGTCTAGTCTTTTATTTATTTTTTAATTCCTAAGGTCTAAGTGATACATAGGCTATCACTTATATTGTTTACTTTACAGGTTAGGTTATGAGGCCTATCCTAAGCATAGTCAACTTTTAAACATAAATTGTAAAATTATTACAAATTTCACTCGTCTTTTATTATTATTTTTTTTTTTTAGCTTTTCCCCACTCTGGATTGCCAAATAAGATCAAGGATTTTATAAATAGTAATTATTTTTATAACCTTAAAATTCCTCTTTATAAAAGAATATTATTTTATAATTATTATCATTGTAAATATACTGAAGAAATAGTCTACATATAAACAAAAATAGAATTAATAAAAACATATTTCTAAAAAAAAAAAATGCAGCAGAAATTTTTTACACAATCTCGGAAGTAATTTTCACCAAAATCAAATTAATTCTTGAAATACTTGTCCTAAAATATGTATTTAGTTTTGTTTTAAGGTGGTTTTTGATTGAAATACTTTTTTTTAGTGCAAAACAAATCAATCCATGCAGCCATGTGCAACCTTCTTATTGAAATGTAAAAGGTAAACTGGTAATAATAGATGGCAATTTGTTATAAACATCCAAACTATCATTTGTAGAAAACAGTAATTTTAATTTGATAAGCGTATTTTAAGTTCCAAGTCGCACTTAAATAAAATATTAAATTACCTTAAGGTCAGTCTTGTGACTTCATTTTGGTTACTTCTTACTAGTTTCAAGGTCGTAACCCCATCATCAGATAATATCTTCCTTCACTTTGAAGAACTTGCCATATATTAAAAACACATTCAACACAAAAACCGACAGTACTCCTATAGACATGACAGAGCACACAACAATGCCAGGCGAGCTCATATTGATGTGTTTTTGTGTCAGAGTATGATTTTGTGTTGAGTGTGTTTTTAATATATGACGAGTATATGTATATTTAATATATGCAATATTATCTGATGATGGGGTTACGACCATGAAACTAGTAAGAAGTAACCAAAATGAAATCACAAGATGGACCTTAAGGTAATTTAATATTTTATTTAGTAATTTTTAATTTAAAAAGAGATTTTAGTGTGATTCTAAGTCTGCAATAGAGTCTGTTATTTCATGTAATGGTGGAAAGGAATAGAATTCTAGACATACCAAAAATGTTATACCTTAATAATTATAAAAAGTACCAGAGTACCAATACAAAGTGTACCTAGATAAACTAGTCAAAGACAGTCAATGGTAATAGAACAAGTGTAGCCATGTGAGATTGTCAGAGGATTTGAGACATGTTCTGATGTATTAAACAAGGTTGTGTGTAGAGTCCAATTATATTTGCATTGTTCAATAATGACAGTGATGGATATATGGAGTAGTGATGTGTGATTTCGAATTAAAATACTCGGTGCATCCGAGTATCAAAATCCTCGGAAGAGTCCGAGTATTAAAATCCTCGATTTCGTATTAAAATACTCGAACAAAATCCTCGTAACTAGGAACAAGGAGGAGGTAATGTGCGAGTATCCTCGGACAACAATATTCGTTAGTGCTGTGTCAATTCGAAATAAAATGCTCGGTGTTTCTACTTTGGTTATAATTAGTTTGTAAGCTAATTTTTCACTACACATTAATTAAACATTACGATTTTGAGTTATAATGATTTAGATTCGGTAACAAGTTCAATTTAAAATAACAATAATATTCATTTATTTCCACATTAACAAAAAGTAAATTAAATTATTATTTAATTGTTAATATTTATACTTAAATAAATATTAATAGGTTACCATCTTTTATTTTAGCTGATTTGTTAAAAAAAAAATTCAAACCATGGACTTTTTACCAGACGACATTATAAATTATAACAATAGACGAGTATTATAAAAGTATATAAACATAGGAAAATCTCACTCACAATAATTAAGACTCACATATATAAACACTAGAGAGAAAAAACAGATTAATTGTTAGGAATGGACACCATACACAAAGAACAAAACCGTGTTGGGTCTGCAGGTGCGTGCCTAAGTACAGACTAACACTACAATGAAAATAAAAATATTTGTAATTCGTCTTCTAATTCCCCTATGTTTGTCCCCTGTGATTTGTGTTGCACAAATCACAAGACGACTTTTCAATGCTTACTCCTTGAAACGTTGTCGTGTCTTTTATTTGTGTTGCATAAATAGTGAACTTTTGTGGAAAATTTTGTTTTCATTCATTTGGTTATATATTTAATGACTGAGTCTAATTTTTAGATTTAGTTTCCAACAGTCCTACAAAACAAGGCTATATTGTCAGATTTCAGTTGATCTTGCTATCTGGCAGAAAGGTATGTACTTAGTACAAACATCAGTTCTAAACATACTCGAAGAGGATCATCTTTATTACTTGTAAAAAACATACCATTGCAATTATCTACAGTGCAAACTATGTAACTCATTGTCGGAAAATATTAAAAGCATCCTTAATTTTTATGAGGGTCATGCTCAATTTAAAAATACTTGTAAGTTATATGATGATGTTGAGCAGTTCGTGGCATCTGGGCTGTCTCAGGAAAGCGATTTAAATGCATGTGTGGTTTTGATCTTTTTCTTTTTTGTTGTTATTGTTAATTTATCTATTTTTATATTTGATTTTTATTTATAAATAAGTAGACAATTTTTATTATATTTTTGGTAATTATATTATTTTATAAATAGGTACAGTTTTTTTAATTTTATAAGTACATATTAAATGTAAATATATTTTGTAATTGTTGAGGTCAAGTGGAAGACAGGTCCTAACTTTGCCTCATAAAATAGACTCCTATTCTACTCTCGAAACATCATGTATTCTTTTTTATATACACAAACGATGGCTAATTCCCAAATAAAGTATATTAATAAAAACAGCATTAATAATAATCAAACTAATAACCCTTACTGCACACACTGAGACAAATGTTGCTATCAGTAACAACTCGATGTATTACAAACAAGAGTAAAAGGAAAAGGTGTCATAAAATACAATAATTAATTTGAATGTTCTTTATTAAACTAAACTTGACTAGTAATAACCTATATTTTATTTACATATTTTGTTAATCTTAAACAAATCAATTTTTAAATAGTAAAAAAAAAATTGATTCATTAAGGGATCTACAAAACTTAAAGTATTATAAAAACTCATTGGATTATAAACTAATTTTATCGTTGTAGAACAAAAACTCAAACACAAGATCTCTCTTGTGTTCGAGTTTTTGTTCTACATATTATTCTCACAGGTCAAACTCAATATTTATTTATAATTTTATCGTGATATACAACATTTATATTTAGGCTGTAGACTTTTTAACCGTAATATGGTTAGGCCTAATGTTCATGATAGTGGAGAGAAAAAAAAGAAACTGGTTATTCTTTAAGGAAAAAAGTTTTATAAAATACTTGCTTGATGAAACAATCATCTAAGTTGGGGGTAAAATTTGTCCACATTTTCTAGATTGGTACAAAATCATCAGTTTTTCATTTACAAAAACAAAACAGAAACCGTTTAAATTCATATCTTTTTACTAGACTAAACTTAATTCAAAACGATATGATGCTTTTAATGTGTAGCAAAAATCTGCAAAATTTCATTTTTGTTAAACACTAATTAAAATATTAATAATAAATATAGGTTTGTATCGAAATGAACAACAGCTCCAGTAATCATTTGAGTTTTTTGTCAAATATTTACAAATTATCAAACTAGTTTTAATCAAACAACAATAATAAAATTAAGTTGAAACGTAACAAAAACATACGAGTGTTGGGAATATAACAGTTATTTACAATGACTGTTTTATTTGTGCTGGTTTCTTTTCATCGTCACTTGAAGAACTAGATGATGAAGATTTGTCTTTAGATTTCACTGCATTCTGTAAAAAAAAAAAAAAAAAAAGGAACATCGTCAGAGAGATTATTATAAAAACAATGCATAATTCACGGGTTAGTCTTTTTTATTATTTATTATGGAACTCGTAGGTGACCATTCCTTCTTAACCCTGACGTTAAATACCTTCATAGCAAATTCGGTACTCACAAATTATATATTCATGGAAATGAAATTAATAGAACTTAAACATACAAAAAGGCAATGAAGAAGTGTACTGTCTATTTTTTGAAAGAAGCAAGAAACAACGAGATGAGGTTCAATGAGATTACACAAATTATGGATTGATGTGTTACAAAACCTTATGAAATAGAAAATAACTAAAATATACAAAAACATCTACAAAATTACACTGTGATCATAAAAATACAAATCCCATAATACTAGTGTTTCAATTGTTATTTTTATTATAAGAATAAAAAATAATAGAATAAATATTTAAAAAATAATAGAATTTTATACAGAAAATGGAAGGACCTAAGTACTCTATGTAACGAGAGGAACTAAAATTGAGCATAAACGAATATGTCAGACAGTAACGTCACCTTTGTAAATCCTTTTTTACCAATACATAACAACACTTTTTTTATATCTCTATCAAATTGCTCAATCTTTAATTCTTTTCATTTTTTCTAATACTTACTTTTCTACCCATCTTACGAATTTCAAACACTAAAGTTTGGTTAGATTTTGTATGGACAGTCTTACCTTGGAAAGTGGTCCTTGGTATTACCTAATAGTACACAAGTAAGAAAACACACAGAAAAAAACACTAAAGTTCTGAAATATTTCGTAAACACTGTGTGTTTTCTTACTTGTGTACTATTAGGTAATACCAAGGACCACTTTCCAAGGTAAGCCTTATAAGTGGAGTGAAGTTAACTTATGTATTTATTCAATAACCTCAATTACTTTAAAACAAAATTTAGATTATTTATAGTTGTAAGTCTGCGTTCTTACAACTTCATTACTATTTACCTGAAGGGTAGGGTATCAAATTCATTTGTACTAGCAGCTATTCATACAACGTGGCACAGGTTAACACAAATTATCTTAGCCAGACATAGTTATAACAAGAAACCTTCCCTTTATTGTATTATTCAAAAACAAAGACATTATTATTCAAATAAAAACATCATTAGCATACAATTATGCGAAATATAGAAAATATACATGTGCAAGTTATTGTTCAAAATCAAAGTTCTTAAAATGTTCCCAGTTAAATCGATGAAATTATATTCTCAAGTATTTTACACTCTACTCACGAGTAACCATTGTCCATAACTTTGAGTCCTTCTAACTTCATTATTAACGGAGATTTTCCATCTTGGACTGAAACGAGTCTGTCCAGCCAACTTCTATTACGACTATATCGTGCAGGATCCTGACAAAGACTGGCTTAGCAACGCTTTCTTCTTGGTTGGAAAGACGCTCTCGCAAGGCATCATGGGATATTCTTGCTTGGCAAAGCTAATGCTCGCTGACTCATGGAAAGTTTTTCCAGGTCTCGTATTTCCTTTATTCATGTCTGTTAATTTTTATCGGCGCGCACATTTCGAAATTTAAACTTTCAATATTATATTGTGACATTGTTTAAGAACACTTTACACTTTCTATTTATATATAATATTTATTCTGAATATTATTACTACATTAATATTACTTGTACTTTATTTAAACTTAATATTTATTATTTATTTTGGTTGGAAGATGTCCCATGCTTACAGAAACCCCCTCCTTCGAGATTCTCATTACGCAGAAATAAGAATCTCGAAGAAAAAAAACATGGAAGCTGGGACATTCCAACCCCTTGCCACCTTTTACGGAGAACAAGATTAGTTCTAATAACAATTTCGAAATAATTTTAATTTATCATTTAACAATTTTTTAAAAATCACCAATATCAAAAAGTTTTAACATCATCATTTAAATTTCAAAAGCATAATAAATTTTCTGCATTGTTACAGATTTTTCAAAAACATCATCAATTATTTTTAAGTATTACATAAATCTCAAAAATATCATAAATTTCAAAAATGGTACATTCAACATAGACAGAAATCATTTCTCAACATGTTTTCAACAAACATAATATTGTTCATGATACATCAAACTACAGAAATCAAAAGTCAAATAAAAATCATATTACAGAATGTGATACAAAAATATGATAAAGTATATTATTCACGACATAGCAAACATGAATTCTTTAAATGAGTCAAGTAACACATAATATTACAAGGTATACAGCATAAAATCATTTTCAATTTGTAAACTAGTCATAACAAACAATATTAAAACATATAAAATGTGAACAAGTAGATAATTTTCAATCATATCATAATGCAAATGATATTTAAAAGCACAAAAATTAGACATCATATGTCAAAACATAATCAAATGTGCATAACGTAGCATCATTGTTAATTCTTTTTTATTTTATTACAGCAGAAGATTGTATAACATAGTACATGTGAACAACAGAAATAATCATCAAATCATAGACAAACAAATTTTAAAAAATTCTCATATCATAAACTCAACATCACATATCAGCATCATTTCAAAATACATCATTAAACATGTTCATTGACAAAATCAATTATTATTATTTCAAATCATCATCTTTTATGATTCACTTTTTCATCATTACAATTTTTTATAATTAACTCTTTCATCATTATAAAGACACCTTTATTCATCATCACTGTTACATTTATTAAAATCACAATCATCTACCTTTATTATTATTATCACATCTTTTAAAAATCAAAATCATCTATCTTTATTATTATTACATGTTAACAAATTTATGAAACATATCACATTTATAAAAAATTTTTAAAACATACAAACATTATTATTTTATGGCTAAAAGGAAGATTTCTTTTCCAATCAAAAAACCCATCCCTCAAATTCATAATTGAGAATTCATATTTCCCTATCATTTTTATCTCTTAATCAAATCATTTTATTATTATTATTTACCTAGGATTTCAGGAATCTATCTCAACTTCATCTCTAACAGTTATTTGGTACATTGCCTACTTTCATTTTAAAGAAAAAAAATTTTAATAAATCAGTTCACCAATAAGACTCTCTTGTCTTATAAAAAAAATCATCAACCTCGTAGAGTGAGAGTATTCCCTTTGGAATCTCTAAAAATTATTATCAAAGGATTAGCGTCCATTTTGGAACCCCTAATCAAATATATCATCGCAGCAAAATCGTAGAAAAACTCGTAGAACATCATTTAAAGATCTAGCGTCACATTGGAACCCCTAGTCTATTATTTATCGTCGAACCTTATCGCAGAACATCATCAACTGACCCCCTCAAAAACCTCATTACTCTTACTGATTTATTAAAAAACTACATATTATTATTTATTAACATTTCCAATTACCAAATACTAAATCACAAACCAAACTATTTATTATTTTCCTGAAATCATCCTCCTTACTAAAAGTTTCATTAACATCATCTCGACATCTCCTCAAAAAAAATTTATCTATTATTCACTCTCTTAGAAATCTACATCATCTATTTATTAATATTCATCAAAGTTTCATCAAAACATCTCATCTTATTTAAAATATAATCACCACTGAATTATTTATTATTATTTTTTAGCCATTTGTAAATCCTGTATTATTATTATAAAGTGTTTAAAGTTATATCTATGACTTTACCATTGTTCACTTAAGTTCTTCTGCTGAACTTTATCTACATTATTATTATCAAAAATCAAATCAAGTATCCTAATCATTATCATTTATTTATTTACTTCTTATTTATCTAATGTATATAAAAAAAATTATCAACCCAACCTAACCGTCTGAAATGTACGAACCTAGCTTATACTGTCGTTATTGTTTTTAACCCTTAAAAATACGTGATGGTTATTTGTTACCAACAAACAAATGTCACCGCAGTGATACATGAAGGTTATTTGACACCAACAAACAAAAAAACTCCTACTTAATTTAGCGAAGGTTCTTTGATACCAACAAACAAAAATCACCGTATTGGTACATAGAGTTTTTTGGAGCTTCGTCGAACTATGATCGTTACAGCTACGCCCTGGTAATTAGTAATTTGAATGGAAGGTTTTCCATCCAAATTGTTCATTAGCATCTCCTATGTGCACAAGGCAACATACCATCATTTTCTACATCCATCACGAGTAGTAATTAATCGGACAAGTCCTCATAGTTTGTTGTAATGGATGTTTTTTCTTAAAACTAAGTTTTTTAGCATTTTTAGTGCTCATACTCACAATCATTCTTCATCATTCATCACCATTAAGTTTATTCTTATTAATCATCTCTTATTATATGTCAGATGTAAATTATGTTTATTATTATATAAATCTTATTTTTATTTGGAGTAGTCTTGGCTTCTATCCACTTTTCAACTCGGTTTAATTTAAAAAAATTTTATTCTGAAGTTATGTATCATCTAATCATCAATTTAAAGTTTCTTCTGATTCTATCGCTAAAAGGTTTATTTGTTATTGAATATTTATAAGTTAAGTTAAAATATAGATATCGAAATTCTAAAATTTACTGATTTTCTAAAGTATATACTTTATAAATCATGTTTCACTTATTTAAATTTGCGTATTTGTTCTTTCCTCAAATACTAATTCTAAGTTTGGCCTAAACGGGTTTTAAGGCTCTATCGTTAATTATATTATACTTATTTAAGTTTCGTATTTGTTTGTGTACAAATATCAATTTCCAACACTGGCCTAAATGGGTTTTAAGCCTATCTTCAATTCAATTTTTTATTTATTCAAGTGTCATATTTGTTTCTTTACAAATATTAATTTCTAAAACTGGCCTAAACGGGTTTTAAGGCTTATAATCAATATTAATCTTAATTGTGTTTTACATTTAAACATATCACCATTTATTATAATTTTAATTTATTTTAGTTGAAATTTTTTAAAAATTTGTTTTAATTTTATCCATCAATATCTAATGTTTAACCACTTGAACCATTCTCTACCATTTCTATGTCCTTCTGATCATACTAATAAACACTTATGTCACTACAGAATTCACCTCCCTTTGGTCAAAATGAGTTTGAATATTCAGTACCTACTTGGTTCAGTAAGAACCCCACAATGACCTTAGGTTAATGAACCCCTGTGACACTGTTTTCCGAAGTTCTTTTTTGGTTCACTTATAATTTTATTTCAACCCATTAATATTAATCACCCCCTCAAAACATCGTACATTTTAAAATTATTTAATTTTATGAATTTGGTAAATATGTCCTTCAGGATGCACCTTCCATTGGGATGGTGAATATTTACTCTAGGTTGCTCCTCCTAATTTAGCCTAAACTGTCCTCGTTTTAGTTAATATAACATTTTATTATCATAATTTAGTCTATTTATCTCAGGTTATATATTATTTATTTAGAAATCTATCTAGATTCTACTTTTTATTTAAAAACAACTTAATTCAAATTCACATTAAAATTTATTACATCTGCACATCCATTTATGATTAATTACGTTACTGTCCTGTCTGTTACATTATATTACTTTATTTTTAATTTTACTGTCTTCCTGATCAGTATTTCTTTTCTTTTTATGGTTTACACCCAATCTAAACACTTTTTCCGACATTAACTTTTTCTTATGGTTCTGGCCTAGTCTAACAACTTTGCTAACACTAAATTTCATCTTGTATTCCTGCCGTAACCTATAAGTCCACTTTCTAAAATACTGTTCATAATTTACCCCCTCTATGCTCCTAATTTCTTTAACTATCTCCGTAGAATCAACTAATGTCTTTATATATAGTTCCCCATAACACCCTTGTAGCCTAATTTTATCTTTATTAAAACTTTCTTTTTCAATGATACACTTATTTTCATGATCCTGTATTCTAAATTCATCCCTAATCTTTTTGATAAAAACTTCCTCATAACCCATTATCATATAACTACTACGTTTCTTTATCTTAACATCTAACTGTACTTCCACGTTCTCAAAATTATTGTTTACAAAATTCCTAACCTCAATTACATTGTATTTACTATTTACCTCAACATAGCCTAACTTACTCACATCAATATCTGTTTTCAATGCACTATCTTCTACTAAAACATTAACATCATTTACTTTCTTTAACCCTAGTGTAGGCTTAACGTCATAATTACTGCTTTGTTTCAAAATTTTAATTTCTTTGGATAAATTACAATCGGTTTTGTCTATTGCTACAACTTGTTCATTATTAATTTCATTCTTAATGTCTAAGTCGTCTTTATTAATTAAAGTATCAAATTTATTATCCATTTTCTCTATAAATTGTTTACAGTTCTTTTCAAGTTTATTTTCACTATCCCATTTATTTAATTTTATCTCTTCCCTTAATTGTTTAAAATTATTATCAGATTTTTCTTTCATGCTCATTAATATATCCCATATATCATTTAATGTTACCGGTTTTTCTTCTTTAGGCGACTTAACCTCTATTGTATTAACCTCCATTGTATTCTCAAGCTTACCGACCATGCTTGATTTGACTAACTTATCTTTATCCATTATTATCTGATTAATCCATTACTATAAAATCTCAATTATGTTTTCCTTATGTTTACTAATATCCCTTAATTATTAATCATTATTATTTTTAAATTTAGAACTGTGTTATAACCATGTACCACGCTATAATCCTAACTGCTTTTTCGAAATGATAAGTAGAATCGGGCGCCATGTATAAGTGGAGTGAAGTTAACTTATGTATTTATTCAATAACCTCAATTACTTTAAAACAAAATTTAGATTATTTATAGTTGTAAGTCTGCGTTCTTACAACTTCATTACTATTTACCTGAAGGGTAGGGTATCAAATTCATTTGTACTAGCAGCTATTCATACAACGTGGCACAGGTTAACACAAATTATCTTAGCCAGACATAGTTATAACAAGAAACCTTCCCTTTATTGTATTATTCAAAAACAAAGACATTATTATTCAAATAAAAACATCATTAGCATACAATTATGCGAAATATAGAAAATATACATGTGCAAGTTATTGTTCAAAATCAAAGTTCTTAAAATGTTCCCAGTTAAATCGATGAAATTATATTCTCAAGTATTTTACACTCTACTCACGAGTAACCATTGTCCATAACTTTGAGTCCTTCTAACTTCATTATTAACGGAGATTTTCCATCTTGGACTGAAACGAGTCTGTCCAGCCAACTTCTATTACGACTATATCGTGCAGGATCCTGACAAAGACTGGCTTAGCAACGCTTTCTTCTTGGTTGGAAAGACGCTCTCGCAAGGCATCATGGGATATTCTTGCTTGGCAAAGCTAATGCTCGCTGACTCATGGAAAGTTTTTCCAGGTCTCATATTTCCTTTATTCATGTCTGTTAATTTTTATCGGCGCGCACATTTCGAAATTTAAACTTTCAATATTATATTGTGACATTGTTTAAGAACACTTTACACTTTCTATTTATATATAATATTTATTCTGAATATTATTACTACATTAATATTACTTGTACTTTATTTAAACTTAATATTTATTATTTATTTTGGTTGGAAGATGTCCCATGCTTACAGCCTGTCTCCTGTCCATACAAAATCTAACCAATCTAATAGGCTATGTGCCCTATTGAATTCTAACCTAAACACTAAACACACTCAACTAAATCTAACTCCAGTATTTATGTATTATACGGACCAGTAAAATAGATTACATTAGGCCAGGTTAAAATAGCTACTATAGAAAAATATATTTCTAAAAAGAAAAAACAATACCGGGCAAATTTTGCCAGCAATGTTTTTCGTTGTTTATGTAGGTCAACAAATGCTCAGACAGAACAGCTCAAACATTAATGGCAGATTTATTGAAACATATTGAGCCTGGTTCTACAATAATGTCTGACTGTTGGAAAAATTATAAAACAGAAGAACTTAACAGTGCCGGCTTTGCATATTTTAAGGTTAATCATAATATAACTTTATACATCCTAATATTGGCGCTAACACACAATGTGTAGAAAGAATATGGGGTTTTACAAAATGGAGAAATAAAAAACACGTGTTTCTGTGACATCATATTGATACATATTTGTCTGAATTCATTGCCAGTCGGCGGTGAAAGCAGAGGGATGGCAATAGTTTCGAGATGCTAATGGCTGACATTGAAAAATTCATACTGCTGTCAAAACAATCATCCTTTTAGTATTTTTTTATAAATAAAATGTTGAACCTTGAAGTATGACTAATCTTTATAGTAAAATTGGTACTTACATACTAAATTAGCTATTTCCTCGCCTAACCTAATCTATTTCACTGGTCCGTATAATACTTAAGAACCCTGACTTCATCTAGTTTAGTCCAAAATCTTTCTCCAAACACATGTATGAAAATATGTACAGACAAAATGAATGTACTATTGGAGATCACAACAGCAAATAATAATAAAATAGATAAAGGAAGTGACAGTGGAGAAGGGCTAGGTTGGGAGAGAAGAGCAGAGAGCTAATTCATAGCATAAAGATATAGGGTGTCACTAAACTTGATGTAATGCTTTGTGATTCTTCCAGATTAGGAATGAAGTTGAGTATGGGTGTTTAACTGGTAAGAATCCAACACCACCCTACTCTCAGGGTGTCCATGAGATATTCTGAACTCTGCAAACACAGTCATCACAGTGGAGACATTAACCACCTCTTCCCCCCCTTTCCTCTGAGACGAAATAGCGTGGAAGGTGAAGCCACAATGAAACTATAAACTACAACAACATAAAGAAAAATCATTCTAAACTCACCTTCAATGGAATGGTGTATTTAAAAGTCTTATTGTTTCCTTCCAACCCTATCTTAAGTCTTTCCAAAGCCGTCTTGGTAATATTTTCTAAACTGCAAACTTTCAAAGCTTCTTCGAGTTTAGATAACGCTTCATCATACTTTTCTTGAAAACCTAGAAACAATTGTTTCCATATTAAAAATACAAACTTACTAGTAACATGTTATTGCCCATTAACTATATATTTTGCATCTTTGTGAAACATTAAAATCATATTGACACACAAATATAAAGACATGTTGTAAACTTAACATTTAACGTTACTAATTTAAAATATTTTTTTAAATCACATTGGTCATGACTGAGCTCTAAGATAATGGGAATTTGTATTAACCAATGGCTATAAACAAGACATTGTAACCAATGGCCATAAACTAGACATTGGTGATAAGATCCACATACACAGAATTACAGGAAAAAAAAGAAATTTAATTAAAAACAAAAACATTATATTTTCTTCAAATATAGGGACATCCATTCGTATAAGATAAAACAGTAGTGTTTTAGTATTTTTAGCATTTGTATAAGATTTTGTGATTCGTATAAGATGTATTCGTATAAGATTATCTTATTAATATTATTCGTATAAGATAATTTTTTAGAGAGGATTTAAAAACTACCAATAAGTCAACATATTCAAACTCAGAATCCAAGTACGAGTGACTATTTGTCAATTTAGAAAAATGTGGAGTGTCCACGATCTCTACCAGTTATAAACACAGAGCATAAATCGTTGTATTTGGTTAGACTAGACAAAACTCGCCGGGATTTGTTTGCCTTGCAGTGTATCAGTGAATAGGAAAGGGTAGCACTGCAAATTCCACAGTTCCTCTCAATTACTATTATTAGTTATTATTATCAAGTAACTATACTTTTCAATTTGAGTCCGCCATTTTGTTGTTGTTACTGTTAATTGTGGCTTTACGTTATTGAATTGTAATATTTTCATTTTTTTATATTTGTTGGTTTTATTGACAATAAAAAAGATTTTAAATATGAAAAGCATAACTGTTAAATTAAAAAAATATTTTATTTTCTCAGTTATCTTTATATGAATATATTGAAAAAAAATAATAAATTTCAGTTTACTCCAGTCGTTGTTGTTAATCAGGAAGGAATAACAAATATTAAAGGCCGTTTAACATGGAATGGTAAGCCTATACAAAATTAAGGGCTTGTGAAATTGTAAATGCTCTTCTTTTTTCCTTTATGGATGGCGGTGAGACTGTATGGATTTGAAACATATATTATTTTGTTTTCGTTACTAGACAAGTTAATATTTCCGAATGACAATTAAGTTTATAGAACATCAAAGCTTAAGCATAATGAAGGTGTTTAAAAAAAATCGAGAAATATTATAAAAAATAATAGACTGTCTAAAATGTTCTTGAAAGTTTGAATTATCACTTCGGGTACATAATGAAAGTGAATCATCAGAAAATCTGGGGGTATTTAAAGGGTTAATTAATTGTATTGCTATATATTTTCAAAATATTTAAATAACAATTTAGTTATTATTATTACAAATTATTGCTAGAAAATTTGTCAAGATCACATAGTATCTGAAATCAGTGAATCATATATATTAGTCATGGCCAACGACATATATAAATAATTATCATTTTCTGTTAGGAAAATCGAGGTGTAATATATAAACGATTTTGAAGGTATATAACAGGGCTGTGTATACATCGTTATTCGAATTAATCTTGAGATTTTACCGGGCTAGACAAATAGACAGTCTCAAAGAGATCGAGATTTACAAAGAAAATAAAAACAACAAAGACAATCTTTTAAATGAAAAAACGCAATGTTGGAAACCAACCCCTTGTTTGATAGATCTGGAAGATAATATGTAGTTTTGTTATAAGTGAAAAAAACATTTAAACTCAGTTGTTGTCTAGGTGCTCATAGTCATGATTTTTACAAAATCATTTAAAGTTACTGACATCAAACATTAAAGATATCCGTGTATGTATCAATATGTAATATTATTGAAGACCTGATGATGTCTACAACTGTGAAACATGTATTTTTAGAAAAAGCTACTTCGTTATTTGATCAAGAAGTTTTAAGAGGTTTAGTAACAAACCTTACCAAGAGATATACACAGCTTGGTCTTTGGTCTTCTTTATAAATAACAGTAAATAATCTGATATTTATTTGTAAAGGAATTTCTCGCGTATTACTTTACTATAGGGGCTGATTTTAATTATTGAGGTGCCAAATTAAACTGTGTTGTCTGCAGATTTGTTGAAAATTATTAATTTTCCTTGGAGACGCTTTTTTTGTAATAAATTTATCATTTAAATAACATGCTTGTAATGCGTAAGTAAATAACATGTTTCACAACCAAAATAATTTGAAACAGCTGTTATAAATGTACAAATATGTTATATAAATACGGTATATTTTGTTGTTTTGTTAGAGAATTTATAACAGCTGTTTAAATTTTTTTTTAGTGTGCCTTATATAGTGCTAACTTTAAAACTGTTAAAATTTTTAACTGGAAATAACTAGTTAATAATAAAACTCTGGTTTGAGTTTGAGATCGGTGACTGGAAAGTTAAGAAGTTCACACGAGATATTATGTGACGTGTTTTTACTGTTTTGATTATTATTGAAAAAACAAACAATGATGTAGTATAACACTATTGACTATTACTTTAGAGTCAAGAAAATTTTCCATTTGCTCCAACAGCTAAATAACAAAAGAATAATAACCTTCCACTGGATCCCTGGTCATTCTAGGAATGAGATAGCTAGAGTGACATCCAAATTTGGACCTAAACCTCAAGTGACAATCATTTTAAAGAAGTTTGTCGGAAAAAAAAGAAGGAAAAAAAACACTAATAAACAACTGGAGTCAAGAGACTACAGGTCACCAACTTTTAAATCTACAGACAATACTGAATGACCACAAAATATACAAAAACATCAAATCAGACGTTTGGAACAAGAATTCGTTTTTTCTTTCGTTCAATGAACATCTTCTAGAATCTTCTCCAGAGCAGAACTACTGGATGACAAGTATAATGGAGTCAAACAGTTGCAAAGTATTAATAGTAATAATATCAAATCAAAACTCAAAATAAATCAAGAGATGAAGTAAATTCAGATAAATTTTGGACAGTTTTAATATAGAATTGGAAAAAGATAGAGGGATTAGAATTCAAATAAATTTAAATGATGAAGAATAAATAAATGAATACTGGATAGAAGATAAGTAACACAAGATCTCACAAAAATTGTGTTTACTTAATCAAACACATTTCAACGACAAATTCACCACCCTCAATGAGCTACAATAACTAAACTATAACTAACCTAACACTGTGCCAACCTTCGTATTTATAGAGAACTAAAGCATGGGAAATTTTTTATATTAACAAGTATCGTAATATAACTGTAAGTAATGAATTAGGGCCGATAAATAATTCTATATTAACTAGAAAACATTTCCGTCTCTGTGACTTATTAATTATGTAGTAATTCTACTTACATTGACGCATTTCGGAAATATTTTTTTCCATCCTCAGAATATTTCACTCATTTGAGGTCGTCACAATAAATAAGATTTCGACATACAACACAAAACACACTAACACATATTAAAACACATACGTATCGCACGCTAACGTGTGCACACACGGACGTATATCAGTCAACTGAAACCAAGTATCTACCGCGCCCGTCACCGAACAATATTTATCATTTCCTTCCTTTTAACTTTATCGCCGTGTCATAGATTATATTGGAACGAAAATGTAGTTGGTCATTTAGCACATCATTCGGGTGGTATTTATGTGTTTTATATATTTCGTATTCTTCTAATGCATTTAACTGTCTGCCCTTTCCACACAAGTGCAACGGTTGGAGATTCGTGTTAAAGTTAGAATACGAATGATCCTTTTCCATAATATGTTTTGCATAATTTGACTGGGTGTTGACTGTCCTGTTGTTGGGTAGATATTCTTTATACCTTTTCGAGAAGTGCCTCCCCGTTTGACCTATATAAAAACAAGCGCAGTCATTGCAATTCATCCTATATACGCCAGATGACATCTCGATAGGTGTTATATTTTGTGCTTTAACCAATTTATTTAGGCTATTGGTTGTACGGAAGGCCATCGTGACGTCCAGTTTTTCACATTTTTTCATAAAAAATTCAATTCAATATGCGTGCGTCACGCCTTGCGTTATGGAATTTGCACCTGTTAACTTCACATGACATTCTTTTTCGTAGCGCTTCCGAAGCATGTGCGCTATGACGCATCATAGCCTATCACATTACAGTCGCATCTGTAATCCAATCGTAGTGGTGTTGTTTGTTAGCCAAATTATTTGTCCTTTAGTTTTTGTCTTTAGTTTCTTAGTGTTTTAGTTATTTGGTATATATTTAATATTTATTTTTGTTTAGTATTTAAAATGAGTCGTATTAATCATTACTTTGATAAATCAGATGAAATAAGAGACGCATTAGAAGAGTATGATGGTGCTTATATCTCAGATCATGAGAGCGATGTTGCATCTAACGTAGGTGAAGAACTTGATGAAGAAATTGCAAATGAATTTGGTGGATTGACTGTTATTAATGAAAATGACTATGAATTGGTAGAAGACGAATTAGAAAATAGTGTTGAACAGAGTGAAGATAGTGAAGTGCTGGCCAACGATGTGCAAGACAATTGTGAAGAGCAGAGTAATGAAAGTGACTGGGAAGAATGGACAGAAAATCATGTAAGTTTCACAAAATTTTCTTACAAAAACATTAATGGCTTTCGCCCACCTCAGGGACCAAAACCAATGTCAGAAGCTGATTTTTTCCAGTTATTTTTTACTGACGAGTTGCTGGCAGAAATAGTACGTGAAAGTAATAGGTATGCACATGAAAAGATCACGATGAATACACCATTACTAAAAAATTCTATATGGCGGTCCTGGAAGGATTTTACCCTTTTGGAAATGAAAGCCTTTATAGGCGTGTTCATAAATATGGGTATGAACCCCAAACCAGAACTTACTGATTATTTTTCCAGCAACTACATTGACTATTGCCCTTTCTTCAAAGATACTTTTTCCAAAGATAGGTTCTTACAAATCTTTTGGAACCTTCACGTGAGCCCACCTCACAATGGACCTGTTGCAGGAACTATTACTCGTTCTGGGAAAGTACGGAGGGTTGTACAATACCTAGATACTAAATATAGACAATATTACATACCAAAAAGCAAGGTGTCTGTCGATGAAAGTACTGTCGGCTTTAAAGGCAGGGTGTTGTTCAAGGTATATAACAAGGACAAGCCGACCAAATGGGGAATAAAAATTTTCGTTATCTCCGAATCTTACACAGGGTACATTTGTGGACTAGAGCCGTATATGGTAAAACAAACAATCAGTGCCATGACCAGACCAGACCTAGGTTCAACAAGTAGAATAGTTTTACATTTAGTGGAAAAGCTAGAAGCAGACTTTGGTAATGTTGAAGGCTTACATGTCTTCACAGACAGATTTTATACAAACCTAGATCTCGCAAAAGCCCTTCATGAAAAAAAAAGTACACATTACTGGCACAATCATGAGAAACCGCCTTGGATTACCTCCTCAAGTGAAACCGATGCGGAAAAAGAAAGCTGATAGCCAAAAGAAAAAAGGCAAGATTGTAGAGCGCTTAGTAAAGTTAAAAAAGGGTGAAATGAAAGCATTTCGAAAAAATAACACTTATTCTCTAGTTCTGTGGCAAGATACTAATCTTGTAGTGATGCTCACCACTCTATACAACAATTCTAGTCAAACAGTACGAAGAGTGCAGAAAGGCGGTTTGGTTGAAAATATTGTGAAGCCAACCGTCGTTTGTAAGTATAATGAGTCGATGGGTGGTGTCGACAAGGCAGATCAATACATTTCTTCATACGCTTTCATTCGGAAGTCCATTAAATGGTGGCGTAAGGTGTTTTTTTGGCTGGTAGAAACAGCTATTGTTAACGCTTTCATACTGTTCAACTTAGATAAACCACAAAACCAACGAGTAAATCAACGTAAATTCAGGAAGGCACTAGTAAAACAACTTGTTGGAACTGTGAAGAATGTCACAAAAAGACACAGGCCATCAGAAATTGTACAAGATGAACGTTTAAATGGACAAATACATTTAATTTATCCATTGGAAAACAAGAGGAGAAAAGATTGTCTAGTATGCAGTGACCGTACAGCAGGAAAGTCCCGAAAAAGGAGCAAGTTTTTTTGTAAAACATGTTCAGATGAACCAGGCCTCTGCGTAGGTACATGTTTTGAGAAATATCACACTCAAAAAAACTTTAAAGACTAATTTTCTATTGAAAAAGTGTATTTTAATTGAAGTGATTTTGTAAGAGTTATTTTGTTTGTTGATTTCTACAGTTAATATTTTATTTATGTAATAGAATTAGATTTGTAATACAGTAGAACCTCTGTTAACCAGCCTCGGATTAACCGGTCCTCGGATTAACCGGCCTATATCGTAGTGTACTGGTTGGATGAGAGTTTCCGAAAATAAATTGTAATTGAAACACCAAAGCGGCGGCGATATCAAACGACTTTGTCTATAGCGGTATCCCAATGTTGGCAGCGTAAAAACACCGCGGTACCAAAGTGGCGGCGATATCAAACGACTTTGTCGATAGCGGTATCCCATTGTCGGCGACGTAAAAACACCGCGGCACCAAAGCAGCGGCGAGTCAAACGACTTAGTCGATATCGGTATCGCATTGTCGGCGGCACCAAAGCAGCGGCGAGTCAAACGACTTTGGCGATAGCGTATCCCATTGTCGGCGGCATAAAAACACCGCGGCATTGTCACCCGTCGGTATAGCAGACATACACAGACAAAAACGTTTGAGGGGCCGCTTTTTTCCACGAATCAATTTAGTATAGCCTACATTATGGAAAATATAACATTACTTTTTCTTGGAAGCTTGTGTTGGTTTCGTTTGAGACGCGGTTAAATGTGTCAAAAGACTTGACAGGGGGGGATCTGTAAAAAAGCTTTGTAGTGTTTAATTTTTTCATGTTTGATGTATAATATACATAACATAATATATACGATACATTTATGTACAATAAAATGAGTTGCAATAACATCTTTATTGCATAATTTTTAGTGCTACCTAATTAAATAAGCTTTCTTTGAACGAAAACCGATTTTTCACGGGAGCCTCGGATTAACCGGTCAAACGGGTAACCGGCCCGGGGGTCAGTCCCGACTAGACCGGTTAAGAGGGGTTCTACTGTATGTATATTATGTTTTTCTTCAATTCATTACCTTTTTAAAAAAATATTACATTTTCACATTTAAATCACGTCTAGGCTTTAATTTTTTTTAAATAAATTTCCTTATCACACTGTTAGGGAAAGAACAAAAACAGGTGTAGAGTTGGTAGGGCAATGTATGCAACATGGCGGCAGAGCTGACAGCACTGCAGACATGGGCCTCAGTGTGGCCCATCAGACCTGAGAGGACATTTTGATTAGTAAACTTAAAGAGCTGACAGAGAAATGGCGGTGGGCCCCCGTGTGACCCATCAGACCTGAGAATACAATTACTAAAACACCCATCAGATGGCAAAGGGTTAAAGTAAAATATAAAATGTATTGTTAGATATAAGATTAGAATATTGTATTAGTTAGTTGCTAACTTTTAAGTTATTTTGAAGGACACGAGGCACTTGTTAACACCTTTATATTAGAAAGTAGGTTTAGGTCATGCCCCTTTAGTTTTGTGTAAATATGGGGGTTGGTGCAGTGCTAGGTTAGTTATTATTTAGTTATTGTAGCTCATGTATCACTGAGTATGGCGACTTTGTCGTTGAAAGATGTTTGATTAAGTAAATGTAAATTTTGTGTTCGAGTTGATTCTAATATTATCTCACAAGTCGAGCTCAATATTTATTTATAAATGAACACTGATTCAATTTAAAAAACTACAAATAATAATAATAAATAAACTTCAGTTAAAATCAAATAAATTTGAATTGTTATTTATATATATTTATGCTTCTATGGTCAAAAATAAAAGTTAATATAAATGGCATAAAATATTAAACATTAATTCAGATTGTGTTTGTTTTAAAATTCCTAGAAAGTGAAAAAACAAGATGTATATTTATGTGCTAAAATATATGTGCTCATTTTGCAAATGATAAGTATAGATTTTGCAAGTTCCTTTTTCAAATGACACTCCCTGATAGAGAGTTTTATTAGATGGACAAAGTAAAGCTAGTATACTCAAATTAAAGAAAGGTTTAATAATAATTTTAAATTTCTTAAAAAATTGTTAAGAATAGATTTTCCTTGTAAAGTTAAAAGTAAAATCTTATTCTTGCAAACGTAACGTAGAAAGTAGAGTAAAGGGGCAAAGAGAATGGTTAAAAAATAAAAATTGAAGAAGAGAGACACATTGCACTGCAACTGTACAGCTTCGAGGGGTGCTACATGGATTTTTAATATTGAACAGCTGTACAAATATAATCATCGTTATAAGATCAAAAGCTCATTAAATGCTAATTTTCAAGTTAAATTACATATTTACCGTTAAACATTCTAACAAATGGAGACTATACTCCACAGAAAAACTATATGGATTACTGATCCAACCAGTTCTGAAACTCTTCACAAAGTAAACGAAATCAGAGGAAAATCTTAAGCTTAGTATCAGGCCAGGGCGTTTTCATGAAACATCTTAAAATCATGGGATTACTGCAAGGAAACTTGAAATGAAGAGAATGTAATCAGCACCTAGAAACTACAAAACATACTTTGAAAAAGCGAAGCAGCAAGTAACCAAGAAGTACAAATCCTGATCCTAAAAGAAGTAATCAAAAAGTCTCATTGGGGGGTAAAAACCCACTTCTATTTATAATAATAAAAATAAACAAAATAAATAATTTATTGAAATTTAACAAATACTTTGGAAGATTACAAAGTAATTCATATTCATAATTGTAAATTAATGGATCAATAACTCATTCATAATATTACAACCCATCATAACTTACAATTAATAGTTATTATGGTGCTATACAGATGTCCCATAACTCCTGGTGTTGCGGAAGGTGAATTCACTATTAGACTTTGAAGTTGTTCCACAAGTTCTGAATTTCTTGTCGATCTCGCTTTCGCCAGTATACTTTGGAACATCAAACGTGACGTGTTGTTTAAATACTTGTTGTATACAGCTTTCGCTTCATCTAATTGAGAATTGCCAAAGTAGTAAGCGAAAAGGTTGTTTGCAGGCGCTACGTATCCTTTATTGTTGTACTTCTCTATCATTCTCTCAACTGAAATGTAATGAATCATTTTGTTTATACAAATATAAAATTGATTAGTTTTGATAGAAAAATAGATTGCATCAATCAATAAAAAATTATAGTTTTGGCCAATTTAAAGTTTTTTGATTTAAAATGTATGACTTCTTGGCAAAAAAATATGAATTTGTTTTGTATATTATGAAGTCCAGTGAGTTCCAAAAGTGGTTTCTGTAATGTCTGTGTTCCATAACCCAAATATGTGGATTGCTTTTCATCCAATTTTGTAAGTAGGCATGTTTTGGCCAGTATGTCCAACTAATTGAAATTAAGAAATTCCTGTATTTTTCCTTCACATCCTGGAAATCTCTATAAACCGGATCTAGTTCTATGAATTGGACGGGGGGGGGGGGGGGGGTACACAAGAAATAATAATATTACAGAAATCATAATTTCATAGTATTTATAAATTAATGTTATTTGATTACCTTATTGTACTAGTATGATTTATGTTGAAATATCGTATTCATGAGTCTTACAAACAATGCAAAATGCAAAATAACAGTCAATTTTTTGTTTCTGTTTCTCTAATAAAGATGTTTAATGTATATTACTTCCGATATAATGTCACCTGCTTCCAGCTTTCAGTAGTATTAGGTTTATAAATAGATAATAGGAGAAAAAGTTTCAGATACAAAGAATGGAAAATTAGTTTTTTTTTATATTTTCGTTGTTTAAATACATTATATTAATTATCCAGTAAGTTAGTAGTATTAAGTGCTTCGTTATAAATAAAACTTATTGAATTAGAATAATGAATCATCTCATTAGTCCATTACCAGGTTTAGCAATTATTTGTTTAAATTTTTAGCAAACTTTATTATTTATTACTATGAAATAAATAATAGGGTTGATTTTTAAAAGATGAATCTTCCTCGAATTGCAACAGATAGAATGGAGAAAATACATTTAAAACTAATAATAAAACTATTGTACAGACGAAATTTCACAAAGGCCTAAACATTGGAGGTGAAAGTTGTAATTTCTTGTTAACCCTGTAAATATACGAGTTATCAAAAAAAGTCAATGCGTTGAATTTTAAGAACATAAAATTATCTAGATTTAGTTTCTTATATTTTTCAACGAAAAAAATATAATTGAAAACCCTGTATTTTACTTAGACCGGAACATACATAACTTGAATAGAGAGATACCCTTTCAGTGGATGTCTGGATGTTCTTACAAAAGGGAATGAGAAAGCGAATGAAGTAGCGAGACTGGCCCAAAAACCCAAAAGTACAGCGCAAAAACCCAAAATGTAGAATATTTTAATATCTGATGTAAGTAAAATTAAACAAACACAACAATTTTGTAAGAAATTTGTACGTCATTCAACTGGAACCCAATTATCTGGGAACATACAACAACAACAGACAGACGCAAACATTCATATCTAGAGCAAGAATAGAGCATACCATAACAGTTTAGTACTTACACTCATGCAACAGTTTCCCCTTTGTGTAAATTATGTAATTTTATAATATAAACACTGAGCACATACTAATGGAGTGTACACACTACAGAAATCCCACAAAACACAAGATGACAGAACCAACAAGAAACTGCTTATGATGGTTGGTAAAGTGTACGAGATTCATCATGCCATTGATACGGGATATTGAACACACTTAACAAGAAGAAGTAACATTTTCTTCCAGTATATATATAAAAGTTACACCAGCCTGTGTGATGGAAGCTGTTGTAAACACTTAGTCTATGCGGCTGTTACTGTAAACAATTAGCTTCTCTGGTGTTATAATTATAAAAATCTTTGTTATAAACTGGTTTATATTTGATCCAACTACATATAATGGTCTCAAAAATATATAGACTTGGAAAATTGATTATTTTCTAGTCTTTGAAAGCCCTCGTGCAGCAGGATTCCTATTTTTGTTTTTAAATCTGCCATAACTCAGTTTCATTTTGTAAACGTAAAGCTCTTGTCACTCTACATGATTACTCGATATTTCACATGTGGGTGTGGGTAGTTAATTTCACAGTAGGACTAAGAAGTGTTTGTTTAGTGCAGTAACATTAAGGTTAGGTTAGGTAGAATAAAAATTCTACAGCAAATTTTGATAAAGTATCTCTATGGTTAATTGTTAGACCACAGTCTGTCACTAGGCCTAAACATTTGTTCTTTTTACCTCTTTAATGACAACATTACCTAACGTAATTGTATATGTAACTTGATATTAATTTTGTTTCAAACTATAACCAAGATTGTTCGTTAATATTTTTAGTTAGTTCTTGGTTCAGGCTATCTAGTGTCAGGTGATGTCTAGTAACCCACCGCAACAAGATAAATAATAAATTTATTTTATCGATTTATTTTCAATATTATAATACTCACAATCTGGGATACATTCGGGATGTTGCTCCAAGATACCTTGCATACCACCACGAGGAAACCTTGTACACACATCATCGATTTCATCTTGCGTTGTCGCTGAATCTATTGCTTTTTCCCATCGCTCCAACTCTTCTACGCCTTTACCATTGACCAATAGACAATTTACTCTTTTGTTATCAAAAGAAATTCTTTTCTGCATAGCCTGTAAACAGTAATAATAAAGGATTGACAAGACTGAGGCGTTTCAAACTATTTAACACATCTATCCATTAAAACCAAATACATAACTGTCATAAGACCAAAACTAAATATTCTGATTGCCTCAAAACTCGTCCAAATGATTTTGATGAAATTTATGCTGTGCAAACAAAACATATTGATCAGTATCACTCACACAGGTTTTTTGTTAACAACAGGAAGTACACATTGGGCATCCTCGTAAAAGTTAAAAAATCTAAACATCTTTAAAAGTGAATTTGATCAAACCAATATATCGATCAGTGTTCATTACAGTATTTTTTCAGATTATGCACAAACTATAATTTCTCTTTTGTGATTTTGCATTGATTTTGGCATTAAAATTTAATAGAATTAGCTTTTACAGATTTTAAAATATAACTTTTACCTACCGATAATTAACCCTTTTAACCGATATTTGAATATTACGCTTGAATATTTGAAGAAATGACAAATTTTGTTTAGGTCTTTCGAGGCTACATTTTAGCAAAATTGTTTGTGCTGATTTTGAGAAAATCAGATTATTAATTATAAAGAGTCTTACAGCAGCTACATCCAAATTTGAGTTAAAAAGCGGCGAAACTCATAGGATTTGAGTCTTTCAGCGGAATACCCAAGAAGTCGTCAACACTTGGGAGGAGAAACACAGGTTTAAGGATGGATAACTATTCATTTCTTGCGTCAAAGAGTAAATTACAGCTTCTTTTAGATAAAGGTAAGGAAAATTGTAAAGTTCATCACAAGAGTCAGCCATCTGAAAAGAAAAATAAACAAAAGATGGGCATATTTAACTAGGAGCCACTGAGCATTTCTTAAATGTTAAAATGAAAAAAACCTCACCATCATCATTACTTCAAAAATGTTAAAAATCCATAAAATAGATACCCTAGCCCTCAAATACTTAACAGTGACAGGATCGGAAGAGAACAAGAGTTGTTAGACACTTAATCGGAAAGATGAATGTGTGGTATCTAACCCTAGACTAGAGGATGAATGTAAATCCAGGTACAGTACTTCGGGATTGCCACCCCCCTCATACTCACTATGATTGAGATCCTGAGGGGAACACTGTACAGGAAATTAGAAAACATTTTCTCTTTAAATGTAAACATTTTGAGTAGAAAGGGTTGGATAGTTTACAATGATTCAAGACATCCTTCTCAAGAAGATCATAAAGTTAATGAATGTTTCAGGAGACAACTTAAAGGCAACACATTAACCCTCATAGCTGATATCCTTAATGAATACACAGCACAAATCGAAGAAGAAATTTATTTACACAACAAGTTTTAATTTTTACAATCATACAAAATATTTTTCCCACAAGTAATATTCCTCTTACCTCACTTAAAAAACTTCCAAATTTATCGAAAGTCTCTAAATCACCAGACAAAGACAGTTTGGTTGAGTAAAAGTTGAGAACAGATCCTGACGGTGGTTTATCAGGTAACCATGACAACACTAATCTATTGGCTTCGTTAATACGATCCTCTTTCAAGACAGCTTCAAGAAGTCTAGTTCTGTCTGTTCTGTTAAGGACCTCCCCATTTCCTTCCAATCTGTGAAATGTAAACACAATAATTTTTAATATATAAACGCCCTGGATTATTCTTTCTCACATATAAATTTTTGTGTAGTTACATAGGTTTTGAGGGTACATCGACCTATTGTAAGTGTAGTTCTCTACAGCCTGAACGCTTAGACTAATTTTAATCAAACTTGATATGTGGACATATTTTGATCATACCTCGGCCAGTTTTTTTTTATAACTCAAAATTTAAGGTTAACTGCAATAAAAAAAAACCTTAAAATTACGATTTTCTGAAAATCGCCTCTAAACTTATTATTAGCCACCCTCGCTTCAAAAATGCAGATTCGTGAGTTATCAGTAAAAAATTAAAAGACTGCCAAGGAGTAAATATAAAAGACATAATTTCTTAAAATCGAGCATTTAATGAAATTGGTTTGTTTTAATGAAAGTCAATGTTAAATAACCCAAATCCTTGTGCAAAATCACACAAATATTATGGTTTAGGAATGATTGGCAATACAAACATTGACTGATGTCATTAAACAAATACAATTTGAGCAGAAGATCCATTTATGGTTTAAGCAAAACAAGTTTAGGCTATTATTTCAATATATTGGTGTGCGATTGAGAAAGTTTATGTAATATTTTTGCATCATTTATTACTTTAACGTTAATAATCCTTGCATATCCTAGTTTCAACAGTATACCATCAACTTCAGGACTGAGATATTATCCTTCTTTCCTTCGTGGATTTGTCAATAAGGTAATGTTGATGTTAAGTTAATTAAACTAAATTAATTTATTAAATTCACCAAACCTGGAGGCCATTTATTAGGTTTAAGGATGAAAATTTGTATTTTATACTGAGAAATAATTTATGTTCTTGTTTTTTTCTTTATTTTTCTCCCACGTTGTTCAAAGGCAAAACCTCTCAGTCGTCATTACCTTATTAAAAAAATGGAAGAAAATAACACCAAATAATAAAAGCCCCTAGGCTTTGAATACTAATACCATCAGTGTCAGAAAAGAACAAGTGTTGGTCAAGAGAGACCAGATAGGAAAAATAATAAAAGGAAAGGATCTATATGAAAAAAGATGTAGATCCACCCTTAGGACCCCTTGGGATTGCCAAGCCCCGTAATCACTACAGTTAAACTGGAGTTGTTTTTTTTTTTATATAAAATAAACTTTATTAGTAAAGTTTGATGTTGAAACACAAAATAAATTTACATTCTATCGTTGCAGCTATAGAGTTAAATAATTAGACTTACACATCTTTTGCTTCCAATGCTTTATCCACTTGATTATTTTGCAAAGCTGACATGAACTTGTCTTTGTATACAGATCTGACTTTGTTGAGAGCCGGTTTCATCTGGGTTTCAGCAACAGACTCTGAAATAAAACTTCCTTCTAATTTATAAATATATGCTTAAACCTAACATTCATTTTCCTAAGTGGAAAAAAAACAGGTCTGAATTATTGTGATCCGTTTTTAAACTTAATATTTTTGTTTCACACCTTGGAACATTACAATTACTTTTGCGTTACAACAAATGTGGAATTGCCAGGAAACAATGTAGCTTTAGTAGATGTCATACAATCAAAGAAACACATATCTGTATAGTGTCCTCCAGATCTTCTTTGGAAATCTGCAAAACCCCCAAACCCAACGATTACAATTTCTACACTTCTGAATTGAGAGCTCTGCTGAGACATTTACAGCGGATAGGTAAACATATAGTATTACAATGGACTCCTGCTCATTGTAGTGTGGAAGAGTACAAGCGTGCTGAAAGAATAGAAAGGGAAGTTGGATCCATAGGCTTCAATATATTACCTACGATATTCCTTTTCTAAATGCAAGAGGACCATTGAGGTAGGAATAAGGAAGAAATGAATTGAAAATTGGGCTGTAAAAACTACAGGAAGACAATCGTTTGAATTTTGGTCCAGAGGTAGCCGCCAAACCTTGGTGACATGTTGTCACCGCCAAACAGATATCACGCCAACTCGAGAAATAGTGAAACCTGTCATGGCTGACAAATGAAAGAAGAAACACTCGAGCATACTATTCTCCACTGCTCTGCTCCAAATCCGACGAAAGAATCACTTAAGTTAAAGGTTGGAGAATTCAGTCTTAACAAAATATTAAAGAATAAACAATTGTAGTCTCGGACAACACCAGCATACTGCGGACATCAGGCCATCGGCCGTGACCTAGCTATGGATGCATGTACAAAGAAGAACCTAACATCTTCCTGAATTTAATTAAAACAGGTCTGATTAATATTAATTATCATGATCTGTTTAAAAAAAAAATTCCACGCATATATTAGATCTCATCCTTTGGTTAAAAACATAAACAACAATACAATAAATAGTCCTGCCCAGATTACCAGTGGCATTCTGGTTGAAATAAGGGACAGTCTAACTTAAAATTTCGAAATAATAAAACAAATTACGACTAATTATTTGTCAAAGATGGTACTGGTGAAGGTTTGGGGAAAAAACATGTGCAGTATTTCATTTACGGAGTTTAAAATAATAATGAAAAATAAAACACTTGTACGAGAAAATCATAAAGCATTTTTGGACATATTTTACAGCACTTTTTTTTAAATTTTATCCTAAGGAAAATTTTTTCAAAAGTTTGTACATACTTTTCAGATATATGTGAGAAAATAGAATAACACGTCTACACAAGACTTCATTATAATACACTTCTAATATCCTGTACTTACTACTAGATTGAGATGGTATTGGTGCAGAAACGGGAATAGCAAACGGTGGTTCCTTGCCATTCTCCTTTAGAAAGTTACCCAAGGTGACCAAGAACTCTTCCGATACCGCGACATCTTCCTCTTGCATCTTTGTCCACAGTCCTAAAGCTTTGTCAACTTCATTTGATTTTTCTAAAAAAAAAAAATATTTTCATTAATTCATTTTCAAAAAATCAAGAAAATAAATTTAATGTATTAATTTATAAATTTTAAAACTAACTTTTAGGGGGGGAAAGAAATTTAACTCTTAATAAGTTGGTTATTAACTCTGCAAGAATGGATCAACATACTGTCATAAGAGTTCTATTCTTCTGAAATTATGAAATGTTCTGAGCACTGGAATAAGTGTATTGTAGTGGCAGTGGACTACATACGAAAATATTGTCAAATCAATGACTTAATTGTAAGAATAGCCATTTCATTCTATTCAATAAATTCAGTTTAGCTGATAAATTCCTAATTATATTTGAAAACCCCTCGGGTAACAGTCAGGTAAGATCCCTCCATATCTCTCCCAACACTTTGTTTTTTATGTTACATGACCAATAGTAATACTTCAGTAACTGATTCTAGAGGTAGCAACAATCCTCATATAAATACATGTCTGAAATTTTTTTGTTTTCAAGTTATAACTAATGAATTATAACGATCTGATTCCTACCCCAAGAATGAAATGAATACTTGTCTACCACGATAATTCAAAAACGTTTAAATGTTAAAGTTATGTAGTGTTGTGTATATGTCTTATTCTTAAATGTAGTGTATATATGTTTGATTTATTTCCAAAAAGTGACACGCATTTAACCAATGCAAGAATAAACAAAAATGAAGAGGTTTGAGAATGCCAGAATATTAGGCGAAACATCGTAACCAATAGGAAAAAAGAAACAAAGAAGGACTGTGATCAGAAAAAACGTACGTAAATAAGTTTGAAACATAACCACACTACAATTATTCTTCAGATCTAAATTAAGGGACAAATTTGATGGTTTTAATAAGTTTCTTTGGAAAATTGAATAAACAAAGTCCCAAAACTGTATCTCCAGTAATTTCCAACAAATTGAAATACACTTTTTAAGTTTGGTATAAAAAAAACTAAAAATGGCTAATAAACATGCAAAAAACAGTTGAACAAAATGTGTAGTCAATTCACTGTGAGAAAACATATTTAAATAAAGTCAATAGAAAACAAATATAGAGTAACTTGCAGAAATGTTGTGTTTAAAATTGTAACATGTTTTTACCCCATTTTGATTAGTTTTGATTTTAATAAAAGTCAAATTTATGTAACTTGTATTTATTTTCTGCTGGCTTTAATTTTTTTCATTTTTTTTTTTTTTCAGAATTAAAATTCTCTAAAAGCTCTATTCAAAGCTTTTATGCATTCATTAGTCATTTAACATAGTTATTTTAACAAAAATTTTAAAATTCTGTTTTTCAACTTATATTTTTTGTACTTTATAATAGTTTTCTCGGAAATTATTAGAGGTACAGTATTAGGATGTATTTTATTCAATTTTAATGATTAAAATACATAGAACCACCAAATTTGAATCCCAAGAATTTCATTATGCATTCATTTCACTCTTGGAGCAAAAACAGGGCAAAATATTTCTCCCGTCGTAACTTGAAAAGAAACATTTCGAACATATATAAAACCTTCTTCTTCCATTCACCCCTAGAATTAATTCTCTAAGTAATTCTGGACCACCCTGTGTAAAGTATATACTTACTGTATGATAGTAATAACTGATAATAAATAGATGTCCTGTCAATATGTCCTATATCCTTTGTCACTTCTACCAAGTTTTCTAATGGTGCAACGAGACCGTCGTTCTTGTAGCGTTGACAAGCCATGTTGATACGGTCTTCTCTTGCTCGTAATCCAGGTGTCTAAACATGAAGAATACAATACATATTAGAAGAATATATATATATATATATATATACAATTTTTTATATTCCTTTGAAATAAGCAATACTTATGGAACTCACCAAATGGAAGGAAACAAAATTTTATTAAATAAACATTTCTTGTTCAGGACGTTTCAATGACTATGTTATATCATTTGAATTATTATAGCCCAGGACAAAACTACAATTGTATGGCCATAGTCACATTTCATCAATAAAACAACATTAATTAAAAATGCAATACTAAAAATGTACTATAAATTAGTGATTTCAAATAAACAGAACATAAAACAATATAATAAATTTAAAATAGTAATTAAATTGACCAAATAACTACAAATTAAATAAAAACGTCAAACTAAAAATAGACTGCACTGAAGGATAAATGAATGAGATATCTACAGTTCAGAATGGATACCAACAATACGTGATAACAAGAAGAAACATAAATATACTATCTGGAATACCAGGAAGCTTGAAACGGGAAAGCTTAATAGAAGATAGTAGACTGAAAAACTAAATTCTTCTTTGGATTAGACACTCAGAAACTGCAGGCGAGAAACCAGAGTTATTGGTGAACTAAAGAAATGAACAACTTTAGAGAAATAAGTGTGAGGGCTAGGAGAAGATACATCCACTTCAGGGGAAATTTACAGCTTCAGGAAAAGTGGTATGACGCCAGAAGACTAAAGAGAAAAATTAAGAAGAGTCAAGAAAATTAATTTATACTACCAACCATAGTTACTTGGTGGAATTCCATTATTAATAATTAAATAAAAGGCAATTTGTACTTCCACAATATTTTCTAATGAGCCGTGCCGACCAAGGTTTCGCCAACTACCGTAGTTTTTCCATAGTTGGTGAAACCTTGGTCGGCACGGCTCATTAAAAATGATTGTGGAAGTACAAATTGCCTTTTATTTAATTATTAGTCAAGAAAATTGTTGGAGAGATCTCATAAACAAAGTGAAATATGCTTGGGGTTTGGTGTATAAAATCGTCATGAAAAATTAGGCAAAAGGTAAAGAATACCAGGACTCGATGAACGGAAGTGGGTTAAGGAAATAATAGTAATCCTCTTCCCACTAGATGAAATAAGGGGCAGAAATAAACCATGGCTCCTATTCATGAGAGAAAAAAACCTCTTCACAGTTGAGAAACTGTCTAAAGCAGGGAAAAAATTGAAGACACATAAAGCACCCCGGGGATGGAAAGGATTCCGAACAAAATAATAAAGAGGGTCATTGAAATGTACCCCAAGGGTATACTAAAGGCAGTAAACTTACTGGAAGAGACAAAAGGTTGTTCTGTCATGAAAAGGAAGAAAACCACTGAAAGAAACCCCATCTTACAGACCTATATGCATGTTTGATACCATGGGAAAGCTTTCGGAAGGATTCATATTGGAAAGACTGGAAGACCACATAAACAGAGAATCAGTACTTTTAGACAGACAACATGGTTTTTGGTAAGGGGGATCGATGGTAGATATGATTCAGGATGTAGTGAACATAGCCAAGAGGGGTTAGGAGGGAAATCGCAGTGAAAAGGCTTTTGCGCTCTGGAAGCTTTAGACGTGCAAAACACCTTTAATTTCAAAAAATGGGATGTTATTATGGAATCAATTAAAAATAATAAAGTAACTGAATACTTAATGAAAATAATAAACAACTATCTAAGTAGTAGATGGATATTGTATAAGAGTGACGACGGGTTGTTACAGGAACAAATGACACTTGGTGTCCCCCATGGCTCTAAGATCGGTCCTTTTATATGGATCGGATCGTGATGTATGATGATTTCCTGAAAATGGAGCTTCCACAAAAACACAGTTATTATAGGAAAGATGACCTTGTTTTCTGGAAAATGAAAAAATTCTAGAGATAAGAATGTTTAGGCTATGAGGCTGATACTGTAAACAGTTTTTGCTCCTCTAGTGTTATAATATGAAAATCTTTGTTATAAACTGGTTTACAATTGATCTAATTTATAACGGTTGTAAAGACATGTAGACTTATTTAATATTTCCAAGTCTACGAGAGCCCTAAACCACCCGTAACCCCGTAACCTAACTGCTTCATTATCCTCAGCTGTACACAAATCTTCTTAGTATTGAACTGAATCTGCAACTCGGGAAGTTTGTCTGAAGAGATGATGACGTAGTCAATAAATCGACTTGAACAAAATAAAGTACTTTAATATGGAATAATCGAACATTTGCCATACATAAAAGCTAATAAACAACGTTTCGAGAGTATAAATAAACTCTTGTTAAACCTGAAACACAAAAGAGACAAACACCAACATAGCCTTAGGCCATCTTGGAAACTAAAACTAAACCCTATAATCTAAGAAATGAACTCAAGCCTAAAAAAAGACTAAATACAAACGTGATTATATAAATACAGGCTTACACTACACAAAGGATGTCAAGCAACTGATTGTTAAACTGGCGAAACCAAGAGTAAGTTATCGTAACTGTTTACAATCTTTTATCCCCTTTTTCAAGAGTTTAGTCTGTGACTGTGTTATTATTCCCACCTGGGAGTTAAGTGGCAAAATTTCAGCCGTATTTAAAGTAGTACGATTTTTAATTTCACAGATTCCATTTTAATAACATGAACAATCCATCATTATCAAATAACTTCGAAACTAGAATAAAATAAAGTGTTTTGTGAAAAATAGTGTTTTTTTTTTTTTTTTTTCATTTGATGACAATTTTATCTAGTTAATAAAACTTACAGAGTTGAAAATAAAATCTATCGTCATTTTCCATTCCCCTCTAGTTATGAAGTGAGATTCATTTTTCTCTCTTGTTTTTAAACCTCTCGGTCATCATCACCTTGTAAAAAAAAAAAGATGAAATGAAGAATATAAAATAAAAACTCCTAGTCCTTGAATACAGTAATACCATTATGGTTGAAAGAGAACAATAGTTGGTATGGGAAGATGAAAGAGATGGATCTAACCGAAGACTACGTCTCTCGAAATTGCCAATCCAATATTTACTATAGCGAACACCTGAGATAACATTAGAGCTACACAAAATGATGCTGGCATGAAATGTTGCAAAATTTATAAAAAAATGTTTTAATTTAATAACCGACTGGCTTTTTGACCAATCTACTGATTTTTCTGGTTTATAACATTGTCCAAGAAAACCAAAATTAAAATTTCTAAAGCGTTTACCAACACAAAAATCACTTAATGCCAGTCCCAAACTAAAGCTTACCTCCAGTATTTTCCTCGCTTGCCTAATCCGTCCACACTCGACAAACGCCAAAACCAAATCATACAAACTGTTAACTTCTCCATGTATCTGTGTACTGAGATCAGTGAGGCGTTGCAAATTGGTCGCATCTTCTACTTGTATTAGTTTACACATGAGTTCATTCTTCCATGGAGTCGCACGATGGAGTTCACAGCATCGTTCAAATTCGTCTAATGCACCTTGCAGATCATCACTATAACAATTGCAACAATAATACAATGATATTCACATTATACTTAAATATATGTACAAATACTTACAAAATTGATGATTAATCATGCCCAACAGCTCAAAGACCCAATTACATTGGAGATATATTTGAAAATAGGCCTAATCCTAAATAGATACTTAATTAAATAAACACAGTTTTAGGTTAGAGTTTAATAGGGCACATAGCCTATTATCTTTAGATTTTGTATAGACAAGAGACAGGCTTACCTTGGAAAGTGATCCTTGATATTACCTAATAAAAAACACACAATAAAACACTTAAGTTCTGAGATATTTTGTAAAAACAATTCACTTTCTCAATCAGTAGAGAGTATAAAAAGAAGACTGTATAAACCTGTGTCTCCTATCCATACAAAATCTAAACATACATAAATTCATATACACACATCCAAATCAACTTTTAACAAGAAAAATAATACATTTATAAATAAAAACTTAAAATAAACAAAAACAAGTTGATAGACAACATCATGGTATTCACCCAGCCCCATCATACAATGTAATACAAGAAGATCCTCTAAATATAATGCTCAAAAGTTGATTTCTTGGGTCTTATAGGAAATGTTAAATTATATCAGTAAATCAAGGGGTCTTATTCAGAAAGGTAAGTTTCTTCAAAACAGTTGTTACACAGGTTTTCTGAACCTTGTAATTGTGTATATCACTACTTTTTTGACATCAATTACGCCCAACAGACCTGGTGCAGATGTGTATATAATTTTTATAACTTTGTTTTTTGTCACCGCAGAGAGATGGGAGTTGGTGCCATTAGATACAGATTGAAATCTGCAAATTTTTATCTAATTTGGTATGATATAAGTTGAATAAAACATGAGATATGAACAAAACAATTTTTAAATGCATCATATTTCATGTTCATATCTTAATTTTTATGGACGCTATAATGCTTACGTACAATGGATGGATGGCATGTCGAAAATCAATTTTTCGGTTTCCTGAGGTTATGATACTTGAAGATCAGTCGAAAAAAGGAAGTCATAAATGTTTTGTGATTACCAAGCTTACTCTATACTTCGTTTACTGGGTAATTGAATGAGTATAAAACAGGAAACTATAGGGAAGACCTCCCCATTAAAATTGCACTAAAAGTGTTTTCAATGGACAGAATAAAATTCTTTGATATAAAGGCAAATTATAATGAAATATAATGGGATGAATTAAACTTAACATTTCTATGTACAGTAGAGACCCAGAAATTCAAGTTAATTGGAAGCTAAGGTCACCTCGAATTGAAAGATACTTGGATTATACAGAAATAAGAACAAAATGCAAGATATGTGTGTAAATACATTTCTAATGGGTAAAAATAAGGTTAAATAATAATACAGTGCAGGCTTGTTTAGGCTAACATTACTCAAATAAAATATAATTTATTATATTTTTTAATTGGTGTAGCTTCCGCTTGTTGCTCGACATAATGGAATGCCGCATCTAACGCTGCTAAACCTTCAATATGAGGCTTCTCCAGATACATCTTCGGTGTAACTATACCAGTCAACCTGACACTAACTTACATATTCTTAGCGACAAAGCACGGCTCGAATACGATATGAGTAGTATATTAAGAAAGAGTCTAGTGAACTAAGCAGTGCCAAACTGTGACGAACGTGCCTGTAAACTTACACCATGAGCTCTTTAGCTATTTTTTTAAATTTTTTGGGGGATTCATTGGGTCTAATTAAATGAAACCTCGAATTACCAAGACTTTACTGTACACATCATCTGCAAACTTGAGGATCTTTCCTACGAGGCTGTCTTGGGGGAATTGTTAGGTCTTTCTTCACATGTCCAAAGATGGCTAACCTTTCCTGCTCAAGACTGCTGGTAGTCTAAGAGCAAGTGGTCTGCAGTTCATTGTGCATTCCGCATCTGCTGCACAGAGATTCCGCTGTAAAAATTCCCATTCCGTGCACATTTCTAAAGTAGCAGTGCTCTGTGATCCAGCCTACCACCTTCCTCTCATTGCACTGAACTTGATAAGGTAAGATAAAATTTTTGTAGGAGGAGTTTGAACTGTGAGTCTACTTACTCTCAGACCCGAGATGTTCCTCCACCTTGTCCCATGCTTAAATTTGTAATGTAAATTAACAAACAGATTCCAAGCAAATTTTTAATGAATGTATCTCCATCTTCAAAAAATATTTATTTGAACAAGTTTTGAAAGGAGTACATAAGTAGTTATTGAAGATGGAAGTACTCCGAAACATATCAAATAATAAGACGACAAGGCTAGGGAATGCCTGAATATTGTACTAGCAGATATATGGAATATTATAACAATAATAAAATACTTACTTAAGAAGATGCGCTTTAATAATAGGTCCAAGCAATACATTGCTGATGTCTACATAATTATTCTCAGCAAGCGCAGCTAACATTCTCTTCACATTTTGTGCGTCTTTTTTCTCTGCCAAACTGTTAAGCATTCTCCAACAGTAAGAGTTTATAATGTAGTTTACTTCCTTATCACCAGACTTGGCATTGGATTTCAAAAATTCTATCGCCTCTGTAATATATCATATGGAAATATTATTTTTTTAAAAAACACAACGATGAAGAAGAACAAAGTAATATAACCCATTAGCTTACCATTGTAACAAAAATAAATTTGAGTTAAAATAAAATAAAAAAACATGTTTATGTATAGAAATACATATCAAATAGAGATTTTGCTTTGACTCTGTAAAAAACAATTTTTATTAATAAATTAAAAGAAATCTCAATTAGGTAAAATTAATTTAAAAAATACATTAAATTTTAAAATATAAAGGATTTAATAAAATAATATAGTACTTATGTTGTTAAGAAGAAAACTGATTTGTACCAAATATTTGAACAATGAATAAAGGATATCGGTGGGTAAAGGAAAGTGACGTCACATACTAGAAATAACAGAGGCGTGCTTTGCAGAGCTGGAAGCACTTCACCTCTACACATAGTCTTCAATTATGACAGTTAAGTTTCTTCAAGTAAATTTTCAAAAGGGAGAAATTAAGACTCTATGTAGTCATCATGTTAAAAATCACTTTAATTGTCGTCTGAGTGAGTTAAGAATAGTATTTATCATCGTTGATTGAACCATCATTATTCGTAGTGAGAAAGAAAACTAGTTTGAATTTCAGAAAGTGTGTGATCGTTTAAAATAGACAGTTCAGTTAACAGATAAGTATGGCATAATCTTAACTATAAGAACTATTTGGATTCTGATTAACTTATAAAGAATGAAAGTTTAGAATATAATTTGTATTGTATGAATAAATCTAAAAAATTTCCATCCCCTACTTAATCTTGTGGCATTCTTTCATTTAGATCCAGTCTAAATACCAAAGAAATGGCCCAAATACACCCCAGATTACTGATTCTAATTTAATATATGTAAAATATATACAAAATATATGTACCGAAATAAGATGATGCGATACTTGAAATATAGCGAATTTGTTTGTGACATTATCGTACAGTCATTGGAAAATACTGTTACGCCATTCAACTCAAGATTTGGCCCTTTAATGCCAAGTGAAAAATTGCAAGTTTTGCAAAACCTCAGAAACTTTTAAAGTTAAATATTTCAAATAATATAGTATAACTTCCAAAAAACTAACAGTTTTTGAAAAAAAACAAAATATCGGTGAAAAGTCATGAACTTTCAGATTAATTACAAATTTGTAAATAAATGAATAGTACTAAATTAAAGACGTTGAAATTACAAATATTTATTTTAAAAAAATAATTTAATTTGAATGTATGGTGTTTTTGATCTCGTTTCTTATTACCACGGCTTCTCCTTGTACAGAAAATACCAACAGGGAAAAAAAATTCAATATTTTAAAAACAAAATGTCAAGATAGTGTGTTACTGACAATCGGTTGTTCGATAGCTAAAAACTGCTGTGGTTAATGAAACTTGTAAATATTGCAAAAACATTCCGCAATTTCCTCAATTACCCATTTCCAAAACCTAATAAAAACTAAGCCATCATCACCAAAAATGTTAGTTCGTTAGTGAAAATAAACCATGGACGTCATCTTTATAAATAAGACCTTAAATTGCTTCCCTCATTCGATAAACACTCCCTGTAATCTTCCGGTCACAAATTTAATGAGTTTAAAATTATTTACTCAACTTTACATCCTTACTCATACTATTGACATTAAAAATATAGGATGCCAACATGTGTGATTAAGCACATGTCTTCTTCTTCCAATGGCTCCTTCTGGCTCACGCCATCTTGGTTCTTGCCTCCCAATAAAGTCCAGGAAAGTCCCTTTGTCCTTACTTCTTTCCGTCCAGACCCCTGCAGACCAGTAGATGATCCTTGTCCATAACATACATGGAGTCCAATTCTTGTGAGCAAATTATGCACTTGTCAGAGGCTAGTATTTTCATTCTGCATAAATGCTTGGCAAGACAATCGTGACCAGTAGCTAATCGGAAATTTGCTAGACACATTACGTGGAAGCATCCTATTTTCTTTGAAAAGCTCAAACGGATCATAAGTTTTGCCCTGCAGTTTATTCCTCATATCATCAACAAATCTCTGCTGTGAGGTTGTTTTTAGTTTTCGTATAATTGCTTGCAACGTCAGTGCATCTGCTGGTTTTTGGATAATTCTTGTTCCTCTCTTCGCCAAATCATCTGCTGCCTCATTCCCCTACAAGCCCACGTGAGCGGGAACCCACTGTATTGCGATATTGTTAACATTATTTCTTACTATTTTATAGTTATGTCTGATATTCTGTATGACTGTGCTTTTTTGATTATCATTATTCGCTATTGCCTGCAGTGATGACTTGGAGTCCACCAAGACAACTATATTCGTGTTTAGCCATGGTCTCACAATCAGCCGTTGAAGAGCTTCGTTTATGGCTACCAATTCTGCCTCAAACACTGTACAGTTGCTACTTAAAGCAAAGTAGTGTGAGAAGTGGCTACAATATATTCCAGCTCCTGTTTCTCCCTCCATTCTAGATCCATCAGTATATATCCGTACACTTGGATTTAGCACATGTACTCTTTTTAAAAATAAAGTTAAATAAAGTTAATCCCAGTGTGCGAATTCTTTGAAAGAATGTACTTAAATTAAAACACAGTTGTGATATCTAACCTGCACACCTTTATAACAGAAAAAAATATTCAATGTTAAAACCACATTAATAGAATCTCAAACACATGTTCTTAAGTTTCCTCAAAGTCTCAATGATTCCTTTAATTATTTTAAATAATTTCTCTAAATCATAACTTGACTTCATACAGTTCCTATAATAAATTATTCATTTGCAAGAATATAGTTAATTGTAAAACTTAATATGTCCTATACCAAACACACATTTACTGAATTTATCACTTCTAATGTAATTTAACGTTCCGAGTATGAGATTATTTGAGTTTTAATACTGAACTTGGATATTCTCTTAGAATAACAACCTGTTTATTCTGTGATTTCTAAAATATCGTCTCCCAACCATGCGATAACCTGCCTTAACTTAGACAGACAGTATCAGTTGGAGTTTGCGACGCGTCTCTCCAAGGCGCTAATTTCTTACTTTTTCTATCAACTATCTGACCTTAACCCTTTGGGTGCCACGGTGACGATCTATCGTCACCATTTTTTCGTGCGAGAAATGCCACGATGACGATCTATCGTCACCATTTTTCCGTGCGAGAAATGCCACGGTGACGATCCATCGCCACTGCGTATTTCGTAGTTTAATTAATTTATTTGTAATCTGCTATATAGTATTTCGGTGTTTTAAAATACTTTGTGGTATATCCAGTGATATTCAGTGGCGGAAAAAATTTTGTTTTAGCTAACTAAACAGATGACAACAATTACTGATGCACAAAATCAGCTGTTGTCATTTTCACTTGCAGGTTAGAAGTGTACGGTACTGATATTATTGTGTGTTGATATTATTTTCTCGCTACAGTCATCAGTTTTTTTTGAAGTTTGTTGTTCGTGTTATTTTATTATTTGTTTGTTGAAGGTTATTATTTTAGTTATTACAAGTTTAAAGTAGTATTTTGGATAATATATTGCTTTGAAATGGCGGAAGAAAATCTAAGAGGTAGCGAAGTAGACAGATTACTTTTAGGTTATTCAGACGATGACTCTTTAGCCTCTGAAGATGATTTGTTACATTTATTTGGGGATGACAGTGATCTAGACCCGTTATATCAACCAGAAAGTGATAGTGACAATCAGTTTAGTGATAGTGATATTGATTTAAACTTAGATTAACCTAGTACATCAGGTAAACAAAATAGGCCTGGGATAGGTTGGGATAGGTTAGTTCTGAGATAAAAGTTTTTTGTTTGAGTTTGGTTTTCAACCAAATAATTTAAAAATTTGGTCACTTATAGAAAACAGTATATAGATAGAAAATAGCACACTTCCCATGTATAAAATATTTTTGGTTTGTGAGGTAAAAAAAAATGTAAAATTTTTTTTTCTAAATTAGGCTATCTAAAGTTTGGTTTTTAATAAATAATTTTTTTTTACATATAGAATCCAACTTATTTACAAATATAATTGTAGCCTAGGTAACACTGAACATTTTGACACTAAATTTGTTAAGATATCTTGTATACAATTTAATCTGTGTCAATTATAACAAAGTTCTCCAAAAAACCATTTATACCTGTGGCATTTTTGGGTGAGTCTGTGCATTTTAGATGTGTTACCGAATTTTCTAGTTATGAAAATTTTCTTGTGGCACTCAAAGGGTTAACATGACATAATTTGGATTTGGAAATTTCTAGAAGGTTTTTCGCTTAGTCAACAGAAATGATATAAAGAGTTTGGTCTGAACAGTGTTGTCAGATTGACCATATTATTTGTTTTATATTTAACTTCTTAAAAATAAAATGGACATATAATTTATGTGTTTTATATATCTCACTTTGAATACTTCACATCTTGTTCCGTATTACGTCGTCAATACAATGTCCAATATTTCGCCGATAAAACAAAAGATGAACTGCTAATATTTCTCGATCGCAAACGGGATTAACTACTGGTTAAAGACATCACAATCAGTAATTATCACAATTTCTATTATACTTTGATTTAAATTTTGAAAATGATAAACAGAAAATAATTATGAAACATTACAGTCCACAGTGTAAATTATCGAGCTTTTAATGAAAACGGTTAAGGTTAATTATTCATGAACCGGAATATTTTTTACCTCGTGATTTAGCACACAGTTTTAGGTAATTAATCATGACATATTAGAATAATTTTAACAAAATCAGAAAATCAGATTTTGAAAAATTAAGTCTTTTATAACAAACAGCATTGTGGCAGATTATTTTAATCTGATAACTCACAAATATCATTTTTGGAGAGATAGCGACCAATATATTGTTTTGTGAGAGGCTAACTTGAACAAAATCTAATCAAAATCTTTAGAGCCAATTTTTCAAAAATCATATTTTTATTTTTTATGACAGCTAACCCCAAACTTTTAGTTATTAAAAAATGGGGGAAAAAACCCCAAGATATGACCAAAATATGCCAACAAATCAAATCTGATTAAAACCCGTCCACGTGTTCAGACTGTAGCATAATATATAGTTCCAAAAACCAATCTCTTAGAACCTAACATAACCTCAAGTTTTTGACCCATCACATACATTTCTCTATAGGATAAAGTAAAAATAGAATTTACATATTTTAGGCATTAAAGGCTGTATAACTAAAGATCAGGATAAGAGTTTTTTGTGTGACAAGACTCTGTAATGCTTATAATAAAGTACCCTAAAGACACTCTTTATGTATAATACATATTTCTCACCTTCAACATTATCATTCTGAAGAAACAGGTTTGCCATCTTGACAGCTTTGACTTTGTCTAAAGTAAATTCAGGTTCTTTAGACTTTACTTCTTCATAGATTTGTACAGCTTCAGTCAGTTGATTTTTGTTAATAAAAGCATCCAACAGTTGTGCATAATGGGCTGATGTTATCTCTATGTTTAAAGATTCCATTTCCTAAAAAATACGATTTGCAAGTTGATAAATTATATGACAAAATAATATAAAGAGAAATCAAGTTATAGTATTGCATGTTATTGACAGAGAATCAGAATAGCGCTACAGTTGAATAGTGAAGTGAAGTAATATCCGATGAATCTTTTAAGTTTTAGTTTATCTTATTGTTAACTATTTTCAATATAATTGTATACAAAGTTATATAAATTATATGGAAAAAAGTCCTCTATATTAGGAGCGATGGATCAAACTATTTTTATAACAAAACAAAAATTATAATATTATTAGAGAAATGCTACATGGATATTTGTGAATTTGTACAGAAGAAAAATCCTTTAACCCTTAGCACGATGAATAATAATTTATGCTATTTACTCAGAACATGCTATTAAGAAATTCTTTTTTTTTGTAATTGTTTAAAGTTCTATTTGATTTTGGGTTCTTACAGATATATTTGGTAAAAAAAAAAAAAAAAAAAAAAAAAAATGTAGATTGGCTTTAAAATTATTTTTTAATTTTTTAAATTTTTTTTACAGATTAAAAGAAGAAAAATACTTAATTTCACATTTTTGACCGCCCTATGAAACAGATTATATATATTTTTTAATATTTACAAACAAATCATATTAATTTTTTTACATAAAAGTAGGCCTACTATTTAATTCAAAATAACCTGAATTTCATCAAACAAATATATTTTACTAAAAAAAGATTTTGAGAAAAATCAACATAGGCCTACAGTATCAAAAATATTTTTCTACTGCTCATAATAATTACCTACATTCAGGACATCAAAAGAATTACTGATATAGACTAAATATACATATAAACACACAAACAATATTTGACGATAATACCGTGTCCATAGAAACTGTCTATATTTCAAAATGTATTCTGTAGTTGAAAAAGATGCATTTATTATTTCATCGATAAATTGATCAAATCCATGGTCGTCAGGGTATGCTTTTTTTTATAACTAGCCTATTTTACACAAAATAAAAATGTATACTATAACCGAAAATATAAATAATACGGCCTAAACAAATCAACAATGAACAGCTATAGCAGTTATAACGCTGACAAAACATTTCACAACTGACAGTCGTAGCTTACTAGAACGAGAAATCACGTTATACGTGCTGGGGCAGAACACAAAATGGCGCCTGGTTGCTATAACAACCAAATAAAGACCAACGACAAGTGATCGAGAACAAAGACCATAGTGTGAGTGCCATGTTACACCAATAGGACATTTCCCTGCACTCTATTGGACTTTAAACGAATTAAAAATACCTGCAGAAGTAAAATAGTGTTGAATCGGAATATCCCAACATACGCGTTACCAGTCAAGTTGAGGGTTAGGTGAAATCCCGTCATGCGCATGCTAAGGGTTAATAATGTTGTCTTGCGTTTTGATGTATTGTATATTTTTATTGTGAATTTCTAATTATCTATTTATTCTTAAATTGTAAGAAATAACTGAATAGCCGCCTACCTGTAAAAGGTCTTCTACTCTTTGTAAACAGTAAAACAATTCGTAACGCATTCAGTGAAAATGTATGCAAAGCAGATATTTAAGGAATGTCATTTAAACAAGGAGTGACATACATGAGATCTAGCAGATATTTCAATCAAATACATTTCAATATTCAACCATCAACTGGTAGGCCTAGAAATCCAAGAATAAAATTGGAAATAAAAATTATTTCCCGACATGTAAAAACCATGTTTCCCACCTCAAAATTATTCCAAATTAAACCGTTCATAAAGGAAAATTATCAGACAACCATGATTTCACGTATGAGAAGAAATATCCAAATTTTAAAATACCGCTTACAAAACTTTAGCATGAAGATTATAGACATGAGACTGCAGAATCACAAGGATTATAAGAAAACAAAAATTTATCGGAAGAAACTAATATTTTTAATGGATAGAACGGAATCTAATACATCAAAAAGGTTGTTTGGGAAAATACATAGGATTCACGAATAATTCAGTATGAATTAAAACAAAACCAAGTCCCAAATACAAATGGTTAATCTTATGTCTTCTCAACAGGCACACCCAGTTTTAAAACTAGCGATCCGATTGACGGGAAAAATTCTAATAGATATGACGTAGGATTTTCAATGCAATTTGTATGAATTAAAATATGTAAATTAGATAGTAATATTTCAATGTACTAAAGGAGTTATTTGTTTGTTTATAACCCTAACGAAACATGGGTTCATGTCAGGATCGTTTCCTTACTTCTGAACATTTTAGTGATTTTTAATGAAAGTGGTGGTGAAATAAGAGAAAATGGGAGTGAGGATATAGTTTTGAATGAAAGTAGTGAAAGTAACTCAACTGAAGACGAAAACCAAGGACAACAAATTACGCAGCCTAGGCCTAACCTAGCACATTGGGAATGGGAAAACGAAGCAAACAATCCCAATAACTTTAAGTTCACATGTAATTCTGGAATAAATCCAGTTGTTGTCAGGCAACTAAATGTCGATTGTAGCGAATTAGAAGTTTTAGATCAATTTTAACCACAAACATTTTAAATTCAGGTCACTAATGAAACTAATAGATATGCAGACGAAACTTTACATACAGACCAAGCTGCTGGTGATAATCACCCTTATTGACCTGTTAGTTCTGATGAAATAAAAGCATATTTTGCTCTTATTATTCTGATGACACAAATCCAAAAAATTGATTCATGAGATTAGAACAGAAACTGTCTTTCAGTATAAAAAATCCCAAGTTCCTTTGCATTTGGAAATTTACTTTGAATCCAACCATACAAGACAAAAATAAATCTAAATAGTGAAAATATTAATAAATATAAATGTAGAATTAAATATCTACAAATTTGCAACAGGTTATGGTGAGTAAACCGCTTCTTATAGGCGTACTTACATAGTGATAGCAAAAAACTCAAAATTAATTCGGTACCGGACGTGCAGTTTGTGCCAATTTTAATCAGTAGTCATTGGGTTAATTTAACAAATATAGTATTTTCAACCAATTTGCCCAATAATTAATTTTAAAATGGACTCAAAATTATCAATTTACATTATAACAAACTTTATTTCTAAAATGTAAGAATTATAAACATTTGACATAGCCATAGACCCAGACATTATTTATTTCACAAAATATCTTTCAAGACAAACAGAGAGGATTATTAAAATATTCATCTACACTATAATAAAACTTTTTGTTAAACTTGCTCCTTAATAACATTTAAAATCCCCCCATGTCCAAGAGTCTTATACATTTTAATCCCTTACAAGGTAAACTATTTTAACACGTTAAGTGCCAAGCCAGTTGTGCCACTTTTATCATACAGTGCCAACTTAAATAAACAATTTTAATGACATGACCTGTATATATGTGGTCTTATGGTTATATGGAGAACATATTTTTTGAGAAATTCTTTTACAAAACATTCAAAAAATGATCGGCAGATCAGCCCGGCATGTCATTTTGAATACCATATTTTGATTGTAATTTGACCGCACTTTTGATTGATTTCCTAGGATAATTTTGGACTGTGATGTTGGTAACACATGACTCAGTGGTGGGAAACATGTTGAGTAACTGCACGTAAACATGGTTCAGATTGGAAAGCGGGATCGAAGGAGAAATGTCATTTTCAAGCCTCTTGCAATAACAGAGTACAATGAGCAAAAATCCGGCATCGATGTTGCTGATCAAATGCCGTCGTACAATTCAGCAGTACAAAAGACGGTATCATAAAGTTGCAGAACATTTACTATTTGGCACCTGTATTGTAAATGCTTGGCTCGCTTACAAAAGCAATGTAGGACCACGAACGCAACACCAATACTTGTCAATAACAGATTTTAAATGCTTTCAAAATGCTTTCATCTTACAGTTTACACAGTAATAATATAAATAAATGATTTTAAAAAACTTAATTGTAAATAAATAACAGTGTTAAACAGTTTTAAAAAATTGCTTTCCAATTTTGTAATTGTTCAATGTTTTATACAAAAATATGCAAAATTTATTGTTTGCTTACCGTAATAGTTAACTTTTATACGTTTATTATTTTTTTAAATATAACAACTGTAGAATATTCAAACTGTATATTACTTGTTTTAATGCATTAATCCATAATTCCAACTGAAAATTCGCTGCTGTACCGATCGGTACGACGAAATTAACATATTGATGAGGTATTTTATTTGGTTGCTACGCAACACTATTTAAAGATAATAAAATGAAATATCTATGGCTATTAGCTACAATCTTCTACATTTCACTTAGTGTATGTGTTTTCCGTTAGGTTGCAACACTTACTGGTAAAAGACTCTAAAATAAAATCTTGTATTAATGGCAGTGTCGGACCGATCGGGCTTGCTGTAGTACCGATCCCCCCCCCCACGGCATTTAACGTGTTAATTTTTTTTTGCTATTTTATAGAAGTTTGTTGGTTTTTTTTTTTTTGCTCAAATTTTTGTGAAATAAAGACGATTTCTTTTCATTCTTTATTACCCGACTCTAAAATATATGATTCTACAAACAACATTTATAAATTCACAGTTCAATTTTATGTACTTTTCTATAAAAAAGTTAATTTTTTTTACACATTCAAAATTGGGTTTTGAATAAAATAATTATTTTTGTAAAACAAAAATTAGTTTTGTTAAAACACCTTTTCAAAATAGGCTTAACTCTCGAGCTATTTTTTACTGCTTTCTTAAACAAAATTAGAAAATTTTTTTTTTTTTTATCAACTTTTATTCATAACAAAACTTGTATATATCTTTGTATATTTGTATTGTATTAATATTTGTGACATCTTGGCTTCAGTCACATTTTTGATTCCTGACATACTTACCAACTCCAAATATTTTTCTATTAATAGATGAATATTTTGCCGCTTTCTGAGATAAATGATATAACAAGATCAGTTGGGTTTTGGTAATTACTACTATTTTTTTTTCCAAAGTAAGCCTAACTTTTTACCTACATTTAACTTTTTTTCATAAAAACTGATTTTTCAAAATGTAACTTTTCAAAAATGATATATATTTTTGCCAACTACTACTAACAAATAAATTCCAAAACTTTTTTTATATCTTGAAAAAATTAGAAAAAAATTGGTCGTATGGTGGTCATGGGCTCTTTATTTGAGTTTTCATTTTTATTATTACACATTTTTTGATTCCTAACATAATAACTCCAAAAACTTTTACGTACAAATATTTTATAATTTCATAGAATAATTCTATGCACCTTTCTGAGAAAAATGATATATTTTGAATTTTTAAAAAAATTGTAAAGAGCAAAAAGGACTGTCACTTTAGGAATTTCTAATGGCCACTTAGAGGGTTATTGGCAATTACCATGCTTCACTACTAGGTCTGCGATTATTCTGATAATCGTTAATCGCATCTAATCGATTTGGGTTTGACTATTAGAAATCTCCATAAAGAAATTAGGCTATTCAACTATTTGATTAACAATGACAAATTATGCTTTATAGAACTCTATTCCTTTAATTAAAGAAGAAAGGAAAAAATGTATAAAGTATAACAAAATTACATCTTATCATAAAATTACAAATACAACTTACTGTTTTTATCCTCATAGCTTCTTCTGTTTCTTTATTCCAGCAATACAAAGTAAATAGTTGACGCAAGACTCCATCGATGGGTTCATCTCTTGCGATTAATTTCTCCTTCAATGATAATAAAGCACCAGGATTCTGAAAATAATTACGTTAAACCCAATATAGGCTATATACAAAATGTTCCAAAAGTCTTGGTTAAAAAGAAACTATGACGACAATAAGTATGAGGAGATTTTCATTATCTCTATTTCTTCACAAAGTTCAAAATAAAGAGTGCACAAACTTTCACAGACATCCATTCACAATCAAAATATTAATTTTATTTATTTATTCGTCACCAAAAATGTCAGTTTTGGTAGTTTAAATCAAAAAGTAAAATGAACCATGAATGCCATTTTTGAAAAAAAAAAAACAATTCCTATAGTGCCAAACTTTCTTTTCTTGTTTCATAAACACATCCTCAGCATAAATTGTATTTAATTAGAATTGAGGCGATCAAGGTTCCTCCCAATTATTCCTGAAGCGTAATGTTTCTTTTGTTTGAGATTTTTGTCACTAATTTATATTTGATTAAAATTTGAATAATATCAATTGATTACACGTTTTATAACAAACCTATGAGAGATCTTTTTTTAGTGTTTTACCGATAATTTAAGAGTTTTAAGAGAGACGGCATGAAATACAATTTGTCCGTGTGTCCTTAGAAGCTACATGACCAAAGTTTAATCAAAACCACAACAAAAGATTTTGAAAAATGTAATTCTGTGTTTTATCTCATGACAACTAACCTCGAATTGAATTACCAAAACAATTGAGAGAAAAAGTACCGAGATATGACCAGGTAAAAATCGCTCCATGCGTTTGGCCTTTAGAGACAACAGACGGACATAATTCCAGAACCATTTTTTTCAACCCAGAAGATCTAAAAACGGATATATTGACAAAAAAAAATCGACAACGATTTTTGCACTTCACAAAACTTTTCTCTATACTTTCAGTGCCTTCATTTTAGTGTGTAGGCAATATATTGAATTCTCCTGTGTAAGTGAATTGCCTATTGTGAGACTTTGAAGGCATTATTGTTGTACAGCATTATTAGAGTCTCTATGACAAATTTTGAGAAGTGATTATGAAGAAAAATGCTCCTACGTCAAAACTGTTCATTCTCCATTTATCTGTCTGTTCGTCTATTTTCAAAAACAATAAAATATTCTATAACTTCAATGAATTGAGATATTGATAGAAAAATTTTCAAAATAACCAAATAGTTTCCAGTATACCGCCTAATCTTAATTTTTTTTCACTTAACCATTTCATAATAGCATTCAATGGTTTGACTAAAAATATTTCGAAAACCATTGATTTCACAAGAGACAAAACATTAAACCTAAGATTATATCTTTAGTTTTATTGTAGGCCTATGTTGAAAAATAATCGAAATACCGGTAAAAAGTAATCCTTGGTAATTTACTAGAACACACAACAGATTTGGGCCAGCCAATAATCAGGAGTCACTTAACCATTTTAACTACAAGGAAATACTTTTGTGTGTTCTAGTAAATATCAAGGAGAGATGAAAGAGATGGATCTAACCCGAGACTACATGAAAAGTGGTAAATCCAGCTAGGTCTCTTAGTGGGAACGCCTGAGGCTCAATTAAAAAATATATATAATGTATGATGAGAACACGTTTATGGCACAAGGGAAGCATATTTTTTTCTGAGATAGTGTCCAGGGTACATTTTCACTTTTTGATTGACAACTATCAAACTGATACTTTTGGTGACAAATAATATTGGAGATGTATGAGTGAGAAATTTTGTGGATTGTTTTTATACCTCTATTTTGTATTTTAATTCATTGTAGTTTAGTTTTACACCTGCTATACAACATACAAGCATTATACACCTGTCAACAGTAATAAATAAATCTGATTCAATCTGAGTTACTCACTTCTTCACAGCCACTATTATACGCTTACAGATCCATCATACTCCAATAGACTAAATACTCACCTTAGATATCTGTCCTTTAGCACCAGGTGTCATCTGTCGTTTGAGAGGCTCTGATGCCATTTCACCAGAAGCTAGTTTCGCCAACAACGTTGAGACTTCTTCAGTTAAGTTTTTACCACTCAGAGAATTCTCGACAAGTTGTGCGCAGGAGTTACTTATAGCCAGACCATGATCTATGAATGCCTGTAACATTCAACCAACAAAGTCTACATGTCTTAAAACCATACAATAAAAATCTTTTAATATAAATGACCATAACAACTTGCGTTTAAAACATTTTCTTTATCTGACGTTTCTTTTTTACTTATTTTGAGAAGGTAAGTTTGGTAATTGCAACAAATTTCGAATTCTGTTCTTTAACTGATTTTCACTTATCATGGCCTCACGAAACTAAACTAAACTAAAAAAGTATACAATCGTTGTTGTCATCACGTACACACAATAAAGGTCATAAAATTAAGATAGGAACAAAAAATTTGAAATGGGACTATAGTGTGATTACATAAAACCCTATTGAAATTCAGAAAAATCTAATTGAAATATCAAAATGTCGACCATTTGAAACAGTTTTTATTTTTGTGTTCATATTTCATGTGTTATTCAATTTATAACACACATACAAATTACATACAAATTTGCAGATTTCAATTCTGCATGTAATGGTTCAACTCCACGTATTTATAATGAAAAATATAATTACAAACTCTGGCTTCCCAAGATAATGTGATATTCGTATAGTTATGAAATCAAACAGGACCGAAGGCTAAAACATGTTTGTAATTTTTTAAAGATACCTATATAAAACTTTTGTGATGTAGTTGTGAATAAAAGTTGCTAAAAATTTATATCATTTGTAAAAAAATTTTGTTACAAAAAAAGTAAAAAAAGCTGAAAAGTAAGATCTTATTTAGAAAAATTCACCAAAAATAATTACTTGGTCAAACTCATCTTGTAATATACTATTTATTACTTAGAAAAAGTCTCATAAAATTGAATTGTGAATTCATAAATTTTCTGAAGTCATATATCTTAAAGTTGGGTAGTCAAGAATAGGAAAAATTGTCTTTTCATCATTTACAAAATTAGAACAAAAAAAAATCACAAACAAACTTGTATAAAAAAGCCAATAAATTATTTTAGACTTCTGAAATACATACAATAGTTGCAGAAGGTAGTTGTGAAAAAATACCTGTACAAATGTCATATTCTTCGAACAAAATAAATTAACACATTGAAGCCTAAGCCCGAGTATAGGTCGGGCAGTCGCGCCATCGCTCGCCGCCGAACCCCGAGTATACATTAGGCTGCGCTAAATAATTCTATACGATCGCAATGTCAGCATATAATCGGGTTTCGGCACTTTCGTATAGCTAATTAGTTATTTATCTTTGTATGTCTTTGATTTTTGAATAGTCTGTGCTGTTGATTTGGGCTAAATAAAAATATTACGAAGCTGGGCTCGCCGCAAAACCCCGAGTATACATCGGGCCGCGCTAAATAATTCTATACGATCGCAATGTCGGCATATAATTGGCCAAGGAGATGGAAATAATTCAATTAGTGACATTTTGAGAAAAAATGTGAATGAACCGATTTTTGATTCTGATTCTGAGGGCGAAATCAATGAAAATAATGATCCAGACTTTTTAGTGACAACCTTAGGCCTATTAGTGCTGTGTAGCTATTTTTGTTAGTGTGTGTATTTTACCCTTTTTCAAGACTAAGGAGTGTTTACTGTAAGCAAAATATGTATTTACATATATATATATATATATATATATATATATATATATATATATATATATATATATTTAAAAAGGTGATTTCTTTGGGTTTAAAATGATATATAATAAATATATAACATATATAATAAATATATCAAATACTACAATTTTTTAAAAACATGTCCAAAACCCCCAAGCACAATAGGAAAGCAGCGCGTTAGAGAGTTAGACTTCAAAGTGTTAAAATGTAAACTAAGAATATTTTTTTGCAGTTCTAAAAAAAAAAAAAAACACTGAAAATAACTTTCGCTTGAATAATAATCATGTGAAATAATAACTAACATATTAGGAATACACTACATAAATAATTATAAAAACCAAATAATAAACTCACAAAACTATTTCACAACAGCACTACTGTTACACAATAAAATGGCTAAGTTTGTGGGCAAAGTGAAGAAGATTTCCATTTAAAAAGCTCTAATCTTCGTATTTCCAGTAATATATAAATCGTCAAAAACAATCGAAATATTACTAATCGATATTTGACTTAGATTGCCTTGGTCGCAAAAGGTACTGGAGCTAATTGATTTGGACATGATATGTTAAAATGTCTGTATCCCATTAACTATGAGAGAGACGATAATTTGGAAGGCACCATTCGAAAGAGAAAGAAAAATACTATAAAACAGAGTAGTTTGACAGAAATGTGGACTTGTGACAAACAGACAAAGATGACATGATTTTTACCTTCTGCTGCGACATGACCTTTGTCATGTTTAGTGCTAGCGATGAATTTAAATTTAAGTAAATTTAACAATTTATTAAATTATTTTTATTACAATTTATGAAGTTTTGGATATAAAAATTTGTAAGTATAGATCATTAGCTTTACAATGGTACTTACATTATTGCGATGGAATAATTTTTAGTGTGTGAAATGTTGAATTGTAAAATATGTGATTTTGCTTCGTCGATTTTGTCGATAGCCACAAAGCTTTGTCGTTAGCCAGTTCCAGAGTTAAAATTAATATAATAAATTTAAAAAATGGAATAATAACAATAATAAAAATTATATATAGTTCAACACTCAACACAGATCCATACCTTGCAACCAAATTACAAAAATTTAGTTTTCTTTTTATACTCTCTACTGAAAGAGAATGTAAACAGTGTTTATGAAATATTTCTGAACTTTAGTGTTTTATTGTGTGTTTTTCTATTTGTGTACTACTAGATAATACCAAGGACCACTTTTCAAGGTAAGCTTATGTCCATACAAAAATTTAAACATATGTCCCCTATTTATAACCTAACCTTACCCTATACACTGTTTGATCTACCAATACCATTTAACATTTCCTACAAAGTCCAAGAAACCAACTTTTGAGCAATAAATTTAGAAGTTCTGCTTGTATTATATTGTATTATAGCACCCATCGATTTGTTTATTATTATATTGTTTATTATTTTTACTCACCTCCAGAACTTGAGCCAGGTTAGGATTATTCCTGCTAGCCAATTCCAGAACAATTCTCCCAACAACTTCTTCCTTCTCCAGACTAGAATTCCCTACTGCCTCTTCTTCTACTTCATCCTCATCTATGTTCTGCACAAATGCTCTGTTCCTATCAACACTGTTGACAAGTCCTCTCGTCAATGTTACAAATGAGTTGAGGTCTTGTGTCATTTGATAAGCCAACACCAACGATATAATAGTGACCGATTGTTGGAAGTTGATGTTAACATTCTGTAAAGCTTCAACAAAAAACAAAATAATGTATTTTAGTTTTTAAGATCAATATTTAAAATCAGGTTTAATAGTATAAACAAAGGAATGTGTCAGACTCTATTATTAATGTTTTATAAAAAAATAAAACCCAAGTCATTCAAAACACATAGATAGCTAGCTATACTTCTGCTATCGTTACATTGTGCAATTATGAATTGTGTTTCTCTTGGATCTTATTATAAATATACAATCTCACACAGAAAATTTTAACAACACTCGAAAGCAGGTCAGTTTATTTCTTTTACGGCAATGGGAAAAAGGGAATTTTAGTGTTTCGACATGTTCAAGTACTATCCACATGAGGTATAATAACTTGGCATAAGCGTTTCATTTTAATAAAATCTTTTGAAACAAAATAGAAACGAAATTCCATCAAAATCTATCCTTACAAGTTAATAATAATGGAAACAAACAATTAATTTTGTTAATCAAACAAAATGTGTAGGTTTTAATACAAAACAGAATTTGAATTGGAAAATAAATGTTAATAATGTTTGTTCTAAGTTGAGAAGTGTTTGTTTTGCATATAAATGTAAAGAAATACTTTTGAATTGCAAGCCCTATAGTCTATTCATTCAGTGGTGGCGATAAGAACCCGCGGGCCCCCCCCGCAAGTTTGTTCATTGGGCCCCCCTCTCCCAATAATCGTTAAAAACATTATTACGGGTATTTCCACCTAAGCTTGCACTTGGGCTTGGCGCAGCAGTGTTGACGGGGGGTGGGTGGATTATAGGCAAAGACCTTTCTGCAAACATTCCACTACTGACTCACAACATACTAAGTTTTATTAGTTTTAACTACTGATGTAGACATCACTTAATAGAATTTCGTATTTCACCTATTCTAGCGCTTTCACGCAGGCCGCGAGGACAGTTGATGCAACAGTTGGTCACTTTCTAGTACTGTATATACATTTCGGATTATCTCCAGTCCTTAGTTTATCCAATGCCAATGCCTTAAACTGAGTATTTTGTAGTTTTGTTCATTGTATGGTAATCGTTTATAAGTTATTTAGGTAATTGAACTGAAAGTTTATATGTTGACCTGATACCTGAAGCTATTTCTAAATTTTAATCTTCCCCTTCCTAACCGGATGTTTATCTTTTCGCCGGCCGGCGCCGGTGAGTCACCGTGATGCGCGACGAAGCGATAGCTGCATTACTTATCAACGGTAAACAATACACATACTTCGTATCATGACATTAAATAATAAATACTGCTCTCTAAAAAATAATGGTTATTGCAGTTTTGGATGCACGATGCACAATGTTGTCTGAAGACCTTATTTAGTAATTTCTTGACAATACTCATAAAAATAATGTTATAGGGGGGACCCGTGTGGCAGGGCCCGTCGCGGGTCCGGGTCCCGGTAAAATTTCCCGAAAAATCCCGGTCAAGGCTTGCGGCCACTGTATTCATTATGCTCCTACTTAATAATACTGTTTTTCCCCTTGCATAAAACATTTTTATCTATTTGTTGTGATTTTGTATCTGTTGTAATAATGCAGTATTAGACGAGGATGGTCCAGAAAGTAATTTACCCTTTAGAATTTTTTTTTAAACCCAAGGTAAATGAAATTATTTTTGTACTATATACATTTGAAAACCACTCTTAAACCATTTTACATCATACTACTTCAATTTCAAGGACTTATAATACATGTAGTTAGCCCGAAAAACATATAATTACAAAAGTGACCAGTAATAGAAACAGCTGATTTATTGCGTGGTAGTAGCGATGTTACTAGCACGTAATGAAATCAGCTGTTTCTTAGGAGCATTTGCTTATAACAAAATAACAAACAGGAAAAAAACCTCAACACTTATAGTTTTACATAGTACTACTTGACGATGCTACATAGTGCATTGTGACGAGGAGAATATTAACATGGAACTTGAAGAAGACAATATAGAAATGGAAGCTACTGAAATATCGTTACAGTTACTGCCTGATAAGTCTAGACACAGCTATAAAAAAGAATACTCTGAATTTTGTAATTAGTGCAATGAAAACAAAGTTAAAAAAGTTACTAACAATGTTACAATGTTACAATGTTCTTTTAGTGTATATATTTCGACTATCCAAAAATATGAAACCTACTTCTTTTTGGGCCAAATACTCAATGATAAAGAGTTGTTTAGCAACAAAGGAAAATGCAGTATGATGTAAAATATCGTACCTGACTTGTCTGAAATGTGTTTTCCGAACTCAGATGATAATCCTGCCCTCAACTTCGTCTTGCACGGGAACATCACACTTGCCCGGAAAACACCTATTTACCGGACTTGAAACGTAATTTACTATTTCAATTGTCTCCATTCAAATCGACACATATAACGATACACCAGCTAATTAATTTTATCATGATAGAATTTTGCTGCCTAAGACTTCAAACACTCATTCAGAGGCACCTACAGTTTCGTGTTGTTGTCGAAGTGATTGCAAATCAGGTCTTCACGTGTGTAAACAAGTGGCAGTCGCTCGGGCCAAGATCAGGACTGTATGGTGGATGATCAAAAACCTTTCATCCAAAACCATTTAAGACCTCTTAGGTGTGATTATCCGTGTTAGTAACTTTGTTATTGTTTGACAATATCCCTCAGACTTTATTGGTGAACCAAGTTCGAAGTAATCCACCAGAAGCCCTCCCTCTCTGTCTCAAAAAAACAGTTGCCATGATCTTTTTTGATGACAACATTTGCACACATTTCCTTTGTTTTGTTTTTTTTTGGATAATTTCCCCACTTGATAGACTGTTCATTTTTGTCTCAAAATTCACATGTTTTACAAAAGTCTCGACCACAGTTGGAACATGATTGAGAACTGAATCAACATCTTTGTAATAGTCAAGACATGTCAATGATCCTGCCATGCACTGTTTTTTAGGATCTTCCGACAAGATTTTCAGTACCCATCTGGTGCAAAACTTACGGTAGCCTAGCTTTTACACCAAAACCTCATACAACAAACTTTGTGAAAATTTGAGAAAATTGAAGACCACCATAATTGTAAAACAGCGAATCTCATGAATCTTTGGCGGTTCTCATGAATCTTTCCATTGATTTTCGCTACCAGTCACAATACTCGGTCGTCCATTTCACGGTTCTTGTGAACATTAGTGCGATCATTTTTAAACATAATGCACCTTAACATAATGGAGTGGCTTAACTCCGCCTTAACTCATTACATAGTTTCCATACACCTCACAAAGTTGCAGATGAATTTCATTTGGTTTGTGGGTTTATGCTAACAAAAACCTTATCACTGACCTCATTTAACAACTTGCGAGATATTTAATTGCAGAACACATTTTATAAATTTACAACGAACATAGCAGAAGCAACACGAACTGCACCACAGCTGGATGCGTACTGAGTGGTGGGGATGCTCTGACACCGCACCTCATCACGCCAAAGTGTAAGTTACTTTCTAGACTCCCCTCTTAAAACATTCCTTTTCTTCAAAGCAATGAAGGCAGTATTTTATTATATGTTATTTTTCCTATAAAAAGTATTACATAGGGTTCAGTGGAACTCAGCCTGCATTTTCTTTCTTTTATTTTGATTTTTGTTTGTTTTCTTTTAATATTTGCAAGTTCAACAAACAGGTTGGAGATATATATACAGTAGAACCCCTCTAAACCGGTCTAGTCGGGACTGACACCCGGGCCGGTTGCCCGTTTGACCGGTTAATCCGAGGCTCCCGAGAAAAATCGGTTTTCGTTCAAAGAAAGCTTATTTAATTAGGTAGCACTAAAAATTATGCAATAAAGATGTTATTGCAACTCATTTTATTGTACATAAATGTATCGTATATATTATGTTATGTATATTATACATCAAACATGAAAAAATTAAACACTACAAAGCTTTATTACAGATTCCCCCTGTCAAGTCTTTTGACACATTTAACCGCGTCTCAAACAAAACCAACACACGCTTCCAAGAAAAAGAAATGTTATATTTTCCATAATGTAGGCTATACTAAATTGATTCGTGGAAAAAAAGCGGCCCATCAAACGTTTTTGTCTGTGTATGTCTGCTATACCGACGGGTGCCAATGCCGCGGTGTTTTTATGCCGCCGACAATGGGATACGCTATCGCCAAAGTCGTTTGACTCGCCGCTGCTTTGGTGCCGCCGACAATGCGATACCGATATCGACAAAGTCGTTTGACTCGCCGCTGCTTTGGTGTCACGGTGTTTTTACATCGCCGACAATGGGATACCGCTATCGACAAAGTCGTTTGATATCGCCGCCACTCTAGTACCGCGGTGTTTTTACGCTGTCAACATTGGGATACCGCTATCGACAAAGTCGTTTGATATCGCCGCCACTCTAGTACCGCAGTGTTTTTACGCTGTCAACATTGGGATACCGCTATCGACAAAGTCGTTTGATATCGCCGCCGCTTTGGTGTTTCAATTACAATTTATTTTCGGAAACTCTCATCCAACCAGTACACTACGATATAGGCCGGTTAATCCGAGGCTGGTTAACAAAGGTTCTACTATATATATATATTATAACATACATAAGTTTGTTATATGTAATTTTTTTAAGTTAATATTTGATTTATTCTAAAAGTCACACGTTGGTGAGCCAAATATAACATTTAAGATGTTATCAATTATTTTATTACTGCTCTACTTCTACTAAAGGGACTTTCTATAATTATTGTACTCATAGACAACAACGGTTATTTGGGTGAAACAAACTCTTTCTTTTAATTTTTTAAAAGAATAAAATTACTACATCAATAAACATATACATGAAATTAATACTTACTTATCTAAAGAAACCATTTACTCTTCATTCATTCCTTAAGATTAATTTATTTATCATAGACAATTTTAAAATTACAAAATTTACTTTATTTTAACTCTTGTTAAAATCCTCAAATTATCAGTTCCTTTTAATTTATTATTTTTCTTTACAAATTTTATTTAATACTTTAATTTATTATTAACATTGATCATCTTTTTATTAATCTCGGCTAGCTCAGTTTTTTACAATTATTTAAAAACCACAAAATCTCTTTATCTCGGGTCTTGGTTTTTTTGAATGGCTCAATTGAAAGTGAAATCAATTCTAAGTGAATTTAATAATTAACAATTAATTGGTTTTGTACTTATCAATTTTGTTGGTCCTTCTGCTTGGTCGGTTAACACTATACACTACACATGATTTTAATTTACTTTTTTATTAAACAAAAAAAACAAAACGCCACACTGCTTAAACACTTTTCGTTGGTAATTAACGCTGTCTCTCATTCCCTGATGCCGTTCCAAAATAGGTCTCTCCTTCCTTGAAGTCGTCCCAAAATCTGTCTCTCCTTCCCTGATGCCGTTCCAAAATACAGCGCCTGTTCTACGATGATTGGTCTCCTTTACCTCTGGTGAATTTAAACTCCTTTTCCTGATCTGTCTTTTTATTAAGAACTCCACAAACTCCAAATCTAACTTCCTATTCTAATTCAAACTTCCTTTACTTCGATTCTACTTTAATTTAAACATCAAAAACTTTTCAATATAAAGAGACTTCTTGTCCCTTACTCGCTGTAAAAAAAACTATTCTTTTGTACACAGCGTACTCTAGCTGTGTACGCGACCTTACGTCTTGGCGACCCTGGTAAGACTACCCTCAACAAACTATTTTCTAATACTCCTTCTCTAAAACACTGGTTTTCGCGCCCTGTTCGCTGATTTGTGGATTTTTATCAACTTTCTCTGCATACGAACTTTCGCGATTCCTACTGGTTGTTTTTGAATTTTGCCGTTGTGTTTTTTAAGTTTGAAGCGTCTCCGATTGGCCGACCCACTTTCACCTTGCGTTTTTGTGTTTTTCTAAAATACCGTTATGATGCTGCTTTCCCTTGATTTCTCTTTTTTTTTTAGTAAAACTCTGCTACCCCAAGAATTCCGTTATTGTACACGTGTTGGCTTCAAGGTTCTTGAAATCCTAGTGCTATTGTAACCTAGCACGTACAATTTTTTATTGCAGGCGGCATCTGCCGTTTCTCTTCATTTGTTTAACATGGTTCTATTTTTATTATTTTATTCAAGTTATATTTTAATTAATTTATTTTTAGATTTCATGATTGATGTTTTTTTTTTATTTAGTTTAATTTAATTGGGATCATGATATCGTTACAATATATATATATATATATATATATATATATATATAATATTCAGTAGTGAAGTTGGTTAAAATTGTATTTTCTTGATATAATAAGTATAGTTATTTAATCCTGTAGTACTGTCAACAGGGGCAATAAAACCATTCTTTCATGAAGTAGAGTATAGTTTTGTGAAACAGTTCAGCCGAATCTGTACTTACAATGTGACTCCAAAAGTGGATAGTGTTTTATCAAGGAAGAATGTTTCCTGCAGGAAAGCTTTTGCTGAATTGCAGGTGACATTCCCATTCATACTTATGAAAGTTTTACATATATAAGAGAGAATGAAAAGTCTTTCGTTACTCATTACATGCACCATAATTACTTAAAACGAAATAAAAATAAGATTGTTAAAATTCAACAGACTTAGGTTGTTTGATATGAGCTCTAAATATGCTAGCATTGTGCTATATAACTTGTTCCAATACATAGATTTAAAATTTAAAATATTTTTAATCAACAAGACTTTTTATTCATTTGATGAACTTTGAGTGTGGGTGACTAAGATATTCTGTGTAAGTGCTTATTACTGTTCTTAATAAATTTGTTGATCAAGTAGTTAACATTAGTTCAATTAGTGAAACAAACATTTTGTTCTTATCTATAGATGTAACGGATAGTCGTTTTGGCCGGATACCGGATACCGGATATTCGGTGAGGTTCTAGGCCGGAGCACCGGATATCCGGCTCAGGTAGTGTGTGTAGTTCTAGCGATGATTCACGGAAAGACAAGTACGAACCTGTCTCTTGGACCGTAGGAGTGGGCGGCTTGTATCGTTCATGTGTCAAACACTAGTATTCAACGGTCTGTCAGTGAGTTTTTCGGTATTTGTTTTTTGTGGTTGAAGTTTTTTGTAGTTTAATGGCGACCGCTACGAAAAGATCACCTATTTGGAAGTATAGATCACCTATTTATGTAATTTCATTTACATAATTAAGTTTCCGGTACCCGGCCGGATAGTTGCAACTATCCGGCCGGATACCGGATACTAAAAAGGGCCGGATACCGGATATTAACCGGATATCCGTTACAACTCTATTCTTATCAATTGTTAATCACCCTACAGCATGTTTGTTTCTCGCATGAAAGAAAATCAATGGATCATTTACCTAATCTGGCTGCTTCAGCTAGTTTGTTTTGAGTGACTAAATGTCCAATGACAGCTGCTGCCGAAGTTCCTCGTTTCACTCCTGCATCATATAACACTTTCATCATTGCATCTGGTGTTTGGTCACTCAAGAAAGGCAGAATATATGATTTTATTGTTTCATGGTTTGGTGGCAAGTTATATTCATTTATCATTGCATTTATGATCGTCTTCACTTCTGAAACAGAAAAAAAAAATTGTTCAATTAAGAAATCCAACACAGAATGACAACTTTACACGATCATACAAAACAAATTATTGTTAATAGCACAGAGTGGCTAGTGATATTCATTGATCAATCTTAAGAAACACACACAACCATATTCATTGTATTTTAGTATACAGATCAAATGAAAGGCTAATTTCAGAGAATAATTAATACACTTGAAAATACGATGATTGGTCTCCTTTACCTCTGGTGAATTTAAACTCCTTTTCCTGATCTGTCTTTTTATTAAGAACTCCACAAACTCCAAATCTAACTTCCTATTCTAATTCAAACTTCCTTTACTTCGATTCTACTTTAATTTAAACTTATCAAAAACTTTTCAATATAAAGAGACTTCTTGTCCCTTACTCGCAAAATTTACTGTAAAAACTAAATACTTGACTCCACATTGACATTATCTTAAAGTTGTTCTATGCTCTCCAAATTATCGCCACTCTTATAGTTTGTAGTGTACAGACATTTTGCTAGACCATTACGCTGACGAAACTCAAAGTGGTGCTTCGGCAAAATTATGTCAATAATGAGAGGTCAGATATCGATTAGTAGATATTTCGAGATTGTTAATAATTCTTACATAGTTGGAAAGATGAAATCAGGACTTTCTTTTGGTATATCACATTTCACAGTGTGGCAACTTTGTACTGTACATCCAAACGGAAATCTCCTCCATTTTGTGAGATGTTCTAATGAACATTTTTTAAATTGATATATATTTTATACATTTTAATTTACAACTACAAAAAAAACTACATTGTATATCTTGAAAAAATTAGAAAATTTTTGTTGTATTGTATATCACAACCATTTCGGCTTCGGTTACTGAACATATTTTGATTACAGATATACTAACTCCATAATTTTTTCTTCTAAATTTTCTTTTATTACATAAATGAATACTATGCACCTTTATCTAAAAAAAAAAAAAAAAAAAAAAAAATAGCATATTAAAAACTGGGTTTTGGATAACATGATTATTTTGGGTAAATTAAAAAAAATATTGCAAAATGCATAAAAATGGTATCTAAAGATTTTTCTTTGGTTTCTTGTTCCCTTAGATTTTTCTTGGTTTATCACTGTAGCCCACTTGGCTGCGAAGTTATTCGTCGTCCAAGATTTTAGTTTTTTTATATTTTTTGGTTTTAGTGAACCCCCCTCAATTTTAAGATATATACGCTTCTATTGGTTGAACCTTACAATAATACATATTCTTATTATATGTCTTATGATCACAGCTTTGTAACAAGTCTATTCCTGACATTCTACTCTTAGGAAAAAAAAATATTTTTACAGAATCTTTCAATATTTTGTTTTTAGGATATTTTTGGGACTTGAACAGTTTGGTGAGAAGCCAAACCGTTTCAGTATGTGGTTCTAAAAGGCAGATGGAATATATATAACTAAAAATTAAGTTTTTTCTTGCAAATAATAAAAGTAAACATGACCTTGTAATCGAAATTAGACTCAGAGTATGTTGAAAACCTTTAGATAGACTTTTTTTATCAAATTCTTCATTTTATGTTTTCTAATACAGTTTTGTATATAGTAATTAAATGTGTAAAATTAAGTAAACAGATGTTTTCTTTTAAAGCAATAAACATTTGGAAAATATGTTTCAAAATATAATATGTACTTGATAATGTCTTGTCCTTTAACAACTCTCTAGTGTGGTAAATACTTAAGAAAAGGATGGATTTATAAGCCCCAAGTTTTAGATAAAAAATCAATTATAGAAATCAATAAAAATTTGTTTGAATGTTGGAAAATCATTGGATACAATTTGTGTGAATGTGATAATCAGATATTTTGTAAGTCACGGCTTACATCCTTTACAAATAATTGTACCAATCCATTTTACAAATTTAAGTTTTCTCTGACTTCAAACAAACTTCGCTGCAGCTAGCCACCCTGTAGGAGGAAGAAAGTTGAACTTTTAACAATGATTACCTTCTTTGTCACCAGATTTGCTCGCCGATATTAAAACAGGCCAAAAGTAATGAATCCTCACAGGATCCTTGTTCTCCGCTAATGCTTGAATGAGACTCAACGTTTGCTTTACATTATTTATTGTAAATGTTGCTTGTACTGCGATGGGGAAACTGAGAACGTTTAAACCTTGCTCTCTGAGTTCTTTGCAAACAGATACGATCTTCTCTATAGGCTGAAATAAAGTAATAATAATACAATTAAAGAAGCAATAGTGCCAAAAAATTTGTTTAATACAATTGTCAAGAGTTGGAACCGACTGAAAGTAAAACTATTTAAAACTAAAAAATCAAAGGTGTGTAACATAATTATGGAATATTTGAATATTGTACAGCTTTAAAGAAGACATGTGATTGGACCAAGCATATATAGGTCAAAGATTTTGATTGGTTGTTAGAGCTTGTGGGAAATGCTGAAAATCAATTTAAAAGCTGTAAATATTTGACTAAATAATATTTTTAAAAATAATAAAATAAAATAAAAAATCCAAGAAGATAATATTGTAATATAAATAGGTTTAGAATGAATTTATAATCAATATTTTGGCATATTTTTATATAAGTGCGTGTATGAACTTAATTGAAATATGCTGTTAGTATATTTGTAAATAGACGCTTAGGTTTTAGAGGGAAAAGAAAGAGTTCAGTTGGTCAGAAACGTTCAACCTGGTAAGACGTATGTGATATGATTAAAATTTTAGTAGAACAATGAAAAGTAAAATTTAAACATGTGATTGGTTGTAGAACTGAGTGTAGAAACATATAAAAATCAGTACTTTTGTTTTCGGACATTAACAAGAGTGGACAGAGAACTTTTGAAGTAATTAAGACGTATTGTGTGAGTCAACATAAAAAAATGGTTTGTTCAGAATAATTAAAGAAGTGTTACTTCCAAGTTTTCTATAAGAAAAAGATTTTTGTGTATAGAACAAACATTAAAATTTTATACTAATAATAAAGAACTATGAACAAGATTAGAGAGGTGATTTTTAGTCATGATTATAAAAAAATAATAATAATAATAAAAAAACAAGTGATAAAAAAACTTTTTAATGATTTCCAAATGAGCAATGCAGAACTGTTTTAATATATATGAACATTTATTCAAATCTTTATAAGGGATTTTCATGTCGTTTTGTATTAAAAGTTGGAGCCTACGCGAACACTGGAGGATCTACTGTTTGGAGACATTCCTGGAATCACAGAGGACAAGGAATCATTTCTACGAATATTTTTTTTATAATAGATGTCGTGGTATAGACATCATAAAAAAATTATCATTTTAATTATACAGTAGAACCCCTCAAACTCGACAGGGCCAGTGACCAGGAGCGTGGGATTTCCAAGGTCATTCACTGCATTGTTTTACGCCATGTGCGCCTGCCAGATGCCGGGAGGTTGAGGCTTGTCACTTTTGTTTATACAGCTGTGAGGGTTGCTCCTTTGTCTAGCCACTTTCTAATCCTACAGTATAGTAGAGGCCAAAGTTAAAGATAAAGGGTCCAAGTAGACCGGGACAGCCCTAATCATGTGTTGTCAAAACATTCATATTGTTGTGAACCCAAGCGCCTAACCACCCGGATGTCACCGGTCATTAGCACCGATTCCATTAAAGTAAGCAGCAAGTCTTTTGTCATAACAATTCAACGGAGCGTCGTAAAACTATGATTCAAGTTTTGTAATAAAGGTCTCAACCAGGTGAGAAAAATGACCCGACTCTTAATTATATGCGATCAGCAGTTCAATTTATAACATTTGTGTTGGATCGTGTTTGGTATGGACATTCTTTTTCTTCGGTGACTTCGAGATGAAGCTGCCAGACATCGAGTCGAAAATGAAAAACAACGATCAATCAAAAGTTTTTTTTCAAACAATGCTAAACGTGTAATCATTGATAATCAATAAATGTACAGTTATTTAAAGTAATTTTGAGTATTTGTTGCAAACCTATCCATTAAATACCAAAGTTCCCTAAAACTCGACAACCCCCAAACTCGACAACCTTAAAGTCCACATTGTGTCGATTTTGAGTGGTTCTACTGTATGTATTATGAATAGATTATGATTTTTAATAGATGTATTTGTGTTTTTATATTTTTCAAGATGAATTCAAATAATTAATTTTTTATATAAATAAGTCTCCTTTTGAGACACAGAATATTTCTTTTAAAATAATTTAAATTCTTTTTGTTGCAACATTATAACGTAAAGTATGATACACATAAAAAGTAACTTTTTTAATTTCAATATTAAAGAAGTTGACTTATATAAAAGATTTTGAACTAATATTTTAGAGTAGAATTGAATATGATCATTTATGTTTCTGATTTTTTGTAATATGAAATATTATGCTAATAAATATTTTGTGTACAATTTCAGCAGAACAAGACTTTGAGTTGCTTAATTATCGCCTATTGCGAAGTACATCTTAAAAAGAACCTTGACCTCGAGACTGTAAATTAAATTTTATAATTAAATTTGGTAATGAGCATTACCTGGTGCCCAATAACATCAAATACATAGTTTAACTTTCATTCTTTTATTAATTATTCCAAATTTTTGTATTTTTATACATATTGAATTATTTCAGGTGTAATTTAATATTAAAATTTTAAACCTTACTAATAAAACTCTAGAGGATTGGGAGGACTTGTTTGTCCTCTCAAGTCTTAAAAACTATTAAACCAATTTTAATGTGAATTGGTAACATCATAGTTTCCACTACAATAATTATAAGTTGAGTTACGATAATAAAAAGGTTTTGCTATGTATTTTTCCCATAAACCGCAAATGGCAACCGTAAAGGTAGATCTTTGTTAGTAAATGTTTCCTCTTTAAATCTATAATTTTAAAAACCTTAGATTTAGAACTACTGTTTGAGTAGAAAAGAACAATTAGCATATTATAACAAGTATGATTAATAAAGTAATCCTTTATTATTAAGATATGAAACAGTTAAAGTACAGTAATATCTATAATTAACATTTTATTAAATAATTAATACCTTACATCAAGGTATAGTAGCGCCTAAATTATATGAATATTGCAAGCAACACACAAGTGTGTGAAAGAGTGCATCTCAAAAACTACAAATTATTAATTGTGAACCCCCTGTAGATGTATTCACGATCCGCCACTGGGCCTAACCGCAATTTTTAGCTTCGTTAGATATAAAAAAAAATATTATACAAAACTTTAACGTTACACAACGAATCGTAAAATATCGATTGGAAATAAGTGAATTTTTTGAAGAACTCTTATATGGTAGTATAGTAGATGTTCTTTCAATTGGTATACTATTTGACTTGGCTTTCCAGTTTTAACTGCAATAGACTGCCATATGAAAATCAACTTTCGAACGGAATTCAGATATTTTATTTCACTTCCTACAGTTAGTCGTTCAGAGCATGTCATTTTACTTTCTGCTTTTTAAGTGTATTTTTGTGTATTAATTAGTGAATACATATATTTTTATGAAAATATAAAGTAAATTCAATTTATAATATGTAATTTACTGTTACAAATGAATATTATTTCAGTGAAGTTATTGTACCTCCTATATAAAAATAATTATATGATATAAATAACAAATTTTTATTAGTGCAGTATTAAATGGCTTATCTTCAGTAAGTTTAAAAGAGTAGATTATGAAAAACAGTGTAGAGCATGCAAAGTGAGGTTAAGTGTAATGACGAGCTAGTGGATAGCGGCAGACTGAATGTACCACTTGATACTGGACACACGAGATGTACGACACATGGGCAAGTACATTTGGTCATGGTAAGGGGGGGGAAATGTCTACAAGCTGCTTAACGGAGAACACCGATGAGCTACCTGTGACACAGCTCAGCTGTTGCACGGCTGTAGTTGACGGGGGATGTGCCTAAACTTTGAATATTATTTTTTTCTGTGTGTTTAATAATCTAATCCAATAATTGAGAGCATGAGGCTTATGACTATCTAAATATGTAACAGTTAAAACAAGCTTTTTGGTTTACATTTATTTTACTACTTTAAAATTAAATGAAAATACCTGTTTCAGTAGAAAAGAACAATTAGCATATTATAACAAGTATGATCAATAAAGTAATCCTTTATTATTAAGATATGAAACAGTTAAAGTACAGTAATATCTATAATAACATTTAATTTCATAATTAATACACTACATCAAGGTATAGTAGCGCCTAAATTATATGAATATTGCAAGCAACACACAAGTGTGTGAAAGAGTGCATCTCAAAAACTACAAATTATTAATTGTGAACCCCCTGTAGATGTATTCATGATCCGCTACTGGGCCTAACCGCAATTTTTAGCTTCATTAACGGCAACTTGTTTGATTCCTGACATACTAACTCCAAAACATTTAAAACTATCATGTTTTTTTTATTACATACATGCATTTTTATGCATCTTTCTAAAAATGGCATTATAAAAGTTGGGCTTTGGATAATAATTATATTTTTAGGGGCATTTCCAAAATAGGGCTAATTTTTTACCTATTTTGTAGAAACTGATTTTTTCTAATAACAATTTGATAAATTGAATTCTTTTTTTTTTTTTTTTTTTTTTTTTTACAGAATCTTATTGAAAACTAAATGATAAAATTTTTGTATTTTGGAAAAAAAATAACAAATTCTTTGTTTTACCAGGTGTTTATTTACAATTTTAGGTTCACTAGCAGCAAGTTTTTTGATTCCTGACATACTAACACCACAAATTTAAAATATATATATATATATATAAATTATAACATATGCATTCTATAAATCTTTCTGAAAAAAATGGTAATTATAAGTTGAGTTTTCAGAAAAGATTACTATTTTTTGTGAATTTTTTTAAAAAAAATATTAAAAATGAACTAAAAATGCTCTGGCCAAAGGGGGTCTGGCAGAGACTCTTCAAGTTCGACTTTAATCAAATATGATTTACATTGACGACATGTTTATAACACAAGCAAAGTAAGTTTATGCCCCTATTTAAATATATAAATTTTATTTCCAAAGACAGCATTCCTGGTTCATTTTCACTTTCTGATTAATAACTACCAAACTTCGATTTTGGTGACAATTAGTTTTGGTTCACTTCTGTTTACTTTTGGGGATGTTTTTGCACCATTTAATACATACACAAATGATGGTAAATGTCCAAATAAACTATATTGATAATATGAACAACAAATTGTTAAATAATTTTAAACCAGAGAAATTTATTAACGCAACATTTAATGTATATCTAAGAAGAAGTCCCATAGCGTACAATAACGTGAGGGTTCAATATGTGGGTTGAACTGTTGTAATTTTGAATGTTCAGTTCAGAATGCGCTAGTGTGCCTTGAAGTTAACAGAACTGACCCGTTAGGTGGCAACACTAGAGCTTCACCTTCAAACGATACCATGAAAGTGTGCAATCTGTTTAGTATATAAAATAAATGTACAGAATCGTACCATAGATCTCATCTTAACTCACCATATTTGCCTTCACCATTTGTTTAATCATAAAACTTCCTGCATATACAGGTTGGCCATTTAATCGGGTTGGGATATGCATTGTCTTCAATATTTTCAATGAAGTTTCATCATCTCCTTTATTTATAAGACGGAGAATCACATTCGCAGCGTCTTGATTATAACCCAACAAATGTTTCACTTTCGGCAAAACCTTCAACAGATAAAAACATTAAAAATAATACAATACAAATATTACTTCTAGAAGACGCAACAAGTTTAGAGTGTTATTATATTGAGAATAAAATTAGGCATTTCTAGTTTTAAAAAATATAATAAATGTTCTTCTGTTTTCAGGGTAATTTTATTAATAAAATCTCTTAAATAATACTTCCACCCTCAAGAGAGAATCATCTAACAAACTTCTTTTATGATTTCTCTCCTATTAATAAAAAAAAAGTTAAAAGCTTTAGTGATGTGAATACATCTTTAAATTCAAACCAGGGTGTTTAAAAAAAAAAAAAAAAAAAAGGAAAGGAAAGATTTGTCAATAATCTATAGTTTAAATTTTGTTGGAAAGAAAGTTAATATCCGTATCTAAAATGGTGGATAGTAGGGGGTGTACAGCAGTGTGTTAGTATTGATATTATGTTGGCTTTGAGTGAACAAACCTTTAAAATGCTAGTTACATTATTTTGTGTTACGTTTAAAAAAGGTTGATAGCACTGTCTGTTTATCAATGTCGTCATAAATTTTTGTTCACGGTCTTCTTTGTGTAAAGCTCATTGTAATTGATTACTGCTGTTAATTAAAACTACATTCAACACATTTATCGCATTATTCCTTTTAAATCTAACACAGTGAAGGAGGGAAAAAGGTTGCAAAAATATTGAAAATGGCGACATTATGCAGTGTTTGGGCAGTGTAACTTCAGATTGCAAAGAGAGAGAATAACAGGACCTACAATAATAAAAGATAGAATAAAATATGTAAAGTTATAAATATGATAAGTTGCTAGGAAAACCATGTCCTTAACCAAGGGCATAGAAATAAGCTAGTCAGGAATAAGAAGTACACAAAAAGACTTATAGGCTGAAATGCCTAGGGGGTAAAACTCGCTTCTATTTATTATAATAATCCTGTGACAGCATCCGCTGACCACTGACCATCGATACCTCCCTGCTACGTCTGACCTCGATTTTCTACCAACCTTGGCTTACATACTCTTGGTAATTCGTGACACATTAGTAGGTTGCAAGCTAATAAATTACCTAACTTTTTGTACTCTATCATAATGATTGTTTATAATCTGGTGTCTATCGATTGGGTTTAGAATATATATCTATTGCATTCTAACTTAACTTTAAATCCTAAATTCTAACACTTTAAAACATTAAACGATGAAATGAGATAGAATAAAACTCAAACACAAGATCTCACAAGAATTACGTTTACTTAATCAAACGCGCTTCAACAATAAAGTCCCCATCCACAGTTATAGTTTAGTTATGTATCACTGAGGATGGCGACTTTGTCGTTGAAACACGTTTGATTAAGTAAACATAATTTTTGTGAGATCTTGTGTTTGAGTTTTATTCTATCTAATATTAACTCACAAGTCAAGCTCAAAATTTATTTATGATAAAATAAAAAAATAATATTATAGTTGCCATTCACTCCGAAGAGTTCAGTTACATTTGTCCTTATATGGAACAACAATTAAATAACTCAGGGATCGAGTTTCATACACCCGTTCATAGAAGCCATTCATGGATTTTGTTTGATCAGTGAAGATTTGCCACGAAGTCCAAGAAACCAAAGCTATAAGCAATAAAACCAACTTTTTAAAAATTATAATTTATGACAGGTTATTGTAAAAAATGCACTCTGACTTTTGTTAAAACAATTACAATCGGGGAGATTTGCCATCAGTACTAACAGAAACATCTAGTTGTGACTTCGATTTTTCCGATCCCACTTCTGACACCAGTTGTGACCTCGATTTTTCCAATCCCACTTCTGACACCAGTTGTGACCTCGATTTTTCCGATCCCACTTCTGACACCAGTTGTGACTTCGATTTTTCCGATCCCACTTCTGACACCAGTTGTGACCGTCTCCACTTCTTTTGACCAGCTGGAAGCTCCGGCTGGCTGGAGACCGCGTACACCTAGCCGAATCTTGTCAGGATGGGCCAAGGAGTCGGGTTAGGACGCTAATGAACGCACGCAACCAGTGAAATTAAATATTATATTTATTATATGCCGAATTACAAAACAGAAATTGATTATAATTTAAGAGAAAGACATAACGGTAAGACTAAGCCTTAAAAGTGGCCGAAAAGCATACCGATGAATTTAATAGCACGTGGCCGAAAAATGGACTGACCTCGTCCCGTGGCGGTCTTCCGTCTAGCGGCTCTCGGACAAGACTCACTGTAGGCTCGCTAGCTCAAGGCCTCCACTCCTCGTCTCTCCCCTCCCCTTCTTCTACGTCATATTGCACTGCTCATCAAAATCGCAAGTGCAATTCATATTTTAATAATTAAAATCCCTTTTCAATATATTCTAATTTATTATTATTATGATTTTGGTTTGGTGGGCTCCTTGGCTGGGCCACATCGTATGCACTTATAATTGTGTACAGAGAACATTATAAATCCCTACGTGGGACTCACAAGGTAGGAAGAGTGTTTGAGTTCTTAAAGTGATAAACAGACTCCTAACACATGTATCTTATAAACAAATTATCAAGTTTTACAACTTAATCCCGCTTACTGTATATTTTTAAACTCATTCTGATGATGCACGGATCAACCACTGGCTGATATCATAACTTCACCATTAGATTTTAAAACACTCTTGCTAGTCTTCGCACAGCGTTGTACTGTTTGAGAAAAGTCTATTGTATACAGAAATGAAACTACAACACCTGCCTTGGATAATATTAATTTACAATAAAGCCCTTGATGTTCTACTGTGTACCTGTGCAGAGATGTATATCGTAATGTCATTGTTGCGTTTGCTAGTTTGATTTGAGTTTTATGTCTATTCTTTCAATTAATTCCTCCCATTAGGGGTTCATTAATAGTGAGTACGGGGTGTCTATCTCGAAGTACCCTACCTAGATCAACACATTTTTTTCATCTAATTTTGTGTTTGATCCCTCTCTTTCATCTTTCCTATATGTCTCTGACCAACACTTGTTCTCTTGACACTGATGCTATTGAAGTATTCGAGAGATAAGGATCTCTATTTTATGTACACAATAATGACCACAATAGTTTTCACCTTTAACGACACATAAAACAAAAACAAAATTAAAAATACTATGATGAAGTGATAAATCATTTTCACGAGTATTAAAGTTTAATTATTAAATGTTTTTCTAGTTGTTATTTTTATATAAATGTGGAAAGAACGTGAGTGAAGACGATATTAAACTTGAAGAATAGAGTGTGGCGAGACTCTAAGTCTTTGAAAATCAAAGTGAAATAACTAAGCTGTAGGATGTGGTCAATTATCCAATTATTCCTGAACCGTAGTCATAAATCTTGACATTTTACTTAAATTTGAATGAAATCAATACTGATTTTGAGAAATTACATATTTAAATAACAGTCCCACAGCTGTTTTTTTTTTCATTTACCTTTAAACGGTATTTTTTGAGAGATGGTGATTATTAGATTTTGTTTAGGCCCTATAGGCTACACTTAAGCAAACCCTAATTCCAAATTTTTAGTTATCAATAAATCCTGAAATATGTCCAAAATAGTTACACAAATTTGATTAAAATCAGTCCATGTGTTGTTTGAGCTCTGAAACGTACACAAACATCAAACATCATTCCACTACTATTTTTGGATTCTAAGGACCTCAAAAGAGAACAATTTGACAATTTTTTTTGACTTTTTGTATAACTTTCTTTATACTACGTAAATTGAAGTGTATTACTAACCAACCACAAGTAAGTGTGGTTCAGTAAGCGTGGAGGGGCTTGCAATAACTATCCGACAATAACTACCGATAGGTTATATTTTTCTTCTTGTTGTTAAAAGGCAAAAACTTTTCAGTAATCCTCATCTTATAAAGGGGGGGGGGAAACATAAAATAAACACTCCCAGCCTTCGAATACTATAATAGCGTCAGGGTCGGAAGAGAACAAGAGTTGGTTAAGAGAGACTTGATAGGAAATCTGAAAGTGAGAGATTATTCAAGACAAGATGAAGAAAGGTGTAGCTAGATCCAGAATTCCATGACATTACCACACCATATTCACTATAAGTGAGCCTCGGAGGGTGCAACAATCAAGTAAATGTATCTCACCTTATCCACCAATTCAGTATGCTTATTAACTGCTAAAGTATAAACAATTTCCAAGATATCTTTATCTGTGAGGAATGTATCTTTAGCTTCACACTCTTCCATCAGTTTATCTATAGCCTCTATGTCTCCTTTCTTTGCATAGCCACACAAGAGCGTTGTATAAGTTTCATTGCTTGGTTCCAGTCCTGCTTGTCTCATTACTCCCAGAATGCCGTGCGCACTTTCCAAATCACTGTAACAGAAAACATATAGTAGAATCAATAATCAAGTTTATATCTGTGTATTTATTTCAATGAAGTTGTGCAATATTTTAGTTATAAATTACTGTAAAGTATTGCAGCCATCAATGTAATATAGTTTTGATTAAAATTCTGGTTTTTTAAGGATATTCTGTTAATAATTGCACTTAGGATTATAAAGCATCCTATTACATGTACGAATGAAAGTAAGTTCCGTTTCTGTTTGGCTCACGAAGGAGTGACGTGATGTTTGCAGCGCTGTGTAGTCTGACATGGGAAGGTCATTCAGCCTGTTCTAGCATCAATACTGTTGTCAAAATGGCCACTACTATTGAAAATCTTACCAATTGTGAAGTATGTGCTGTTATTCGTTTTCTGTAGGCAAAGTACTGGACAGCAGTAGACATTCAATGTGAAAATTGTACAGTGTATAGAAAGTACATTATGCGTAATAGTGGTGTTTGAAAATGATTACATTTATTTCAGGATAAGCAGACTAATACCTAGAAACATTACAGAAATATCGGTCCTTTTCCCTGAGGTATCACAAACAGTTTTCTAATAATGGTAACTAACAAGCTAGGCTACCATAAGTTTTGGGCGGATTAGGTGCCTAAGCCTCTCACCGACGACCACAAAACCAAGAGGAGGAGTGTGGCACTAAATTTCCTTTTGTGCTACGATATGGAAAATGATGATTTCCTCGGTCATAAGGTGAGGGGCGATGAGACTTGGATGTCATATGTCAACATGGAGACAAAAATCAGTCGATGCAATGAGGCCCTACTAGCTTGTCACAAAAACCTCCAAATATAGGCAAACATTTTCTGTAAGAAAACTCATGGCAACTATCTTTTGGGACAGACAAGGTGTACTTCTGATGGATTTTATGAAACATAGCAGCACGATAAACTTTGTAGTTTCATGCAACACTTTAAGGATGCTGAGAAGAGCCAATCAGAACAAACGGCATGGGATGATGAGTTCTGGTACTGTTCTTTTGTTCGTCCATATACTACAGGACGCACATTAAACCTATAGGAAAGTTTAAATATAGTTGGGAGTTGTTTGACGATCCTCTGTACACCCTGATTTGGTTCCCAGTGGTTATCATCTTTTTCCTTACATGAAAGAATGGTTAGGGTTGCATCGGTTTGAAAACGATAAGGAGTTGAAGGACAATATCATTGTATGGTTTAACTCATAGACAGTGTAATATGGTAAGTGTATCTCACCTTATACACCAAGTCAGTATGCTTTTTAACTCCCAGAGTATAAACAATTTTCAAGACATCTTTATCAGTAAGGAATGTTTCTTTAGCTTTAGGGGTGTGTAGCAGGAAATATTGTGGACAAATAGGTAAAAGTTATAACTTTAATTTGTTCATAACAAAAAACCTCTAAATGTATTTGTGTCTTTTTTATAAGGGAACATACTTTCCAAACAGCCCTCGTAATAAATAAGTGTTTTACTAATCACCTTGAAGTTTTAAATGTATAATTTTATACATATTTCACTGCTGGTGACAGTTTCTTCTAGCTAATAGATTGTAAATAAATAAATAAAACATATAAATCTTAAGTTGATGTTGGACTTTGTTATATTAAATAGCAGTAACACATGTTCCTAGGAGTTCCCAGACACAACTGATGTTGGACTTTGTTATATTAAATAGCAGTAACACATGTTCCTAGGAGTTCCCAGACACAACTGATGTTGGACTTTGTTATATTAAATAGCAGTAACACATGTTCCTAGGAGTTCCCAGACACAACTGATGTTGGACTTTGTTATATTAAATAGCAGTAACACATGTTCCTAGGAGTTCCCAGACACAACTGATGTTGGACTTTGTTATATTAAATAGCAGTAACACATGTTCCTAGGAGTTCCCAGACACAACTGATGTTGGACTTTGTTATATTAAATAGCAGTAACACATGTTCCTAGGAGTTCCCAGACACAACTGATGTTGGACTTTGTTATATTAAATAGCAGTAACACATGTTCCTAGGAGTTCCCAGACACAACTGATGTTGGACTTTGTTATATTAAATAGCAGTAACACATGTTCCTAGGAGTTCCCAGACACAACTGATGTTGGACTTTGTTATATTAAATAGCAGTAACACATATTCCTAGGAGTTCCCAGACACAACTGAATAGGGAAGTTTGTCAAACGTTTGATAACAAGGTTTCAAACTCATCCAAACATCAAATACAGGATAGTTTCTGTTCTAACCATAGACTACTCATGTAATAGACGTTTGCTATCCTTTTTATTAGCTTTTGTGTCGCTCTCATATCCATCCGAATATCTTTATTTGCTATATGAAAAATATCCAGGTTAGTATGAATACAAGCGTTTAAATGTTCTGTGTAGCTAGATATTTTTGAATTTGATTTTAAAGCAATGACATCGTCTTTAAATCAGATTTTAAATCATCTACATGTTTGTTCTTAATATATGCAATCACAGCTACCTCAAGATGTCACATTTTTCCAAATCAGATGAATAGATTTGTCACAAGTTTGTTCTGAATGGTAATTGAAAACTCTGTTTTCTAATATAGACATGGACGATCATATACAAAAACACAAACAAAAATATATACAATGAAACTTCCAAATAACGGGACCTGCTCAGATCACATAACATGTCCGCTATCGGGAGAGATGCAGTTATATAGGCTGTCTGATAACGCGTGGTAAACCACCAGAATAGCGTCTTGTTATAATATTGAACACATTCAGAAAATGTAAATGGTGAATCTAAATTATATGTTCATTAACCTACTGTATAATAAATTACATTACTTTAATACATATACTGTCGATAAAAATAAAATAAATTAAACATTGGTATTGTTTCACGACTGTCTACTGTATTATCAAAGTTTTTCTAGTACAACAGACATAATGGTTTTAATCTCACAATAAACACATATTAGTAAATTAAATAATATTCTTTATTTATTAATCATTTCGTATTACAGTATAAACAAATAGGCAAATTAGGAAAATCTGAATTTAATCTAATTTAAAAAAGGAGAAAATTAAACTATGTACGGTTTATAGTTTAAGAGACATCACAATACACAACTATACTATACACTGTTTTCACGGGAACTTTATTGAAACTGAATTCTTAAAGGACACCAATGACTGCTGTATAAAAGACAAAAAGAAAACAAACCTAGTTTCCAGGAAGTCAACTTCCGGGTAATACTGAAAAGACATTGCAATGTGTGTTTTGAGAAATCTATAATTTCCTAGAAAAGGGTGATATTTTATGCTCCGATGATGATGTCCGCTATTAGGAAGTTTCAACTGACCCAATTGCCATCAATTTCATGTCTGTGTCCGGAATGTCCGTTATTTAGAAACCCTACAAAGATCAGAAAAGTTAAACTGTAGTGTGTTTTGGGCTTCTCTATTACAGCTGTAAACTGTACTTTGAGTGTTATCAGTATTTAATATAGAACTTATATATTTTAACTTGTTGTTTAAAGGTGAAAAACCTCATCATCGGCTTATAAACAAATAATAAGAAGATAAAATAAAGACAAATAGCCCTCGAATACTCTAATAGCATCAGAGTGAACAAGACTTGGTAAGAGAGATTATGTAAAAAGCTGTTTATCCAGCTTGAGTCAATCAAGATTACTACTATAGGGGGAGTCCCAGAAGATATGTTCTGTGATTGTCATTGTCATCCAATAATTTATAATTTTCCCAGTACACAAATTACCGGGTAAATTTGGTAATCGGCAAAATTTTTTGTTACGATTTTCAAAGTTCCGTCCACTGTCGTTCTCATCTGTAGATTGATAGTGGCCAAAAAGATAAGAACATGAAATTTGGTACAGGAAACTCCAGTGTACCCTATTGAAACTTAGAAAAATCAAATTTAAAATGTCAAAATGGTGATCATATATATTTTTTTTTCTGTTCATATCTCATGTGTTATTCAACTTATAACACATTAAATCAAATATAAATATACAGACTTCAATTCTGCATGTAATGGTACTAATCTCGACTCTCTACAATGACAAATAGCAAAGTTCATGTTAGAGGCCTGATGAGATAATGACACAAGCAAAGCAACTAGAGGACATAGCCGAGGTTATAGAAATAGTGTTACACAGAAAACCTGTGTAATTGTGTTAAACAAACTTACCCTACTGGATAAGACCACTTTGATCTACTACAATAGAACCCCTCTAATCCGTCACCTTCGGAACTGGGGGCATGGTCGGAACGCAAAAAAAAGGTCGGATTATCCGAAAAAAGATAATATTTATTACATATTATATAAAGAGATTTTTTTTAAAGTGAAATAAGTGATATATAAACTTTTAAAAGTCTATATATAAACTTTGCAAGTACTATAGCAAATCAATAGAAACAACACGAGAGATGACACAGCACTGAAACAGGATGACACAGCACTGAAACGGGATGACACAGCACTGAAGCGGGAAAGCGATAACAAACCGGAAACAATGGCGCCAGACGGGCCGTGAGTCATCGACAAGTCGGCACAATATCGTGAGCTCGATCACCGTCGGATTAACCGGAGTAACGGACCACCCGAGGGTGGATTAGAGGGGTTCTACTGTAATACAATTTAACAAGAAACCAACTCTTGGTTATTACATTTAGAAGATTTGTTTGTATTATCATGCATGAAGGGTAAGTACCATCACTTGTTTACAGTATTTGCCTTATTTTTATGTAAAAACAAATAGCAACATTGTAGCAATTATAGGAAAGCCACTTGTTTACACATTCATCATTAAACAATGACAAATTCTCCTCTTATTGGGATATTGCCTTTGCCACACTCACTCATTATTATAAAAAAATCTACTTACTCAGCTTGCGAATGTCCCAAAATAAGTGCATTGAAGACATTTTCACTAACAGGTAATTGTTTCTCTCTCATAAACTCTAATATACGTGTAGCTCCGGCTATGTCTCCTTCCTGACAGAAACCAGCAACCAAACGTTGGTAGGTAACACGGTTAGGTTCCACACCTTTTGCTTCTAAATCTGTTAAGAACTGTGTTGGTGAGAAGCGATGTTCATTCTCCAAATAAACTCTGAGTAAAGCATTGTAATGGCTGATATCCATAGGCACGCCTAAAACAAAAAGTAAGTTTATAGGCTGCCAGAAATATCCATTACTTTCTTTCATCTTAATGTTTGAATGGAAGAAATATAAAAATGATAAATAAATCTTAATTATAGGTTAGGTTAGATTACTTCCTAAACAGTGATAGAATTTCAATATAACATTCCCTCAGCAGTAGGTGACTAGTAGTGTAAGGTTAGGTTAGGTTAGGTTAGATTACTTCCTAAACAGTGATAGAATTTCAATATAACATTCCCTCAGGAGTAGGTGACTAGTAGTGTAAGGTTAGGTTAGGTTAGGTTAGATTACTTCCTAAACAGTGATAGAATTTCAATATAACATTCCCTCAGGAGTAGGTGACTAGTAGTGTAAGGTTAGGTTAGATTACTTCCTAAACAGTGATAGAATTTCAATATAACATTCCCTCAGGAGTAGGTGACTAGTAGTGTAAGGTTAGGTTAGGTTAGGTTAGATTACTTCCTAAACAGTGATAGAATTTCAATATAACATTCCCTCAGGAGTAGGTGATTAGTAGTGTAAGGTAATCCCAAGAGACCCTAACTGGATTTACGTCCTTTGTCATGTAGTCTTGGGTTAAATCCCTTCATCCTTCCTATCAAATCTTTCTTCACCAACACTTGTTATTTTATGACCTCAACCCTAGTTCAATGATAGAATATTCAAGGGGTAGGAGGTGTTTATTTTATAATCTTTTTATTTACATGGCGTGTTTTTCCCTTGAAACAAGAAGGGAAAAAAATCAATATAATGTAAAGAATTTGTGTATTTTTTAACATAGGTAATCTTAATGTTAGAATGAGGCTAATCAGAGAATTTATCAGATGGAAGGAGTTGTAGGCCACTGACTTGGGCTGATTTCTCTCCTTCAAAATATGAAGGTCGTTTGAATTTTGTCTTATTGTTATTCAAAAATGAAAAACTTCCCAGTTATTAAAAAAAAGGGCAGAAAAGAACGTAAAAAGATTAGAATATTCTAATAGTCCTAGCACCTGATAGGTTAATCCCAATATACCGTCTATAAAAGGAGACTAGTGGCAGATTTGGCCATTGGGTTGCACCGATTTTGTTTCTCTCATAAGGGTTAACATTAATTTAACTTCCTGTGAAGAGAGGTGACTTGATAACTGGTGGAGGTTTCAGAAAGAAAACACTAACTTTGTGGTAACAATCCCTTTCGAAAAACAACCAACAGTATAAAATTAGATAGTTTGTCTTGTCGTCATATATGCGAGTTAAGCCGTGTTGAAGCGTAAAATGATGTATGCAAGAAATCAACATCTAGATTTGTGTCAGTTTAAGGGCTAAAATTAGATTGAAAATCTATTGTAGGTTCTGAAAGGATTGCGAACTAATCAGAGGTGGGAGGGATTGGAATCCTGTATCGGAATAGAAAGTTGTATGGAAAGATGTGCATACATGTTAATTATGTTAAACCACATTCTTGGGTTGAAAATTTCATAGGATATGTAGTTTGTTTAACCCAGACTAGGTCTGCTTAACGGATTTAGAGACATATCTCTTGCAAGTTTTGTCAAGCATAATAGGATGGATTAGATCTGTGTAAAGCGTTACTATTTCGAGCCCTTATAAAACACTCTTAAAACAATTTCAGACCTGTATACAGATGTATATCTAAAAATGTCTCCATATCGATTTTCTACTGTCACAATGTTTATTTCTATTTACTCTATAGAGATAGAAAGAAATTAATAACAACTTCTTCAGAAAAAAAATATATATCAGGGAAACAATTTTATCAAAATCACTTAAAACAATAAATATAACATTTTTGGTTGCTTTTGAGATTTTATTTTCCCTTCTAGATAACATAATATGTGATTCTAAACTATTTCTATAAATTTCAGTGTTACTTCTAATAGTATAAAACTAATTTTGACATGATCAAGTATTTGTACAAAGGAGGATTTTTTTGGTCCTTTGGGGCTAACAAACTAATCTCACACTTAAACTAAAAATCATAATTTTTTATTATTATACATTTTTTGGACATTTGCCATCATTTGTGTGTTAAAAATCAAAACACGACGTTTCGGGAATAAGAATCAATTCCCGTTATCAAGTGACTAAAAACTAAAGAGGAAAAAGATAAATTTACCCAGATTTTCTAAAGTATTCCAAACTTGTTTGACCAACTGTGTTCGTAGTTCAGGTGCTTCTTCTGGTACTAAGTTCCCACAACATCGTATGACCATGAGCGACTGAGAACTTGTGGCTTTCTCTGAAACAACAGTAATTATTACCCATGGTGCTACAAACTTGAGTAATTGAAACTAGAAGATATAAAATAATATTTTTTTTATAATGATTTACTTTATATAGAGCAATATCTTCATTTTTATGAATTCCATATTGAAGAGGGTTAGGTTCGGTAACACGAGTAATTGAAACAATATGGAATTATTTAAATCATTTCAATGAATTAGTTTATAAAATATGAACAAATCCCTCTTTAGCATGGAATCTATATTGTAGGAGGAGAGGTGATTGGAGCATTCCAATAAAGCATAATTATAAAAGCCAATGGAAAATAATTTGACTTACTTGATTGGCGAATTTCGTCAAGAACCTCCTCAATTTCTTTACGAGAAATTCTCCCAATTCTCCTTGCATCGTCGTCGAGTCTTTTGATTGATTTATCTAATGAGGTCGACTGATTCTGTGCAGCGACAGTTGCGTAATTACTGAAGAACACATAACATTGTGTTAACATAAATCTACTTGTCTTTTCAAAAGTTACAAAATAATAAAAATAAAACAACAGTGAATTTTAACAAAATATTCTAAGAAACATTAATTATTTACAGTTTAGGAATAATAGTATAGGCTAAACATAAAGTTATTTGATAATGATGGATTATAGCTATGGTTTAATCAGACATTTACCAACATTAAGCAACTCTCATTATAAAGTGTGAAAGTAGAACATAAAAGAGAAAAACACCCAACATTGCTTGGGCCATGTTGGACACTATAACTAAATCTATTAAAATACCTACTCAGTCCTGAGTAGTCAAGACTAAGGATATATAGAGCTGGACCCTATACTAAGCTTCAACTTAGCCATACTTTGGCTAAAAATAAAGTAGTATTAGCTTTTAAAAAACTTAAATAAACATAAACTAGTTGAAGCCTCATACTTAAAGCTATGGAATAATCCTATTAGCCAAACTAGTTTAGAGATAAGTACCCCAGTAAACAGTTAGGACAACTTTCTCCTGGCTCCGTCCCTTACAATCAGTTGTTTGCTATCCTTTGTGTAGAGTAGGTTTTATCTGATCACCTTCGTATTTATCATCCACATTACTGGGTCTAGGTATGGCCAAGTTGGACCTTAGTGTAGGGTGCAGCTCTTCCGCAGGGCGCTTCATTGTACTGGTATAATTTTTTGTGATTGGAGAATCCTTGTTTTTCCTTATTAGCTTTAACTGCTCACTCCTAGTTTTAAACTTGAGTACCCTCGAGCGCTCGCGTCTGCGGTATTAACACCGCATTTTTACAAATAACCGAGCAGCGTCGCTATGCACTGGAATTTTGTGCTGGGACCCACATGTATTCTCTAGTTAACTATTTACTCACCAGAATTCACTCGGAGCCAACGCCAAATTTTTTTACTCCCGTCACTGTTCAGTTGCAAAGTGGACAAGGTTGCTGTTTGCATGGACGGCGGGAAAATCCCTGCGATGCGATCAACGGTGTTCGTTTAACTTTATACAATAAAACTGATCAAATACTTAATATTTTATATTTTTTCATCAAATGTTTTTGTAAAACATACTATGTTTTATTAATAAATATAATTGCAGCAATGATTTATGAAGAAATGGCAGTTATAAACTCATAAGAAAAGAGTTTGTGATTGCAGGGAAAATGCCGTCACGCGAGCGCTTGTGTGAGCGCTCGAAGGTTAATGTCAGATATGACCTTTAGTTATATTTATACTTACTTATAGGCATACATTCAAAAAACACATAGGCTATACATACTCATAGATTTGAACATAACTAAATTAATTTGTGTGTATAAATATATGCATCAAACATAACATTATATACATACACATTACATACTGTATATATTATATACAAATAGAAAACACAAATATTATTAAAATTTATTTCATGAATTGTTGAATATCCCATACATAATCACTAACTTTCACCTAATCCAGTTTATACTTTATGTAGACAGCTTTTCAAATCTTGGTTGTAACGGGTGAGCCAGAAGTTAAGCAACCCTAAATTCAAAAACATATTGTGGCGGGAAATTTGGATTCTTGCCGGCGAAAACCCTTGTGTTGGCAATGGATGGTCTTTTGGGAGACGTATAACATATGATACTCAAGCAATAGTCCCCCTTTTTGATGTCAGTGGTGAGTTAGTTGTGAGCGGACAAACATGTGGTTTTCCCAGGCTAAATGTGCGTTCATTCTTGAAAGTTATTTTAAATCGCAATCATTTTTAAAAAGTCAGGAAGACTTTAGGGTAGCTTTTCCTGAAACAAGGGTGCCTAATAAATCAACGATTTCACGTGGTGTCGCTCATTTTAGAAATAGTGGTAGAGTGAATGATCGTGAACGTTCCGGCTGTCCTTCGGTGTTAAGTGATGCCTCATTGGAAAATATCCGCGCATCCTTCTGTCTTCAATGAAAATGACAAGTTTAGATAAGGTTAAATTCTTTTATATTTCTTACAGCCATCAAACTATTTTTATTTCTATTTCATAACAAATAAAATAATTGCCAAAAGTTGTGTTACACATTGCAAAATCAGTCTGATCGATAATCAATGCTGAGTTTATTGTGTGATATCAAACAGGCCAGCTCGTAATCAGCTTCAGTAACAATAATTTCCAAAAGTTCACAAAACTTATTTGTACGGGAATTTGGTAGGCCTACTTTTCAGTTTTCAATTTTTAATGCGCAAAAATTAATTGCGCTCTAAAACATTATTATTTTTCCTTTTCAAAGTAAAGTTTGTACTAAATGAATTTTTACCAAACTAAAGTTATGTTGCCTTATTTTACTAATTAGATAAAAATTATGAACAATTTCAGGCAAAATAATTAGTTTTTGCTTTGTCTACTTAATTAATCTAGGGAGCAACATGACAAATTGTTCACTTTCAGCGTAGACAAAGAACAGGTATTTTCAGACCTAAAACAACAATTGTAGAAAACAATATTTTTTGGTAATTGTTTTCATAAAGGTACCTTGTAATTTTCGGAGTTTTGCTTTTTATTGTATACTACATACCTTACTTCTTAAGAATAAATAATGTTTTCCTTGTGCAGATCGCTATTTTTCACTGAAAAATCACAATCTAAAAACTATCAAATCAACGAGTTTATATGTTGTAAATCCTCCATATTAATAATCTAATTTCAAACTATTAACTTCAATAAACTTACAAAAGCTTTGGTTAGGTGGTTTTATATATATAAGGGTTAACCAGGTGTTTATATATAAAGCTACCTGGCCAAACCTGATGAGATATATAGCCTAATTATCTCACAAAGTAAACACATTATTAACTTGAATAAACATATGAAAGAGCATCTGGACAAAACTGTTATGATATGAAATAACGATCTAGCGTAGTCATTATGTAATGTGCATGCATAAAACCATACAATATTCTCATTGCTATTATATGTAACCTATAAACCCCTAGATTAGATAGTTTTTAGATTGTGATTTTCAGTGAAATAGTGATATGAACAAGGAAAATATTATTCATTCTTAAGAACTAAGGTTATGAAAATTACAGGTTACCTTTAAGTAAACATTTACCAAAAAAAAAAAAATACCTAATGACCTAAGACAAGACCCCCACATGTAAATTCATACCTAACTATTGAACATTTCCTTACAGGTCTAAAATAAAACTCTCATTTTGTAAAATAACTTATAATCAAACTCTATTACACATTGGTTTATACAATGTTACTTACTTAGAAACTGCACTCGCCAAACACTGACTCCTTTGCACAAGACTTCCATCTACTTCCCTAGGAGTACTTAACACAATATTACGTGCAAGGCCTACAAAGTATCTTACAAATTTAGATGATCTCAGTATAGAAGACATTTTGCTAAAACCAAACACAACACAAATAATAAAATATAAGTGTTTTGAGGAATGTGCCGGTAAAGCAAATACAACTTATAATCTACAAGCCTATGGACACAGAGTATAGAACAAACGGAGGAGTTAAGAGTATAAAGAACATATGATTTTTAGAACAGTTACCAAATGGAAAAACAACAATGCCTTTCAAATTATGTCGTTATTGAGAAACATTGATAAGTAAGACATAATATTATTTATAATGCAATTTATACTATATAAAATTGAATACAACATCTTAATTATACGTATTTCAACTGAACGGATTGAGGTAACAAAACATTTTTTCAGGTTATGTTCTTATAATTTTACATCTTTTGATTTACCTAATGATATAGTAAAATGTTTACTTCAGTAGAAATGATCCAAGTCTATAATATAATGTGGTGAACTAACATGATGTTACGTTTGGTTACTTTTACGCTATCTGTAGAGATTATTCATAACTAGTTTGACATAATAGTTTAACCTACAGGCGCTAGATGTCGTACAACTACTAAATATGAACATATGAACAACTATTGTGGTTAAATAATTTTTTGTAATGAAAGTCCCATAAGGTGAAATATTTTTGAAAAATGATAAATAAAATTAATTTCAAATTTCTACAATTAATAGATTTGAACTGTTATCTCTTATAAAAAACATAAAACAGGATGATGCAGAAAAAATAGGAGTAATTTTGAAATATTTTTTTAAGTGTGAAAACTATTTTTAGAAGAAAAATTGAAAACGGTGGCAAAAGTGAAAAATCATAAATTGGGATATTAATTAAAATATAGGACAAGAATTCTTTTTTTTTATTCAAAATTTTATCCGCTTTGGGTTCTAAATGTTGGCAAAATAAATAATTTGGCTATTTTTTAAAATAATCAAACTTGTCAGGAATGATATTTCGGGAAAAACTGACTTACATAAATAATAATTTTTAAACGTTAATAAAAACAATTATCATCAGTAGTGACTAGTGAGCTGTCCTAGAATTCTTGGAATTACCATCCATGAATAATTCAGTTCCCTCTCAAACCACAATCAAGATAATAAAATTGTTTTATTCAGCTTAACGTTCTAAACGCTCAAATAAATTGAGTGATTCACTAAATTTGTAATTAAACATTGTCATCATAATGTGCAATTAGTATTCTGGTATGTACAAGCTCATCAATTAAACAATTTTTTTTTAACTATTTCAAATTGTTACCGCTCGTATAGTAGACTGTCTGTCGCATTTGACGAAGAGCATTGTAAATCCCAGATGCGGAAGAAAATAATTCGTTATATAATGCTTTTTTTATTTGTTTAATCAAACTATTGGAATTATTTGTGACACATTTTAAAAAATTTAAACTATTTTAGGGACAATGATTTGATATGAAATCAATTATAACTGTTCTTAAAGAAACGTAAAATATTCGCGTAGGAATCCATAACGGATTGAAAGCAGCTCCAGTCTACCAGTCGCCAGTCAGTAGAAGCCATGATTGTTGTCTTTAATTTTAATTAAGTCTTTTCAACACAGTCAATATGACAAAATCAGTTTTTACAGGTGTTTAAGTGTTGGAAGTATTTTAATTTTCGATATTCCATAAAAGTAGGTAAGTAAAATGTGTAAACGTTCTTCACTAGTGGTTTCTAATTTGGCCCTAAGCCTATTTGTGGAGGGTAGATTGGCTAAGTGCATTAAACCTAGCCAATAGCCATAGTCAAGTTTACAAATATTTCTTGAGAAACACCAAACATTTATACAGATTGTCAATTAATTAAGTAATTATTGCTCTTATTTTAAGCTTTGTGTAATAAGTTATTGGGTCAATGTCTTCCTTGTTAGATTAATCTTGTGTTTGTTAGATTATTTTTATAAGTTTAGTAACAGTTGATACACTGATAGTCTACAAGTTGTTTTAAGATTGACAAATAAAACATTAGTGTTCTACTGTCAAAAAATTGGAAATAAGTAAAATAAAGTGACTTCCTTGTCCTAAATAAGTTAAACTATGTTGTCCTAAAATTGTAGATTTTTAAATATTTCGGCCTAAATTCATATCAACAATAACAGTTGGTATTTAGCCTAGGCCTAGTTTAAAACTAAACATTTGAATTACGGTAATGTATTGAAATTTTGGTGGTTTCTAATTATAATTTGCTTAGATTAGGTATTTATTGATAAATCCTGTGCAATAATTTTATTAGAGGATAGAAGTGTCCAGAACTGCCCTATCATCAATTTGGTATAGTGAATACAAAATAGGCTATAGTAGGTATGAGCCTAGTTTGTAAAAGTGAACACAAAATTTACTTTACCTTAAAATTATTAAATTTTACATTCTAGTAAGTTAATTATGAGATTGTTGTTTTTGGTGTGTTTATTGGTGAAAAACCTTTTGAGTATTGTCGCTTAACAATGCTACTTATTAATTAATATTGCTGAAGATCTACTAATTATCTGACAATTTTAAGTAGTAGGTTAGGAAAGGTTGTTTTGGATTAACAAATATTTATTTATTAGGCCTACTTTTATTATGATAATGATAATTAAAAATTATACATTTTTTTTCCCCCATACTTGAAATATCTCAATGCAGTAGCAGAAAAACAACTGTGGCCTAAGGTTGCCTATTTATTCAAAAGAGGATTCCTACTTTGTCACAAAGTTTTTTTTTATCATGGGCCGATAATTATGATCTAACATTTAGGCCTAATCATTTTATTGTAAATGTCTAGTGTATATCCCGTTGCGATTTAATGAAATTGTGTTTTACATTCTTCATTTTGAAACAATTGGATCATCCTTTAGGTGGGAGGACTCTTTTTATGTATCAAAATTCAATATTAATGTCATAAATAAGCAATTTACAAGTTTGCATTCTTTGTTCAGAATGTACAATGAGCCTATGAGTCTAGGTTTCATAAATTATGCATGCATAGCTAATAGAATAGCGTGTCTTTAGATGTATACACATTGTCTTCTAACAGGTAAATTGCTGTATTATTTCAGAATCATGTAAACTAGGTCTTAGCAGGTCAATATATATACGTAGTCAAGTCAGACCTATATCTAACCAGACCTATTTGCTCAGATGAAGATAAACATCAAGTGATGAGACACTCAATATATTCACCACTTTTGCCATACAAATTAATGTAGACAGATGTCTCAATCTCATAAGCCTATGATTCTGTACTTTTAAATTGCTTATTTTAGACAGAAATATTGGATTTAGATTTAAGAAAAGGGTCCTTCCAGCTAAAGGATGATCCAATTGTTTCAAAATGAGGTATGTACAGCCTGATTTAATTAAATTTCAATATTAAATTGCAACAGGATCTACGCTAGACATTTGGCGATTTTATTAGTTATTAAGTATACAATAAGCTTAGTCTTATAAACTAAAATTAACTAAGAGTTAAAACATCTAATCGATAAAATTATAATCTATGTAGGCTAGGCTACAAGGAATAAAACAACAACCCGTCATTTAACTTTTTTAAACTAACTAAATCTAGCCTATTTATAGATTATAGGTAACAAATTAGGAAGCTTAATACCCATTATGCTGTGGTATTTTAATGATTTGGTTTGGATACAATACAGAATATCCAGTTTAAAAACATTTCTTATCATATATTCATAAATCATACATTCCAAAAAAGTTTATTACTGTTGGAAGTAGAATTCCTCTATGTAAGTTTTGCCGCCAAGTAATCAGAGTGATTTAAGTGTAAATTAGGAATCCAAAATAAACTATCTAACCTGTCAGAAATAATATCTTAGGACTACCTAAAATTTGTAGATAATTATTAGACTAGAGTGGTTTGGCTTATATAACGATTCTTTTAAAAGAGGGGTGGGGTTTTCTGTGAAATAAATACCAAACTTAATATTTTTTATAACATAACATTGAAGGTAGGCTATTAGTATAAAACAATTGATTATTATTTATTGATTTTATTATTTTAGACCGAGTTGCCTAAAATAGGCCCTATGTTTCACCCTTTCGCTCCCAGACCTTTTTTTCAGCTTTCTGTATAGAATCCCAGGGTTATTATTGTAGTATCTGCATAGAATCCCAGGCCTAATTTAGAAATTTTGCAGCGTTTTGTTAAAAAATCCATAACTCATTTATTTATTAATCAATTCTTATGATTTTGTTGTTGTTTAGTTTGTAATTAACCACTATTAAATATCAAGTATCTAAATACCGATTAAATATGTAACATTTTAACATATATGGAAAGCTTGTTTTTTCCCAATCATTTTGATATATATATACCATTGTCTTTCTGTTACACAAAATAACATTAACTTTCTAAATGTAAAAATGTAAATTGTACGTAGAACCCACCGTGTCTGTATATACGGACGTTGGGATTCTATGCAGATACCCGAACGTCCGTGTACAAGGACGTCTGAGAGAGAAAGGGTTAAAGATTGTGACAAGCATATTATTAACAACAACAAAAAATAATATGTAAAATTAATTAATTTTTTTTTACAAAATGACTAGTCTTTATTCACAATTCTTGCACTACTTTTCTTAACATTTGTATTGTATTGTATAAGTTTTAGACTCTTAAAAATATCATAATGCAATATTTTCGCAGTGCATTAACCTTAAAAAAATTCTTCTTCTCCAAGTTTGTTCATAAATTTTGATCAAGCTTTGCTCAAATTTAAATTTAGGTTACACTAAAATGTCACAACACAAAAGTATTCATTACCATCAAACTCAAAAAGCTTAAATTTATTAATTGAAAACAAAAAATTGCCATCTTTAAATGTTGAATATTCAGAAGTAGCTGTTCAGATTTTGATGATATTTTTGTAAAGTGTAAAAATGTTAATAACACTTAACTAAATTTAAAATTAATGAAATAAAATAATTTCTTCTTTGTTTTTATAAATCGATTATAGGCCTAGATGTACCGCCTCTGTAGCCGAAATAACTGAACAAATTTTAATACCATTTCCACTAAACTCTTCCTTGAATGATCTTATTATGTATTATGAAACTCGAGGTGTATTATTACCTTTATGTTTTATCCTTAAATAGTAAAACACTATCAAACATTTTCTTAAAAGTTTGTAAGGTGAAGAACCAATTTTTCTCCCTTAAGTCATGGGAATAAAATTATAATACAAGAAATGATTATTGTCTTATTTATATTTATAAATTAAACGTAAAACTTATTTCCTTGTTTCTGAATGTGTGAAAAAGATTATATAGTGGATTTGATACTTTACAGACATTGTATGTTTGATGAGTCATTGACTTGTATTAGTCATGGATTATAAAACCATGTGATGGTTGCATGCTTTATAACATATGCTGTGCTGTTAAATGTACATTATCTAACATCTGTCTTAAAAGTGCATTTGTCCTCGTCATTACAACAGATTTACAATACTGTTCATGGAAACAAAATGAAAATTTTTTTGTTCTTTATGCTGGGGTCAAGTTGAAACGTTATAACCTTGTATATATTAAAAATATAGATTGTACTTAGTTGTCTTGTGTCAAATTCATTCTTGTTAAAAATGAATTTTAGGGTAATTATACATTTTGTATATTTTTGGGTTTGGCTTTCAACCAAGAATTGTAGGCGTATATAGGTTTAAGGAAGTATAAAGTAAGATGATGTAAGACTTGAAAGTGTAATGTCATGATTGTTACTTAAAAGTTTAAAGTTAAAAATAAATTGATTAGGCTAGTTAATAAAGGGGAGGATATTTCTGTGTTAATTGACCCGCCCCCAAATACCATAAGCAACTTGTGATGATGATTGTAAATCAATTTTTTTTTACAAAAATTTTTCATTTCATTATATTAATTAAGTTTAGTTTCTAATTTAATACAATCTATCTTCAATAAAAAATTTAAATAAACATTTTATGACATTTTTACAAAATATGCCTATATTACAATGGGCAGTTTTTAAAACCTCCCACCCAAATTCTGGCCATAATTATTATTAATCATTATTTTATTGACCATAACAAATTTAACTAGAGGGTACTTTTGTAGTGTTTCATATGTCCTACGGATTTAACCCGGAACCTCTTGTGAAGGCACAATGCTAATCACTAGCCGGGGACTCAAAGTCTAATAAACTGTTGTTACTTTGACACTCCTTAAAGTCTAAGCTTGGGTTACACATAATAAAGGAAGCAAATATTATTAATGGTCATAAAAGGTTATCTTTAACAATATATTTTACGATGTGGTTGTGTTGTGCGAGCGTGGTGTTTTATCTGAATGTACAACATTGTAAGGTAGGGATATTTACATTATCTGATCTTTTATTTTTTGATTTAAATTAACATTCATGATACAGTAAGATTCAAATTTTGTTGTTGATTTTAACTTTCCTATATATACTTTTAAAAGTGAAATTTTATGTTTTGAGGTTTCCTGAATTAAAAAAGTGGTTTTAAAATAGTGTCTTTTATATGTGCAGAGCTCTACAGGCAAATGTTTGGATCTATTAGAGTTAAATTTGATGGAAGTTATGTGTTCCGTCAAAAGATCAATTTAGAGTTTTTCATAGATGTATAACACAAGGTGTTCGAAATAGGTGTGAATGCTATTTTGTTTGATAACTATATATAATAGATACAAAACGATTTTTAAATTAACCTAGGATTTTTTAAATTAAAATTTTATATCACCTGACATATTTCCAAAATTGCAGACAGTTCTGAATTTTCTTATGGCCACCCCTATTCCGTAAACAGATTATTTTGATACGCCTACTTTTTTATTCTTGGGTATTTTTCGATAGCTATAACTGTTGGGAGCTAAAATTGTCTGAAGTTATAAAAATACAATGTTTAAGGTGTTTTCAGAGGTCTATTTTCCATTACCTAAAACTGTTGAACTGTTTTAAAATTGAAACGTGGATAGATTGCAAGGCATAAACAAAATATTAAAAGATTGAAAACCAACATTTCAACATTTTTGAGAATGAATAATTATTTTTCCGGATAAAAATATTGTTGGCAATATACTTTATAAATATGTGGTAGTAAATTGATAATCTTTATTCCCTAAACTAACTATTATGCCAATTGTACAGTGAAAAGCAGATTCAAAAATTATGTTGACATTTTTCAAAGAGACGATTTTACCGACTTCCTTTTATTGAACTTTTCTGATAATTGTCTAGAACTCCTACCAGTTTGTAATTTATACGAAATGTATTAGACCTTGTGAAGAAAATATTAAACCAAAACAAATATATTATCTGTGCTTAATACAATTTGTCCTTAATTCACAAAATGTAGTGGATGTTCTAGACAATTACCGGAAGATTATGATTTTTGTTTTTTATCAATAACTACATTATTTCTTGGCCTACAGAACAAATAAAAAATAACAGTAGTGTTATTACACCTTCTACCCTAGCTCTAGTTTAAATTTCACCTGAATTTGAGTTTGATAAGAAAATAATGTAATGTTTTATTCAAACGCCATTAAATTAGGGGTTCCCATGAGGAAATTTGGAACTGACCGCTATATTGAAAAAATGAGGGTTGATAAGGAAAATTTGGTATTTTCTGTAGTTATTACTCAAAAAAATCCTGAGGTTACCGTTTAAAGTTTTTTTAAATTTTGTAATTATCAAATAAGGCTTTGGTCACACCTGTTTCAATCACCTTATATATATATAAGTTTTTAGTTTCCATGAAAATCAAAAGAATGGTTTTTGTAATGGTTGTCTTTTACATTTGCAGTTCGCTACAGTCCAAATACTTTGCAGTATTAGTGAAAACTAGGTGCATATATGAAATATGCATGGGAATTTAGGTGTAGGTAGTCTCATTGAAATAAAAATTTAATTAAATAAATTGAATAACATTTATTTTCATACAATAAATACCTTGATTAGGTTGTCCTTAGTCTGTTATGTAGACGTAGCTACAGTGTTGTTTCGCCGATCACAGTTGGCTTCATCAGGCTTAGCACTAATATATAAACACGTAATACAAACACTCACCTGACTTTGTAACACGTAATACAAACACTCAGTGTTAGTGTTTAGCCTGGCTTTGTAACACAAACACTGAGTGACACGTAATACAAACACTCAGTGTTAGTGTTTAGCCTGGCTTTGTAACACAAACACTGAATGACACGTAATACAAACACTCAGTGTTAGTGTTTAGCCTGGCTTTGTAACACAAACACTGAGTGTTTGTGTTACATGCTTAGCCTGATGAAGCCGACTGTGATCTGCGAAACAGCACTGTAGCTACGTCTACATAACGGACTAAGGACAACCTAATCAAGATATTTAAAATATTTTAGTTCTCTTCTGTAAATTATACAATTTATAGCATGTGTATATCATATTCTCTTTCTTCTTCTTATATTTGTATATTTTGTATAATTATTTTAGTTTAGTTTTATAAGAAAGGAGTTGCTGTTAACCTACCAGACGGTCAAAAACAACCATTGTTAATACAGTATTATTTAGTTTTTAAAATGTGTCAGAAGTTTCGATTATTTTTTTTAAATCATTAAATATAACACTGGTTTATTAGTATGATTATTAATTTATCATAATTGCTTCTATTGAGAGTAGGGTCCTATGTATTGTCTATTTCTGTGTTTTTACATGTGTAAGAGTTTTTACATGATTTATTTTGATTACAAAGTTGTTTTCAAATTATGTTTCAGAGAGACTGATATAAGACCAATTTAGAAAATTGTAAATAAGAAAAAAATGGATGCCGACGAAGCGGAATCGTCCAGCTCCGGAGGACCAATGTCATCTTTGAACAGTTTGTTTTCATTTACAAGTCCTGCTGTTAAGAAACTTTTGGGTTGGAAACAAGGAGATGAAGAAGAAAAGTGGGCTGAGAAAGCCGTTGATGCTTTGGTAAAGAAACTGAAAAAAACTAAAGGTGCGATTGAGGATTTAGAACGTGCGTTAAGTTGTCCTGGTCAGCCGAGTAAATGTGTGACTATTCCGAGAAGTTTAGACGGTCGTTTACAGGTAAAGTGATTGAAATGTTTTTGTATTATTTGAGACACCTTCATATAAGTTTTCACAATATAGATTATTTTGATTAGACGGTTTGTTAATGACTAAGTCTATATCATCACCTGTTAGATTATATTGAGGGAGTTGAACTCAAAGCACCTACACTCATTGTGCTCCTCTCTAAACCTAACAGAAAAGGCGTAGCTTTTGTCCAATATCAATATATCAGGAATCTTTCCTGGTTAAGAAGCTCCAAATAGGCCTCTTCTCTTAACCTTTAATCTCTCACAGTCCAGAAGGATGTGTTGGCAATCTCATTGGATTGTTTGGAAAGCCTGCATAGGGCATCTTCCTTAATACCCAATTGAAGAAGGCGCTTTCTGAACTGAACATTCCCATTAATAATTGCAATAAGACGTTCTCTGCTCAAGTTCACAAGACAGTGCACTTGGAGCCTTAGTATGTTATTTAGCCACTGTTTGTCCAAAGTAATTAAGGTACCCTATCTAAGTGGATTGTATTAACCCTTTGGCGAGTAAGCACGGATATTTCCGTGCTATGACACAGGCATACAGGAGTATGGCAATTACGCTAAAATATACCATAAAGAGTGGGAAATTTTTTTTTTTTACTTTTGAACAAAAGACATTATATTTGATTAAAACTACAAGAAAACATATACAAAAAATTGAAATTATGATTATTTATAGTTATTTACAGTTTAAAAAATGTGTAGTGTATGATATTGTTCAAAACAAGGATGTATACAAAGGGACACCTCACACTTTGAGCACTCATAGGATGTTTCCTTCCGCTTTGGTAATGATCGCTTAGTATGTTTACACACAAAGCATTGTCGAGAAAGCTTCTTCTTCCGTGACTCATTGGAGGGGAGAGGTCTCATGAAGTGGCGACCTTGAAGACGTAGCGGATCACTTTCAATAGATCGGGACACATTACCGAAAAAAAAAAAAAACAAATAAAAACTACGTCAACAAAACAATGACAACAGAACCATTTTTTTACAACTACAAAGACAGCGACAGACTGACCGTGTGAAGCTAAAAGAGCGTGTAAAAAAGTGTGCATTACCCAGTTCCCGCTAGGCCTCACCATCCCTACTACCTCAAGTATGTCTACTATAAGCTAATATATTAGAAAATAGATTATTTCTATATTATTGCATTTATTACTAATAGTTTAGGCAAAATTTTAAATTAAGTGTTTACAATTCAGTTAAATAATTTTACTATACTGATAGAGAAAAAAAAGTTTTATTATAAAGTAAAATCTTTTGCAGAATGTTAAAATAAAGAAGTAAAATGTCAAAATCAAATAAGTTAGTGAAAATACAAAAGAAAATTCAATAAATATAAAGTTTTTACCCTAGATAATGATTTTTTGAAGAGTTTTTAAGCAATTATAGAGTCCATGCTCAAAAACGGAAATTTCCGTGCTCACTCATTTGGGATCAAAATGATCACTCGCCAAAGGGTTAAGATAGGAAAGTGTGGAAAGACTTTGAAAACATTCCCATCAAGTCAAGAGTTTTTAGGACTGTCTGATAGGAGTAGTATATGATTAGCCAATTCTAAATTGTGTTATTTTCATTTAAATTTTCTACTTGTAAACAACTAGAGATGACGTATGACATGTTGGTGATTAAATTTGAAATTTCGGAGGAACCCCGATCGAGTCACTCTCCATTGCTCAGAACTACAACTAGGAAGCACGAGGAGAGAATACCATCTTGGCCAATAAAGCCACTTTACTCGATCACCCGAACTAAAGTGGCTGCTTTTTACAATCCAGTATTTATTTGTGATTTAACTGTGTTTAAAATTTTGCAATGATACATGAGAAGTGGTGTTCAGGCTGTTCCTGGAAGGTCATAGTATTTGTCCAGTTTGAGTTAAAATATATTTTTTTGATTATACGGCATGTTATTAGATAACAAACTAGGTAAATTATCTACCTGTATTGGTTGGTTAGACTTAGTTTTCAGGGTTATATTAATTTTGGAGTGTTGAGTGATCCACGGAATATTCCACAAATCCCATGCAGTCGGCATATTAGGTTTTCGAATAGCATCAAACCTTGCCATGACTACTCGCTATGTTTCAGACTTAGTCATTGAAACATTGTCTTCTTCAAATTTATTTATTTTTTTCCATTTAGTATTTGATTTTTAAAATTTTGTTGATTGAACTTTGCTGTTCATTGTAAGTAAATTAAAGAATTAATATATGCATTGGATTAAAAGGAAGAAAGATTTTATGTTTACAGTATATGGTATGACAGTGGTTGTTGTTGCCTGTGTCAGTTCCATCAACCTTCGGGCATCCCAGTAGATTTGTACTGTTCTGTGAGCTTCTTAAATTATTGTCCTCTGAAGGGAAGACTTTAAGCCGGTAGATTTGTAGCAAGACGGAACAATGCTACAGATTGTCTCTTGGGTTTGCACATATTCTTCTCCACTCAGGAAGTCTTTACAAATTGTACCACTAATTATTCATTTTTCTTTTGATTATGATTTACGCAGTTTTTATGTCAGGTTAAATTGTTTGACTATAGAATAGATGTGCTCCTTTTCCTTATCTATCAGCTGCCTCGTTCTCTGGTATTCCAATGTGTGAGGGAATCCATTGTAATATATAAGCTCTTTAAGCTTTTGGACATTTCATACTATATGCTGGTGGCTGTTTTTAGTTTTTGGTAGTATTTGTAGTGTATGATGGATATTATCGCTTCTTTTTTCTTGTTGTTTAAAGGCAAAAAATCCTCTTTGTCATCATCGTCTTATAAATAAAAGAAAAATACCTAAAATAAAGGTCCTTGGACCATATTAAATCAAACCCTATCACACTTTAATCGTGTCAAGGTCTAAAAAATAAAACAAGTATTGGTCAGAGAGATCTGATCGTAAACCGTAAAGACTACATCAACTAGATGTAGATCTAACTAGGTTCATTTGGGATTTTCAAGCCCATACTTGCTATAAATGAGCCCCTAAGTGATTGATTGTATTTATATAGTTATTCGGATACATAACAGTCAGACAAGGGCTTGAAATGACTTCCATTATCCACTGAAAAGTATTTAAAAAAGTAAGATATAGACTCCATCTCAAGAGAAAGTATTGTAATGAGGAGAAGAAAAGATTTTCATAAAAATTTTATGTTTGTACTTTTGAGTGAAAAGAAAGAAATGTTTTTTTTTTTTTTTTTTTTTTTTTTTTTTTTTTTTTTTTTTTTTAAATATATCAGTGCAGCAATATAGGCCTAACCTAAATAAGTGGATTGATTACAAATGAGGAACATGCAATTTAGTGTAAAGGAATAATACTCATATGGAAACCTATTGAAATTCGGACAATTTTAATTAACGATCAACGATTAAATATGTTTTTTGTTTATATCTCATGTGTTATTGAACATGGGTGAAGATATTTTAATATAAATACATCTGTAAGGTGCGTTAGGGCCTAGCTGATTTCAAGAAAGTAGTGATGTGCACAATTATATAATTCAGAACTGATTTAAACAAACCTACTGGGTAAGACTTCTAGATATATCAATACAATGTAACATTGTAACATTGTAACAATGTATATTCAATACATTTCCTTCAAGGATCAAGAAACTAACTTTTAGGTATTACATTTAGAGGGATTGAATTGTATGATAGAGCTTTTTAACCCTGGAATTGGCATTAACTTTTGCCGTAACATGGTGCCCCCTTTCGCGAAACTGCGGAACTACGAGAAATATTTCTGTCTTTTCTGTTCTCTCTATGAAATTCAGGTGAGACGGCTTTGAAAGATTGAAATACGAGCTTTTCAATGGTGTATAATTCATTTCTCTACGACTCCATTTACTAGGCTAAAAGGTTGAGTTGAAGAAAACAACTTTTTTTTTTTGTTGAATACATCTGTAAAATGAGTTTTTGTCGTAACTAATTTATAGATTGAATACCATAAAAGTTATAGACATGTGGCGAACTCTGTTGGATAGGTAAAGATTTGTACTAAAAACAGTACAATTGCACATTTATTTGAAATAATTTACAGTTTCTGACCTTTACACAAAGTAGGACGCTTATATTGTAATGCGAGTTGTCGAGTCGCCATTTTTACGAGTAAAACACACCAAACTTTACCAATTAATTAAATATTTTTATAGCGTTTTATGAACTTTTGATTACATGTATATGCATCTACGAAACGTCAGCTTTACAATGGTATAGCATTTATTTCGGTAGGATGATTTTAAGTAACCCTAATGTCGAGTTGCAATATCAGAGTTTTTTTACAGTTGTCTGTCAACCGTCAATGGCTTCTACGGCTCAAATGAGCCGCATACCAAAACTAAGGTTAAATACCAAGATTATTTCTTGTGTCTAAATTGTGATAGTGACAATATTGGGTAGGCTGGGTGACGAATGTTTTCTTTTTAGCTAGTATTAAAATTTCTGAGAAAGTTAGTGCATATATTTATTGCCATTCATTTTTGCTACCCAAGTAAAGTGAGTACAGGCGTAGCGATTCCGAGAGACCCTAGATTCGGAATGTAGTCTTGGGTTAAATCCCTTTCATTGTAACCACTTGAATTTTCAGATTGATAAAAATCAACATTTTATTAGGATACTAAGACAGGTTAGGTGTAATTAGGCTAGGCTTTACATTTTAAAATGAATTGTAAAATAAATGTAAAAGTTAATGGGTGTAAAATTTTAAGGAGTTATTTAAACAACAACATAAAAAATGACCTGAACTTTAACAGAAAGTAATTGAAGAGTTCAAAAATCCAAGGTCATTTGAGTTTGACATTTGGTAAATAATCAATCACCGTAACTGATGGAGAATCAAGTGTGGTGATTTTACGTTAGTTTCTATGACAAAGTGTGACCATAAATGACATAAGAAATTAAAGGAGTCCTTAACTCTGCGTAGTGTTGTTTAGATAGATATAGCTCTAAGAAGATGAAAATATAGAAACCAACAGACTTGATTTTCCGTGAAAGGATTAATTGGTATCCACCTAGAACATTATTAAGCAGTCTTGTTGAGAGATCTGAGTCAGAAAAACATGTTTTGGAGAGACACATTTCAAAAAGATGATGGACCAATTGAAATACAGTAAAGTGTATTATTTGCAAGATGGGTAAAGTAAAATATTAATTTAAATGAGAACAACGACTTTAGCGTATATACTAAAAACTGTAATAGAGGAAAATAATTCATGTTTATTCTAAATGAGAAATAGTTGTGAAATTCTCAAAATAGGGAACAACTACAATTTAAAAAACAAAATCTTATATATTTTTAGCTATAACGTGTAAGAGACTTTATGTGTACAAATCTTGTTTTTTATGTATAATGTATATTTAATCATAATTAATTCTCTTTTGTTAGATGAGTTTAAATTTCCCTCTTGGCAATAGAATGGATACTTTAATTGCATTTTTTTTATAAAAATCCTTTAAACTAGGTGTACATAAATTACCAAAAGCTTTTAACGGTATAGAGCGTGATTCATGACGTTCAACTTTATTTCTGCTCGTTTCATATTTCCTACCCGGTTTCTCTGTTAAGAGTATTTAGGTTATGTTCTTTTCTTCCTTTTTTTTTATAAGGCGATGATGACCGAGAGGTTTTTTACCTTTAAACTAGAAATAAAAGAAACACAAAATTCCTAATTGTTATCTATCTAAACATTTTAAATTGTATAATTTGTTTGAAATGTTACAGGTATCCCATCGTAAAGGTCTTCCCCACGTAATATATTGCAGAGTATGGAGGTGGCCTGACTTACAGTCGCATCATGAACTCAAGGCTTTGGAACATTGTCAATATCCTTTCTCAGCTAAACAGAAAGATGTCTGCATTAATCCTTATCATTACAAACGTGTTGAAAGTCCAGGTTAGTATTTATTTATTATGTTTCTGCCATTCCTAGATTTGTCTTAATAATATTTAGAGTTATTATCAGACATTTGACATTATTTTGCAGTACATATTTTATATTTCTTATCAACACACCTAACTTTTTTCGAAAATCCCGGCTCATAAGGGATCGTTATGTACATGTAAGCTGATGTGAGTAGATACGTTGGGCATCATTTTGTAAGCGTATGCGTTACAAATAAATGTTATTTTACCAAAAACCACATTGTGTGTTATTTTGTAACAGTATGTGAGTGTTTGCTAATTAAGTATTATTAATGTTTACTTACTAGGTTCTTTCCTTCATTTCTGTACTTCCCAGCCTCAAAATTTCCAATGTGTTTAGCTGAAGAAACATGCTCTTTGGCAATCTTTAAAAAAAAATTATTAAACAATTAGAGGAATTTAATACTATTAATTTTAGACAATTCACATTTGAAACAAGAGTCCTAATCTAAAACTATCAATCGTTCATTGTCATGTCTGGTTATTTTAATGACTACAGTATATAACTTACAATTTCATTTTGTCCATATTTCTAATTTTAATTTAACTTGCTACTTTTATATGTTCATGAAACACTTTTACTCTGTTCAATAATATCACACTCATTTCTTTTTTTAAATTTTGAAACAAAGCCTGGTCTCGAGGAGAACAGGTTCACATGTCCGATGATATTGCCGTTTTCTGGAAGAGTGTCTACAAAGTCCGTTTCTTTTTAGACAGAGTTCTTTTTCCATTTCAATTGTATGCAACTCCCACTCTTTCATGTTTTTTGAATTTTTACATCCCGAACCAATCACATAAGATTGAGATCATGTCCTATTATGGCATATCATGTGATGTTATGTCTTTGTTTCACATGAAACCCATCTTTCCCGCTTGCAATAAAAATATTAAAATATTTTGAAACTTTAAGCTTTATTGCTTTATTTTATCCTTGAATATGGAGTTTCAACAAGAAATATCTGCTGTTACATTAAAATTTACAATACATTAATTTATTTTCACTTTTTATTATTCATTATAAAAAACACCTTTCTCCTTTTACCGGTTTTACAAATTCAAAAGTTATTATTTTTTAAACAATTGTTTCTTTATTTCCTAATCCAACCATTGTTTCTTTATTTCCTAATCCAACCATTCATACCACTCAACAATCATTACAACTACCAACTATAGATTTTATTATTGGTTGGAGATGTCCCTTGCTTACAACAATAAGCCATATCTTATTGTCTTTAGACTCTTTCTTTTTATTAGAAATCTTTTTTTTAGCTATGGATTAAGGATAAGTCATTTAACTTATCCTTAATGATTTAGACTTTCTTTATCAGAACATATATATTATTAACTCTGTCAAGTAAGGAATGAACTATTAGAATGGTTAGAAAATAATTAAGAACTGACCAGTGTGAGTCTTTTCTGTAAATCAAAATCTTAAGGATGTCCCTACATCTCACTACACACACATCAACATTGGTTTTTATATAGACTAATGATGGCAAATGTCTAATTAAATCATACGAAGAATCTATCATTGTTAAATAGCTTTAAAAACAATAATATCTACAGTTAATGCAATTTGTGGTAATTTTTCCAAAAACTAGTTTTAAGTTAGGTTTTCCAGACAGTAACAAACTCTGTTTTCTTAGCAAAGATTGTACTGAATTTCTCATTATCACTGGTATTGCATTGTGTTATTTTTGACCTCTGCTATATCGAATAACATTCTACAATCATATATAGTGATTAGTATACACTGACGATCTGTACTTCAGTTCAAGAATCGTTTCAATCTAGTAATACCTTAACTTTTATAACATTATATAAAGTGTGTTCAGAAAGTAAATACTCGTTAAGTGTTAAAATGTGTTGACAGTCTATTTTTATTTGCATATTATAGTGCAGCCATTCTTTTGTTACGGACGTGACAGTTACATGCATTACAACTTGGAAATAAAGAAAAGTTAATTTTATTTTGTAAATTGTTAAAGCTCAACTGGTAGGTAATTTTTTATACTATTTTACACTAAATTTAAAAATGATCATATTATTGGTTTTGATGTATGGTTCAACTAAGTTGGAGTTACGGACGTGACTTGAAAAGCACTTGTCTTCTGACATACTGTTACGATTGTTAAAAAGTCTGTTAACTTCTTGGGAAATTTATGAATTAAATTTTTGTCAGCTTATCTTAAGATAAATACCTTCTTAGAAACATTAGTGTTCAATCTTAAAATACTGTAATATTTCAATTAAAAAATTGATAAAACGTTAGACGTGACAATAAACTCAAAAGTCTGTTAAAAGTACTTTATTTTACATTAAAAAGTTTTCAGTGCTCTTCTTACATTCTTTTTAGTTAAAGTAAGACTTATTTGATCTATAAAAGAACATAAACAAACTTAATTACATCTTAAATATGTGTTTGAATCAGGAGGAATTATTGTAAAATTGTTAGAAAAATGTATTCATTATTAATGAAACAGTTATCATGTTTGTAAGCCACAATAACTTGTTCATAAAGTACACTGATATTCTTGGTAATTTACTGACAATTAGTCACTGATAAATATAAAGTGACTAGATGTATACCAACTTCAGAGATGAAAATATCCACAAAACAAAGAATTCTGCTACAAGATATTGTTGGTAATATTAAGTTAAGGTATTTTATAGACTTTAATAAACTTTTACTCAGAAATTCAGAAAATAATTTTTTTAGTGTTAGGTGTATGTTTGTAAAGAATGGCTGACTGTATAAATATTTTCATGGACCTATTTAATAAATTGAAATGATATAGAATCCATAGAAAAGCATTGACTTGTATTAAAACATATCTGGGAAATAGAACTCACTAAAATGATGTTGAGGGAAAAGTCTATAAGTCTGACATTCTTAGAATTAACAATGTTGTGCCTCAGGGTTCAATTTTGGGACCAGTTTTATTTACATTTTATATTAATGATTTGTTTTGGTGTATTCAGATGATACAACTCTCATTCTGTCGGATGAAGATCATAACTCTTTGTAAATTAAATCTTTCATAGCTCTTAATGAAAGTATTTTGAAAAAAAAAAACAACTTATCCCCAAATATAGAAAGAGAAAAAAAGGGGGGGGGGAATTATTTTGTTCTTCGCAAAGAATGGAACAAATTGCAGCCCAATAGATAAATAATGAACAATTATTAATTGAGTGAAGTAGAAAGTAGCAAATTTCTAAGTTTGACAGTAGATATCAAATTAAATTAGAAAATTCATGTTAATGTATTTTCCACAAAATTAATTTCCTCAGTGTACATCTTTAATCAAGTTATTGCTGTTTCCAGTTCTAAAATGGCATATTATGGTTAATTTACTGCCATATGCAATATGGTGTAAAAGTAGACTATGTTGAAAATTGTTTAAATACAAAATTATGCAGTTGAGGCTATATTTAGTAAGAAGTTAAACACATTTTAACTTTTCCTTCCAGTTATAATGAAATATTATAATGTATTCTGTTTCACAAGTAGACATGGAAAACACAACCCAAGCATTCCAAAACATATGCTTGCTCAAACTACTGACTCACCAACAATTTCCAGTAATATCCTCCACAACTGATTTCCACAAAAAAATTAAAATAACAGAGGAAAGGTCTTTTAAGGAAAATAATTTGTATTCCATAGAGGAAAACACGAAACCGCTATCAATGGAATAATAAAAATTGTGTTTCTTTTTCCTGTATAAATGGTCTTCTAAGAATGTATTTTTATATTGGACAACAGTCCATTGTCTCCTAACTGCTGTATAAATAAATAATAAAAAACCCTATTATTATAATTAATTATCTGTTACATCAGAATCAGTCTGAAAATTTGTCATAATTAATTTTAAAACTTTGTTCTACTATTGTAAGATTATTTCTTTTTGTTGATAGTTTTACCTCCAGTGTTGGTGCCAAGACATAGTGAGTTTGCTCCAGGACATTCTCTCTTACCTTTTCAACAACTGCCTGAACCCACGATGCCACACAATATTTCCTATTCATCAAGTGGTTTCAACACAAACACTGGACCAAACTCACCATTAAGTAGCGTGAGTAGTGTACCTTCCCCTGCTAACTCTAATCCTCACAGTCCGTACTCTGCAAATGGTTTACCTGGTAAGTTTAATACCACAATATTTTTAACATAACAATAGAAATGTCATCTTATTCCGCTAAAAAGAGTTATGTATTTATATATATAAAATCAATGATTTTCAAAATGTTTGACATACAATTTGTGTGGCATTTTGAAACCGTTAAGTGAAAATTTTTAAGAGTTTGTTAGTCCATTACAAACTAATAGTATAAAACGTTCTGCACAATTCGTTTGGTCCATTTCTTGAGTTTCTTAAATGGGGCAGAATAAAGAACGATTTTAAAAGGGCTAAAAAAATACAATCAATATTTCCAAAGTTTATTTTCAAAAAGTAAATACACTGAATTTTTAAAATAACTCCGGTAAGATCTCGTCTGATCAGGCTCACAGACATTTTTCCAGCCAAGCCCTGAAGTTATTCGTTTTATTCTGCAGCATTCCCCGTGGGATTTGTACCACTTCCTGTTGGATTCTTTCATCGGCTCAGGTGATCTGGTTCTGTAAGAGCCTGAACAATTTAGATTTTTTACGATGATGTATCATTGTATTAAATCTAACTGTTCTGTTGAAATCCCAATTGTGGTGCTATGCCAGTGAGCTGAATTGTGCGGTCTTCAATCATTACACACTCAATGTTTTCGGGCATACGCACTGTTTGTGGTTACCAAGGCTTTTTTAGTGTTGTTGATGTAGTCTATTCAAAATTCTCAACCCACTTTTTAACCGCACAGGCAGACAGCATTGGTCGATTCCAATGAATGTTAAAATGGTTGCGGAAAGCACGATCTTCTCATATTAACTACTATTTTCATAAAACGATTTAACAATGTACATATGACGTTGACACTATGATATGATTCATTGTTACTGAATGGTAATGAGTGTGGAACATTGTCGACTGCACTCTACCACCTCTCATCGGTGCAGCACGAATCCTACACTTTTTGGCTGGAAGAATGTTTACACTTGAATAGACACCATTTTATATTTTAAAAAATGAGTGTACTTACATTCTTTAATTGTTTTTTACGTAGTTTAAATTGGCGAAAATAAAATTTGGAAAATTGAATTTTTTTTCCAACAGCCTTTTCAAAATTGTTTTTTATTCTGCCTAACTCTGTACATTGTTACCCAGTGTATACAAAGAACAAGGTAAGTTTGGTAATCATCAAAAGTTTTAACCTCTGTGTTTTGACTGATCTTCATGTTTCATGGCCTCGGAATTTTCAACATGCCGTCTCAGTTTATTTACCAGTATAGAGAATGTTATGCGATTGATCAATGTCGAGTTTTTTATGGATATATCCATTTTGAGATCTCCTGAGTCCAAAAAAGTGGTTATTGTAATGACGTCTGTCCGTTTAGCAAATGTTTTCTGGATCAATTTCAATCAAATTTTGTAAGTACATATCTTCAGTAAGTACCATAAAAAAAGGGAAAAATTACAATCATCTCAAATAAGGCTCTAGCGTTTTTTATGAAATTTTGCTCATGTATGGCCTCTAAGGATCCATAGAAAATGTATTAACCACCATCTTTTAAAATAATGCCGGTTCATGAGTTTTTGGTAAACATTATACTGTTATAAACTGTTATAAAAAGCGTAATTTCTCTATTGGTTCTACCGATTTTGTTCAAATTTTAGAAAATTGTGAAAGTGAAGAATAATTGGTAAAAACTTGACAACCGACATTCAAATCACAATTTTAATCAAATAAGACTTGTGCTGAGGAAGTGTTTAGGCAAAAGCGTAGGTTTAGGCCCTTACATTTTAATATATAAATATTTTTTCAAAGATGCTTTACATTTCCAATTTTTGATTGACAACTTCTGAAATGACATTTTTGGTGACAATTAGTTTTTGTTCGTTTTTATTTGGTTTTGGGGATGGATAAGTAAGTTTGTTGCAATGTTTTAACACCTTTTATTAGTCAAATCTATACATTTATGTTTTGGTATTTGTCAACTGTTTGGTGATGCTACTTTTTGTAATTAAATATTAAGACATTTCTCATACCATGAAACAAATTTATGAATACCTCTTGTGAAGGAGACAGTGTTGTAGAACTCTTTTAATATTGTTGTCATTGCATTAATCACTACTTCAAATGTAGGAACATGATGTTCAAGTCTGGGTTGTTGGGTGATGATCAATTTGTACCCAGCCAAATGATTCCTCACTAAACATGCCTTGCCTTAGTTTTGGATCGGATGAAACAATTTCTGTAATGTCTCACAATAAGAATCATGGAGTTTTCTTTGAACTATATTATATATTTCTATTCAAGAAAATGTTTTTTTTTAATACTTTTAGTTTAGATAAGCAAATTTTGTATTTATACGCTATTTATATTAGTTTTAAGTATAGGTGTGTAAGTATGATTGGGCGTAAGTGTATATATTTGAGAATATGGTACAGGTCAATGTACACTTTATGTCTATTGTAGATTTTTTAATTTGTTTGTTTGTTTGTTTTTTTTTTTCCTCTCGCTGATTACTATTGTATAAAATAGATGTAATATGTGTTAATATTTTGTATCTGTATTGTTTCTAGATGAAAATAAATAATTTTTAAAAAACATGTCTTTGATGTATTCAAATACATTACAAGAGTCACTGCCAAGTCAATTGTTTGTATGCTTTGAAATAAGTATTTTTAGCACCCAGTGTTAGTATAACTTCTAATAATTTAACCAATCTAACAATTTCTACAGAATTATTGATATTTATGAAAATTCACAAGAAAGTGACAAAATCATAAAATGTTTTTTTCTCGGAGAGTATTTCATTTATGTCCTACCCAAACCATCGTTACAGATATCCGCTCACTCTGTCAACTTTTTGCACCATTTATTAAAACTGGCTAACCCGTTTTCTTACCATTCCATTACTCATTGGAAGTACACTTACCCGTAGAGGGGTTCTATAATAATCCCCAAGGTAACCCAGCTGTATTTACATCTTGTTTCATATAGTATTGGGGGTTAGATCCCTCTCTTTCATCTTTTCTTTCGGTTCACTTTTGACTAATTCTTGCTATCTTCCGACCCTGGGACTATTAAAGTTTATTTATAAGACGATGATGACTGTAAAAAAAGCAATAACCATAACTTGTTTAGTCATTGTGTCTTTTAATTGTCTTAAACATTTTAATATTTTGAAACAACTCTTCTGTAATGGTGACTTTGGTCAGTTAATATATAAAGGAGTCAACTGAAGGACTCTCAAGGACAATATTGGAAATGGTACTTACTTTCCAAATAGGTCTTGTAACGTGGGAGGTGAACGGGGGAACATTAAATGAAGTAAATGTTTAATGGAAGCTTTGTTGTGTTTTGTTATCTGCTTTTATGTGCTTTTCATAAAATCTACTGTAACTTAGAATCCATTTACAATATAAATTTCAAATTTTACATAGAGTTGTGAATTATGTTTAATATCAAATTTCTGTTATAGTGAGAGTGAAATCTGCTAAGCTTGTTTTGATAGATATAAATATCAATATATATTGAAAGAGGTGCCATCTTGAAACGGCTTAACTGAGTTAATAATGTTTTCATACTAACTAAATATTATAAACCAGTAGACTCACGACTTTATGTCCCTCGATTATCCAGCCTAGGTTGTGGTGTAAATAATATTAATTTGGATCCTTAAATTTAGTCTATAAAATCGTTAATTTAAATCATTTATCGGTCACAAGGCATTATGAAATATACGCCTGATATTCACTGTACATGTTTTCTACATAGTTTTTATATCCCAATTAAAGAGATCACTGTAGCTGCATGAGAAACACGTGGAACTTTCTTTACGTCGTACAAGAAAATTGTGGCTGTTTTATTTTGTTTACACAAGTTTTCATTTTGATTTAAGATCAGTTTTGTATTTTTATAACAGATGACAAATTTAAGAAATATGTTGCGTAGTATCAAATGTTATATTCTTTAAATGAACTTTAAGATGTTATAAATATTTTATTTAACTGCCCTTTCATAAATAGGTAAAATGAACATTAATTGTTTTATCAAAATAATACGGGTTCTGCATTGCCGAGGGACCTAGCTGGATCTACGTCTTTATTCTTGTTGTCTTAGGTTTGATCCCTTTCTTTCATATTTCCTATTAGGTCTCTCTTGACTAACTCTTGTTCTTTTCTAACTTCATAAAGTGCTAAAAGTCTTTTTATTACTGTATTTTTATTATTATTTTTTTTTATTTGGTGATTTTTGCCTTTGAACAACAAGAACAAAAACTCTTATCAAATTAACCCTTCAAGTGCTGATTATATTAGTCCTCAGTGCTAAGCTAATTTAACGCTCTGCGCAAGGCTTTTATTATTACAGGAAATAATACACTTTTATTGGCTGAAATATGACACATTATACATCAATATTTTCAGGAAATCCCATAGAACAAAATGAAATAAAATTTAAACATACCACTTTAAAACCCAAAAGAAATGATCAGGTCCTGATAGTTGCGACTTCCGAGCCTACAGTTTGTTGTTTTCAATGAGTATATTGAAGAATGTAATATAATATAAAGTCTTGTTTTCAGGAACACCTCCTCCAGCATACAGTCCTACAGAAGAAAGTCAACATGCACCTTCACCTACAAACTATGACAGGCCTAATGATAACAGGGATCAAGTTATGGACACGGGATCAGTGCCTGAAGTCGCTCCGGTGTCTTATCAGGTAGATATCTTGAACAAAAGTGTCATAAAATTTTGTATTTTAAGTGTTCATAGTTTTCCTGTTAGAAATTGTTTTGTTATATTTTAACAAACGAATGATGATTTTAACAGTTACGGTATGTTATGGTTTGTTCATTTTCTGTTTATTAAAATTATTGATCATTTTTCTGATATAAAATAAGCTATTTCGATTTTCTCCATGATAGAAAAAAAGACAACCCGATGGCAAACCAGATATAAGTTTGACCTTTGTGGTCTCAGAACTGGAAAAATAAGATTAATTCAAAATTGTGTATTTGTTGGATCAAACATTGAAAAGAAACTGACTAAAATGTGTTCTGAGCTTTGTTAAATATCCAGAAAGTGAAATTTCGCATTTTGGTTGTTCCAAAACAGAGTGTTCTGAAGTAATAAAAATTACCAAGACATGAAACATGTGTCACGGGTGATATAATAAATACACTCAATCAACAAAAATAACTTATAAAATGTGTTATGGCTTCTTTATAATTATCATATAGTTAAATATGAGGAAGTAGTAATTTTATAAATTTCAAATCTCACTGTAACAAACACAAATGGGTTAGGTTAAATTTACTGTAACATTCAAGTGGATTGCATATTTGAATTGTTCTTTTTTTCCTTGTTTTATATGGCAATGATGACTGAGATTTCTTTTTTAAACTTCTTATACAGACATCTTGATATCCATTGTACATTGCTATTCCCACTGTCCATACAGCTGATTGTTTGTGAGGATAGTTCTAATAGTTCTTCTATTACCTATCACCTCCTCCATTGAGTCTTTCTTGAGTTTGGAGCAGTGTACTCCAAAAGTATGTCTCTACATGATTGACAGTTGGGAGACTCTTCAATATTAAAACAGTGTAGGTACTGCTGTTGACAATATGTTCTTTTCAGGTTCTAGCTGCAAAAGTGGCTGTACAACTACAGGGTTCACACTTTCTGGAAAATCAGGGAATGTCAGGGAAAGTCAGGGATTCAGATAAAGGTCAGGGAAAGTCAGGGAACGTTTTTTAGAAAGTGCCGTAAATCAGGGAAAAAGGTAAATTTACTGACAGAGTCAGGGATTTTCAGGTGCTGTGCTCTGCTGGAAATTTTTGCGAAAATACCAGTTATTGTGTTTTTTAGTTATTGATGTCCTCAAGATCAATGGTTGCAATTATTGGAAGTAAGTCCCATGGTAAGTAAAATGATTTTGTTTATTTACTTTTTTTATTGATAGTTTACTGGATGCCTCAGTATAGATTGACCGGTCCGTGGCTTCGCATGCCGTCTTAAAAAGAGGCTACAATAATTGCCATAAATGGCTACATTTCATTTATTATTATTATTAATAATAATGAAGGTGTTAATATTTTTCTTTTGTTTTGTTTCAGGTAAATTGTTGAAAGCTTGAACAAAAATGGCATCGAAGAAAACCTTTTTTCATGACCTATGGTTGGACCCTAAAATCAACCCTCAATTTGCTGGCTGGCTAAGCAGAGGACCTAACTCTTCACAGGCTCACTGCGACATTTGCAGAAAATCTTTTGATTTATCAAACATGGGACGTCAGGCCGTAACTTCTCATTGTAAAGGAAAAACTCATTTGAGTTTAGTGAAAATAAAAGAGGACCAACCTTCTCTTAAAACCTACTTTTGTGCATCCACAAGTGTCTCAAGAGAAAATATTAGTATTGCTAGTACAAGTGAAGTTGGGGTTCAGCCATCTCATCTGGAAAGTGAGCATATGGAAAACAAACAAACCTGAAACAATGAAACCCACACAGTCAGTTGAAACATTTTGTACACGGGATGATGTAACAAAAGCAGAAGCAATATGGGCTTTAAAAGTTGTATCAAGTAAGTTTTCATTGAACTCATGTTCGGATGTGGGAGAGACATTCAAACTAATGTTCCCAGACAGTTCAGTTGCTTCTAGGTTTAAAATGGGTGCTTCAAAATGCAAGTACGTTATAAACTATGGTCTAGCTCCCTATTTTTCAAATGAACTTAAAGATAAGTTGAGACAGTGTGATGACTATGTTGTCTGTTTTGATGAGTCGTTAAACAAGATTGTTCAAAGGGGGCAAATGGATATTTTTGTCAGGTTTTTTGACATCAATATGAGTAGGGTACGCACAGAGTACTTTAACAGTGTTTTTTTGGGCAGGGCGACTGCACAAGATTTACTAGACAGTTTCATTGTGGGGATCCAACCACTGGACCGAAATAATATTCTTCAAGTTAGTATGGATGGCCCCAATGTCAATTTGAGTTTTATGAAAAAACTACAAGATAGAATGAAAGAAGACAATCCTGACGGGAAAAAACTCATCAACATTGGGGTTTGTGGATTGCATGTCGTCAATGGAGCAATTGGGACTGGTATGCTAGCTGTTAAGTGGTATGTGAATGACTTTTTGCGTGACGCATATTATATTTTAAATGATTCTCCTGCCAGACGGGCAGAATACATTGAGCTTACTGGAAAAACAGTGTTCCCTTTAAAACATTGTAGTACTAGATGGTTGGAAAATGTACCAAGTGTTGACAGACTCTTGGAAATATTTGATGATTTTAAGAAATTTGTTGAATCAAGGAAAAATTTCAATACTAAGCCACTGAAAAATGTTTCAACACAGTTGAAGGATATTTTCCTAAAATGTAAACTAGCATTTTTCAAAAACATCTCCTTAGAATGTGTACCATTTTTAAGAAAATTTCAGACTTCAGATCCCCTTGCTCCCTTCTTATTTTCAGAGTTGCAAATTGTTGTACGTAACTTACTAGAGAGGTTTGTTAAATATGAAAAAAATCCACTTACAGTATCTTCACTCTTTACCCTAGACCTTCAAGACAAGACAAACTTACGTGATTTGAAAAACATTGATATTGGTTTCCAAACCAAAAGGTTTCTTAAAGAAACTAAAGCGAGTGAAGCTGATGAACATAAATTTAGGTTGGAGTGTCAAACTATACTTATCAAAGTGACAGAGAAGTTGCTAGAAAAATGCCCTATAAAGTACAAAACTGTTCAAGGGTTGTCTTCGCTGGAGCCTAACGTTATATTCAACCAGGCAGAACAAGGTAAACTTAGATTGAACATTTTACTGGAATCACTCTACAGTGCTAATAGGATCACTGATATTGTTGCAGAAAAAGCCAAATCACAGTACAATATCCTGTGCAGTGAATCTCACAACACATTCGTACAACAATTTAAAAGCTATTTAGACTGTGCTAGTTCATCTTCAAGACTGGATGACTTTTATTCAAGTTTATTGATAGGTAAGCTAACTTATAAGGAAATTTGGCAAGTAATTAAACTGGGTTTGATCTTAGCTCACGGAAATGCAAGTGTAGAAAGTGGTTTTTCAGTTAACAAAAACCTGCTTGTTGAAAATTTACTTGAACATAGCTTAGTTGCCCAAAGAACTGTTGACAACGCATTAAGGTTTTATGAAACCATTCCAAAAATACCAATTACTCAGGCCATGTTGAGCAATGTCAGAGCTGCCCACAGAAGATATGAAGAAAGTCTCCTGGAGGCAAAAATTTCACAGAAAGAAGAAGACAAGAAAAAGGCAGAAAAAAGAAAAATATCATTAGAAATAAAAAAGCTTGAAGAGATAAGAAAAGTGAAGAAACTTGACGCTTTGAGAGAAGAGGAAGAAATCAAGTCTAAAATAACGATGTTGGAGAAGAAGAAAAAGGAATAACCTATTGGGTCGTGATGTCAAAGGTTTTTGGAATTTTGCAGAGACATAGACTTTTTTAGTTTAGTAGTTTACTAAACTACATATACATTTTCATTGTATTCATATTATTTTAATCATATTTTATTATTCATATTTTTACAATAATATTGTATAGTTAAAATTTCAATTAAAAAATAATAAAAAGGAGAGCGATGGACGGCTATGGGGATGGTGGAGGCCGCTTAAAAAAAACTTAAAATTTTATCCTTCCTGTACATTTAATCGAGGGTCAGGGAAATTTGGCTTTTCCAGTCATGGAAAGTCAGGGAAAATCAGGGAATTCATGATCAAAATAAAAGTGTGAACCCTGAACTAGAGATATTGTAATAAATTCCAGGATCGGATCGTTCTGCCTATATTTGATGTCTGTTCTTATCGTAACCTGTTCATTCTCTGCGAATCACAACTCTTACACTTTGACAAGGAATATTGAATTGTGCCTGTACTGAAAACATTCTTGATACTGTCTTTGTCACATCATCCACCATTTCATTTCCTACCACGGCACGGTGAGCCAGGATCTACTTGAACACGATATTCTTGCCTTCTCATTTTTATTGCATTAACAGGTGGATTATTTCAGGTAATCAGAAAGTAGTAGTCGTTAGGACGAGGCTGAGTCAGTCTCTGTAAGGCAGCCTTTGAGTCGCCAAGAATGCATCCCTGTCCTCCACTCAGGATGAGAATGCTACAGTCTCGCATTAATTGCTAGAACTTCTGTGTCCATATTTGAATTAGTATTAGCTGGTAAATAGTACTCCCCCTCCCACCTTAAATAACAAGGGAAAAATTTAACTATTCATGTATAATATAAATCAGTTCAATATAAAACCTAACCTAGCCTGTTCGCTTTGTTACATCTAGGTTTAATATTTACTACAACTTATAAAACTACTTCTTCATATTTCGATTTGTAGTAATTTTAAAATCGCAATATAGTTGTTTTTTCACTTGATGAGCGTTTTTCCTGATTGAGCCATGACATTCATGTTTTGGAAGTTTGTTAAAATTAAGAATTAATTATGACTGTTTTCAAACAACCATGATCCAAAATTTTGGTTTCTGGATATATGACATCTGGCTGAAAATACTTCCTCGTCAGTTTTATTGCTCAATGATAGTTTTACCTAATTCTTAACTCACAATTAATGCACTGCAGTTGGCCACTTCATTTCTTTATATCCACTGATAAAAACAGAGACTTTGTTTACCATATTGGATACAAAGATCAATATTTCAGATTTAAAGTTGTAGAAATAAATGATGATGTATAATAAGGCACTGTTGTCTCTCTTGTAAGCTGTACATAATGGTTTCCAAGATCTACAATCTGTGCTAGAGTAATGTGTAAACAACTAAAATCAATTTCAAATGTTACTCTTTGTGTTTGGAATAAAGGTCAGTTGTAACAGGATTTCTTATTAGCTGGTGCATGATATCTGATGTCATTAATCCTTCTTGCGCCACAGGAGCTCACTATAGTGATTATAAACGGTACATTCTGAGGGATCCTAGATCTCTCTCTTTCTTATCTGGTCATTTTTAACCAACTCTTGTTCTCTTCCGATTCTGGCACTGGTATTAGAATGTTCGAGGGCCAGAGGTCTTTATTTTATGTTAATTTCAAACTTTTTTTTTTTTTTTTATATGGCGATGATCGAAAGTCACAAGAAAACAAAAATTAATCCTTACAAGAACGGTGGCGCTATTTGGAAATATAGTTTGGTATACAGTACAACCTCGTTAAGTCGGATCTCCAGGTAACCCGGACCGGTTTGCAATAAATAAAAATTAATATAAAATATATATTTTGATAGCGCTATTGCTTTATATGAGCGCATAATTGTAGCGTATTGCACGGTGATCGTGTTTCCGCCGAGTTCACGCAACCTAGTTTGTTTGCCGTAACTGTACATCTGATGCCTAACTGTAACGCTGCATGCCTGCATGTTCAAACAAAGACAACATAGATGATACAGGCGAGGAAAACGCTGAAGAACCAGAAGTCATCAGTCACGCAGAAGCAGCATCTCACTTGAATGAATTGATGGTGTATTTTGAGCATCAGAACGAGACTACACTGGCCGAGTTTCTCATGTTGAAATGGATGCGCGACCGTGCAGCACATAAATGTTACTCGAAGCTGACGCAACAGAAACTTACAAGCTTATTCTCCAAAAAGTAGACATACCTGTACAGTCCACAGATGTGTTTGTTGTTTTATTGTGATGAGTAAATATTTTTAAAGTGTTTTTTCTCCATAATAAAGGAAATTATTGTAAATACAGTATGTATATTTTCTTTTTTTTGTGTGTTTTCTGCTCTTTCTCTGGCTAACACGAATTTTCGTTATGTCGGATCGGCCGCGGTCCTGGCTGGTCCGACTTAATGAGGTTGTACTGTATTTGGACAGCTTATAAATATATTTATAGTTTGATTTGCAACAATGAAGGATAGTTTGAGATAATTATTTGAATTTTGAAAATAGTAGAACTTAAGGAAATGCACTTTTGGTTTTTCTTGTTTGTTGAATACCATGACAACTAAGGTCTATAAAAATGCTAAAGTAACTCATATGCAAACTGGTTTTAAGCATTGTATGTTTAGAATAACATTTGTATGATACATTTTAGCATTTAGTATTTAATGGTAAACACAGATTGATTAGCAGTGTAATGTTGATGATAAGGTAAAGAATCACTTTTGAGAGATGTTTTCTCTATTATTTCAAAATGGTGTTACCCAGTATATAAAGTATAGAATTAGGTTGATAATGCCAAAAAATGTCAACTTTTGTTTTTTTATTAATCTTCAAGTTGAAATTCATAATTTTTAATAGGCTTTCATTTGATATATTACAAGCTATACATTGCAGATTTTTGAGTTGGGGAATGGGGGGGGATTTTTATTTTGTACATATGGTTTTTTAAAGGTTTCTCCTAAGGATGAATAACTTTTCTGTAAACATAATTTGAATATCTATCTTTGTATTTTCAATAATAGAGGTGGAAACGTTTTTAATAAATCATCCGGTATAAATATGCAGGATAAATATGACTGTGCAGCACGTAAACGTTACTCGAAGCTGACGCAACAGAAACTTACAAGCTTATTCTCCAACAAGTAGACATACCTGTACAGTCATCAGATGTGTTTGTTATTTTATTTGTGATGAGTAAATATTTTTTAAATGTTTTTCTCTGTAATAAAGGAAATTATTGTAAGTACCGTATAGTATGTATATTTTCATTTTTGTGTGTTTTCTGCTCTTTCTCCGGCTAACACGGATTTTCGTTATGTCGGATCGGCTGTGGTACTGGCTGGTCCGAATTAACGAGGTTGTACTGTATTTGTACTGCTTGAAAATATATTTATAGTTTAATTTGCAACAATGAAGGATAGTTTGAGATAATTTATTTGAATTTTGCAAATAGTTGAGCTTTAAGAAATGCACTTTTGGTTTTTCTTGTTTGTTGAATACCATGACAACTAAGGTCTATAAAAGTGCTAAAGTAACTCATATGGAAACTGGTTTTAAGCATTGTATGTTTAGAATGACATTTTTATGATACATTTAAGCATTTAGTACTTAATGGTAAACACAGATTGATTAGCAGTGTAATGTTGATGATAAGAATCACTTTTGAGAGATGTTTTCTCTATTATTTCAAAATGGTGTTATCCAGTATATAAAGTATAGAATAAGGTTGATAATGCCAAAAAATGTCAACTTTTGTTTTTTATTAATCTTCAAGTTGAAATTCATAATTTTTAATAGGCTTTCATTTGATATATTACAAGCTATACATTACAGATTTTTGAGTTGGGGAATGGGGGGATTTTTAATTTTGTACATATGGTTTTTTAAAGGTTTCTCCTAAGGATGAATAACTTTCCTGTAAACATAATTTGAATATCTATCTTTGTATTTTCAATAATAGAGGTGGAAACTTTTTTTAAAAATCATCCGGTATAAATATGCACTACAATTTTCTCAGCCATGTACTACAACAGCACACATAATAGAACATTTAATATATTATCTTGAGTCAAGAAAAGAGAACAACCTTCAATTATTGATAATCACATATACCAATTATTTAGTTGGTAATTCTTTTAGTTTGTGCAGAAAAACATTTGTATAAGTATTTCATGAACTATATCTTTATTTATGTATTTTGTGTGTGCAAACAGTACCATACATGCAAGGTGTTGATTGTTGTCATGGAAACGTAATAAAATGTATATTCTGGTATAAGTCAGTAGAGGTTACAGATTTGTCAGTTCTCTGTATTTAGGACGGAAACTCCGTATTTTGAAAGCAATCTCCCGCAATTTGTATTTTCATTCAGTTATATTTGTACTCATGAGACAAATTGGTGGTTTTCCGCACAACATACAAATTGGACAGTGGTTGAAAAATGTACTCTGTTTATATCTAATCCTAGAATAATTATAGATTATTTTAATTACACCTCATACAACTGTGCACTAATTCATACTTGACTTGTTTACTGCCAGGCCTTTTCAGTTCCTCCATTTTTAAGTCTAATTGTATCCTGTTTATGATTAGATGGAGCCTTTAAATGTTTAATAAAATACTGCTTTGGTTAGTCCTTTGCTGAAAAGAATAGGCTTAATTATTATTAAAAACTAAAAATTCTGAGGCCTAAATTAAGATTATTATAAAAAGTTTTTTGTTATAAATGAACTTTTGGTTTTCCTTGTTTGTTGATCAGCATGACAACTAAGGTCTATAGAAGTGCTAAAGTAATTCATATGAAAATTGGTTTTAAACATTTCTATGTTTGGAATAATATTCTGTGTGACACATTGTATGTAAGTCATTAGTGTGTGGCGTGTAAATCACTGTATCCTGGAGTGTGCTTCTTGTAAGATATGCACCTTCTGAATGTGTATTATTTGAATATTTGAATGTGGCGCCATTACACAAAATATAGGTTTTGGAATAAAAATAAAAATATGAAATTAAATAAATTTGTTTAAAAGATTGTTAGAGTGGACGCATAAAAGAGTAAATAATAAATTCAAAATAATAAATAAGGTAAAATTAGAGGGAATAAACAATAGTAATAACTTTAAATAAAAACAATGAACACTGAAAGAGACAGAAGTATACAGGAGGCTATGTTGTGTGACATCTGACTGGAACAAGAGTTGAAATAACAGAGTAACGGAGGAACAGTGAAAGAAAAATGGCGATGTAGTCATGTTGCTGGCCGAGTCGCCTGAATTGAAAAAGTGTGTGCAATCTGGAAAATGAGAGACATGGGAGTATGTTGTGACTGAACAACGGGGTTTTGAGTGTGTTTGGACCTAAGATAGTAAAGGGTTTTTGTCGATTCGTAAAGACATAGGAGTGTTAGTGGTGTGCACACGTGCTCGGCTGCTTCAAAATCATTAACGGTGTTCAAATGAAATAATAGAGGCTAGGATTGTATTGTACTACGATACGTACAGATAAGTACTAGACAATTAAAAAATGTGAACAATTGAGTTTTATAAATTTAAGATATTTACAATGTTTAGTATGATAGGTTTTTTAAAGAGAATTTTTTATATGGCGTCCATTCTAGTTTAGGAAGTATTGTTAAAATTGTATAAGGTTTCTGTTTCAAATGATAAATTTGTTGTTTTAATTGATTTGTTTAGGCTTAAGTTATGTTAGAATTAAGTTTGTTTAAATTACTGAATGAGAATAAGATAAATATGATCATGAAATAAACTCACAATAGGTTTTATTGCCATGTCATTCTGAGATATTATTTGAGTCCATAGTTCTACCTAAACAGTACCATTTCAGCTTGAAGAACCACGCACGAGATTTATTCACAAAGATTCAAGGTTTTATAATAAAAGTAAGTGCATTGCAATAGGTTTGCACACTATTTGTTTATTATTAAGAAAGAAAGTTTTTTTTTGAGCAAAATTTCGACATAGCCTAAAAAGTTTTTTTTAAAGTTTCAATCTAAATTCAAATATATATATTTTTTGTATCCAAAAGGTTACAAAATGGCGCCCAACTCATTGGCTGAATTGCGAAAATGGGAGAATTGTGGTACTTATGGTGATTTCTTGGGGTGATGTGGCAATTAACCTTATTTCTATTATCAAGAAGATATACATTTTGAAAACATGACTACTGAAATAGGTATGAAGGAAACTTTTAATGACTCCGGAGTGGAGATGTTAAACCAACCCAATAATGAAAATGTGACTGTTGAAAAAACAAATACAAATTTAGAAATGAAGGAACAATTTCAAATGATGTGTAAATTTATGAAAGATTTGAGTAAAGAAAGTAATGACAGGTTAGATACCTTGAGTGAAAAATTTAATGAAAATAAACAAGAGTTAGCTAACTTAAGACAGGATAATAGTGATAGGTTAGATACCTTGAGTAAAGAAAATAGTGATAGGCTAGATACCTTAAGTAAAGAAATAAGTGATAGGAGTAAAGAAAGTAATGACAGGTTAGACACCTTGAGTAAAGAAAGTAATGATAGATTCAATGATTTAAATAATATTATTGGTAAAGGCTTAGATAACTTGAGACAAGAAACAAATAATAAATTTGCTGAATTTAAAAAGAGTATGGTGTTAATAAATAAAAATTTTGAAATTTTGAAAATCGAAAATGCTAAAGAATTAGGACAGATAGTAGACGATACAAAAAATAAAGTTGAAACAGTAGATTGTAAAATTAATGAGATAAATGTACAGGTAGAAGATCAGTTTGTTAAGGTAGATGATAAATTTGTAAAAATAAATGATGAGATTAAACAAGTGAATGATCAGGTTGGTAAGGTTGAAAATAAAGCAAATTTAGAATTTGATAATGTTAAGCAAAATTTTAAAGAACTAAAAGAAGAAGTTGAAGTTAAGTTAAAAGCAAAATCTGTAGTAATGGTAGGAGAGTTTAAGAATGAAACTGTAATTCCAGAGTTTTTTAACGAAAAAGGGGAGCCACATCCTAAGACATTTATAGGTGCGTTGGAGATGTTTAATCAATGTAGAGAGGACAAATGGGAATTTAAATTAGTTTTGATTAGAAAGTATTTTAAAGATGAGTCAGGAATATGGTTTGATGTTCACAATAAAGAATGGAAAAATTTTGAAGAATTTAAGAAAGCGTTTTTAGATAGATTTTGGTCGCAGGACAAACAGGAAAACTTAAGGGTTAGGATCATGTTAGGTAGGCCATACACAGGTCAAGTAGGAGAAATACACAACGTTATGATAAGATTGTATCATCAGACACAATATTTAGATCCGCCCATGGCAATGGAAACTTTTACAAGACATATAGTAAAACAACTTCCAAATGATTTAAGACTAATAATTTTAGCAGCTATGCCAGACAATTTAACAAAATTAGAGAAAATTATAATGGATTGGCAGGAAAGTCAAAGACATACAAATGAGAGTGTTAGGCCTAGTTATAATAATTATGAGAGAGATAGAAATAGGCAATCATATGAGAGTAGAGATAGACCACCATATGAAAATAGGCAGGTACAATATCAAAATAGGCCACAACATTATCAAGATAGGCAACCGTATAATAGAAATCAAACTTATAGGGAAGGTTATGTACCTAGAAACGAAAATGGGAATAATCATAATGGTAGAGTAGAAAATAGGCCACAAGGAAATGTAATATCATCGCAAAATAGAGTAGATCACAGACAGGATAGAACGAATATTGGAGTAAATCAAAAAGAAACACGGAGGGGAAACGAACAGAGACAATAGTGGGAATGGCTGGTATGCTATTGTCTGATAGTAATAGGCCAAATGAAAATGAAAGTATAATAGATTTAGATAGTCAAGATGTGTTAATAGATGAAAGTAAATTTACAGATATTAAGTCACAACCTATTAAAGGTGAAATAATTGAAATAGAAATTAAAGTTTTGAATAGAGTATTTAAATGTATAGTTGATTCAGGATCAGAGATAACTGTAGTTAATGAAAACATTTTTAAAGAGTTACTTGAGTTAAGTAAAAATAAGATAATGCAATTGCCAGTTTCAAATTTGATGATTATGGGTGTGACAGGTGTCAGAAGCAAAAGAATATCTAAACAAATTTGTTTGGATGTTGAAATAGGAAATAAGACTGTACTAATGAACTTTTTAGTGGTAACGGGTTTAAATTTGGAATTTATAATAGGATGTGATTTTTTGGGGACCAATAAAGCCAAAATTGATTTTGAACGTAAAGTACTTAAATTTAAAATAGAAAATGATAATGTAACTATAAACTTCATTAGTAGAGGTAGGAACATGTACATGTGTAATTTAAAAATTTGTAAAGAAACTGAATTAATGGTATATGATAAGTGTGTTCAGAGAGGAGAACTGAAATGTCAATTAGAAGAAACAGCTTGTTCTTTTTATAATGAGATAATGCAGGAGGAACGGAATCTTGAATTTAGTAATAATGAGTTTGAATGGCAGGAAATTTTAGAGGGGGTGATGCAGAAGGCAAATTTGGGATTAGATTGTGATAAAGACAGATTGAAAGTAGTTTTGGATCAGTATAAAGACATTTTTTCAGATAAACCAGGTAAGATAGAAAATTTTAAAGCAGAGTTAAACATAAATAATAATGTACAGTTTATAAATAAATCTTATGCAGTACCACATTCAAAAAGAGAAGCTGTTAGTCAGGAAATACAAAGAATGATAAATAATGATATAGTAGAAAATTCAAATAGTCAGTATTCAAATCCTTTGGTGTGTGTGATAAAGAAGGATGGTACAGTACGTCTGTGTTTAGATGCCAGACAAGCAAATAAGTTAATAATTCCTGATAGGGAAGCTCCTGAAAATATTGATGACTTGCTACAGAAATTTGAGGGGGTTAAATACATAACTAGTATAGATTTAGTAAGTGGGTTTTGGCAAGTAGAGTTAGAAGAAAATAGTAGAAAATATGTTGCTTTTACTTTTAATGGAAGAAATTTACAATTTAAAAGATTACCATTTGGACTAAATGTGAGTACATCGATATTTAAAAAAGGGCTATCTCATGTCATGGGACCAGAAGTTTTGTCATTTGCTATAGTCTATGTAGATGATATTTGTATAGCATCAAGAAACTTTGAAGAACACATTGAACATTTAACTAAATTGTTTGACAGATTGAGAAAATTCAATGTGACTATAAAATTAAGTAAGTCGAGTTTTTGTATGAGGGAAATTCATTTTTTGGGATATATAATTTCAGATCTAGGCATAAGAGCCGATGAGGATAAAGTTAAAGTAATAGAGTCATTTCCAGAGCCCAGAAATTTAAAACAACTTCAGAGTTTCTTGGGACTATGCAACTATTATAGAAAGTTTAGACATAATTATGCCGCATTAACAGCTCAATTTAAACATCTACTTGGAAATAATAAAACCAGTAAACAATGGGTATGGGGAACAAAAGAATTAAAGGTTTTTAATCAAATAAAAAGGGAATTTCTAGAATGTGTAGTATTGAGACATCCAAACTTTAATAAACCATTTTTTATGAACACTGATGCATCAGATCTAGCACTTGGTGTAGTTTTGTATCAATTGGATGAAGATAGTAATCACATGGTAATAGCTTTTGCAAGTAGAAGTTTACAAGAATTTGAAACAAGATATACGATAACAGAGAAGGAGTTGCTTAGCATAATTTTTGCTTGTAAGAAATTTAGAAGTTACATACTTGGAAACAGAACTATTGTAAAGTCTGATCACAAGGCCTTAATGTTCTTAAAAAACTGCAAATTAACACACGGTAGGTTGTTAAGATGGATGTTGTATCTACAGGAATACAACTTAGAAATTGAATATTGTCCTGGGAAAGATAATGTAGTTGCAGATGCATTATCCAGGATAGACAAACAAGAAATAATTAGAAAAAATGAAGAGGGTGTGATCAGAATTTACAATATTAAGTTAGAAAAAGAATTAAAACAGAAAGATAGAATCATGAAAGAACTATTTAAAAATTTAACTAAGAAACAATTTGAAGATGAACGATACAAAGAAATAATTGAAAGTTTGAAAACAAAAGGAAAAAATTATGCTAAGTTAAAGAAATTTTTTGTAATATATAAAGATGTCTTGTTTAGAAGATACAATGTAATAGACAGTTTTAAAATTTGTGTACCAACTAAAATGATATATAGTGTAATAAATGACTGCCATGAAAGGTATGGTCACATAGGTGGAGGAAAATGTTACCGTATTCTGAGAAGAATTTTTAGTTTTCCAAAATTAGAGAGGGTTATTAGATTAAAATTAAGGGGATGTGAATTATGTCAAAAAAGTAAAATTAATAATAGAAAACAAGAGGGATTAATGATAAACATTTTGCCAGAGAAACCATTAGACTTAGTTGCTGTAGATTTATTTGGGGAGTTACCAATGGGTAGGGGGGGAGTCAAATACATTTTCGTTGTAGTTGACGTTTTTTCAAAATTCATAAAGTTGTATCCAGTGAAGAGGGCAATTGCAAAAAATTTAGCTGATAAAATAGTGAATGATTACATTAAAGAAATTGGAAAACCTAAAGTTATTCTTAGTGATCATGGTAGTCAATTCCAATCACAGATTTGGTATGAAATGTTAGGTTGGGAAGGAATTCACGTACGGCATACTTCGGTATATCACCCTCAAAGTAACCCTAGTGAGCGTTGCATGAGAGAACTAGGGAAGATGTTTCGCATATATGTACATGATCAGCATAATAGGTGGCCAGAATATGTGAAGTTCATAGAAAAATGCATTAACCACTCCATACATGATTCAACCAACTTTCCACCTTATGAATTGATACATAAGAAGGAATGTCCAAGGATATATAATGAACTGCTAGAATTTCCAGACAACAAGGAGATGGAATTTGAGGGAAAACTACTGTTGGCAAGAAAGAACTTAAAGATCAAAGCTGAGCAAAGAAAACGACAGCATGACAAAAATATCAAACCGATAAAGTACGAAATAGGAGAATTGGTCTTAGTGAAAAATCATCACTTGTCATCTTGTCTAAAAAAAGAGATAAAGAAATTCTTTCTATTATATAGAGGACCATATGAGGTGAAAGGAATAAAATTGGAAAATGCTTATGTACTACAAGACATAACGAACAAAGAAGAGGTAGGAACCTACAATGTAGTGGAACTACGTAAATACTACGCTACGACAAACTTGTCTGCATTGAAATAAGAAACTATTAGGTGTTAGGTATTAAGAAATAGTAGCATTTAAGTATAAGAGATAATTAAGAAATGAATAATGTATGTGTATTCACATTAGGATAGTTGGATTAGTGGTACTCATCATTACAAGTTTTTTTTTATTCAATTTTTATTTAAAGGTGTCTAACAACATTATCAGATTGGTTGAAAATTTGAAAAAAGGGGTTATGATATTCCAAATGTATATTGATATGTGAAAGAAGAATATTGTATGAAAGTAACATGAGAAAATGATGATTTATGTGTTATATAGTTGTTTCGTGATTGGAACATAAGAATAATTTGATTTGAGCTGATAACATAATAGAAGACTTGTATGTAATTTTTAAATTTGGAATGAATGAGTGGTACGAATGAGATTAATTTTGAATTGTAGCTTAGATGAGATAATGATGTAATTTTAAAATGATAGTTTGATAAGATAATTTGATTGAAATTTCAGTATGTTCAATTTTTATGAAGTCTGTTTACATTTTTGTAATAATTTAATATGTTAAGTGTAAGATGTATATGTTTAGATTTATAAGATGATTTGATAAATTTGTTTTGAAAATTTTTTAAATTTTTTGTCACGCATCAGAAGTGGCATGGTTGAGCTACTGTTCATGAAGAGCAATTTTAATCAAATTGCATTCATGAACAGGGGGGTCTCTGTAAGATATGCACCTTCTGAATGTGTATTATTTGAATATTTGAATGTGGCGCCATTACACAAAATATAGGTTTTGGAATAAAAATAAAAATATGAAATTAAATAAATTTGTTTAAAAGATTGTTAGAGTGGACGCATAAAAGAGTAAATAATAAATTCAAAATAATAAATAAGGTAAAATTAGAGGGAATAAACAATAGTAATAACTTTAAATAAAAACAATGAACACTGAAAGAGACAGAAGTATACAGGAGGCTATGTTGTGTGACATCTGACTGGAACAAGAGTTGAAATAACAGAGTAACGGAGGAACAGTGAAAGAAAAATGGCGATGTAGTCATGTTGCTGGCCGAGTCGCCTGAATTGAAAAAGTGTGTGCAATCTGGAAAATGAGAGACATGGGAGTATGTTGTGACTGAACAACGGGGTTTTGAGTGTGTTTGGACCTAAGATAGTAAAGGGTTTTCGTCGATTCGTAAAGACATAGTGAGTGTTAGTGGTGTGCACACGTGCTCGGCTGCTTCAAAATCATTAACGGTGTTCAAATGAAATAATAGAGGCTAGGATTGTATTGTACTACGATACGTACAGATAAGTACTAGACAATTAAAAAATGTGAACAATTGAGTTTTATAAATTTAAGATATTTACAATGTTTAGTATGATAGGTTTTTTAAAGAGAATTTTTTATATGGCGTCCATTCTAGTTTAGGAAGTATTGTTAAAATTGTATAAGGTTTCTGTTTCAAATGATAAATTTGTTGTTTTAATTGATTTGTTTAGGCTTAAGTTATGTTAGAATTAAGTTTGTTTAAATTACTGAATGAGAATAAGATAAATATGATCATGAAATAAACTCACAATAGGTTTTATTGCCATGTCATTCTGAGATATTATTTGAGTCCATAGTTCTACCTAAACAGTACCATTTCAGCTTGAAGAACCACGCACGAGATTTATTCACAAAGATTCAAGGTTTTATAATAAAAGTAAGTGCATTGCAATAGGTTTGCACACTATTTGTTTATTATTAAGAAAGAAAGTTTTTTTTTGAGCAAAATTTCGACATAGCCTAAAAAGTTTTTTTTAAAGTTTCAATCTAAATTCAAATATATATATTTTTTGTATCCAAAAGGTTACATTCTTCTAAAGAACTAAACAAAAAATTTAGTATTTGAAAATGATGCATTACGAATCTCTGAGAGATCAAATCAAAGTCTTGTTTTTCCGGAGTTGATCGTTTTGCATAATGAGGGAATAAATTTTGCTGTAATCCGAGTTAATGAATTTTGTGTATCATTAATTGTTCAGTTTTAAACTAGGTGTTGTTACATAGAGGCATTGCCTTAATCTTGACAAGTTGTATGAATTACGATTTCGCTGTGTATGGATAAGTTGTAATTGGGTTTTTTAAAGTCCAGAGTTTTGCAACTCGTTATAATATATTTTATTCTTAGTTATTTAATACTTACTCCAACTTGTGACTTGTTTTGTATCATATGTTACACGTTTCAGAACGTATGTTCCATCTTTAGAATACCTCCTGAGAGGTCGTTAAAACATTAAAACACAAAAAACTTACACACCACATACAATAAACAAATAACATTCAAATGCGCGACGGGTGTATACCAACGGTTCAAGAACGACTGAAGTAAAGGTTGTTTATCTTGGTTTGTCCACTTCGTTATCTATCAACTTCATTGCGGTATCGTATAACAAGTTAGATCGGAAGTTAAGTTTGTCATTCAATAAATCATTTTAATTTTCTTTGAAAGCTTTATAAAATTCAAACTCCTCAATAGCATCCATGTATCTGCCGTTCCTACATATGTACAATGGTTGGAAGTATTATATTTGGTGAAAGCATGGTTGTTGTACATTAGATGGCGTGAATAATTTGATTTGTATTAATGATATTATTAGCGGGGAGCTGCTCTCTGAATCTAGTTTTAAATTTTCTAAATTACTGTTGGTTAATTAGTAATTTTAATTATTGTAGTAGGTAATCATTAAGAAGTCTAAATAGCCTACATAAATAAACAACAAATTATTTTGTTATAAATGCACTTTTGGTTTTCCTTGTTTGTTGATCACCATGACAACTAAGGTCTATAAAAGTGCTAAAGTAACTCATATTGAAATTGGTTTTAAACATTGTATGTTTGGAATAATATTTTGTGTGATACATTGTAGTTTTAAATTAGATATAAAAACAGGACAACATTTAATAATATTACAACTATTGTGTTTTATTTGGTTTTGGGGATAGGTGAGTGAGAAAGTTTGTGCTGTTTTTACACCATTTATTTACAATAGTTTGTATGTTTGCTTGCAGGAACCACCTTATTGGGCAAGTATTGCGTACTACGAGCTCAACTGTAGAGTGGGAGAAGTATTTCATTGTCAGTGTCACTCTGTCATCGTTGATGGCTTTACAAACCCTAGCAACAATCTCAACAGATTCTGTTTAGGGCAGTTGTCTAATGTCAACAGGAATTCCACCATTGAAAACACACGAAGACATATTGGCAAAGGTAAGATAACAGTATGAGTTGTATCTGTTGTCTAGTATAACCAAAACCTTATTGAACAACTTTATTATACCAAAAATATGTGTATTGAGCTACCATTGATTTAATATAAATAAGATATTTTATATTAGTGCTGCCATCTAATGGTCCACTTCTGTTAGTAGTAGTAGTGATGTGGGAATGAAATGTGCTGCGACCTTTAGAGATCTTTTGTGCCCCTAATCTTCTAAGATATAGAAGCTCCAACTTCTTTAGGAAGTGCAGCCCATGAAGGTGGTCGTTAGACACGTTTCAACGACAAGGTCGTCCTCTTCAGTGATACACGAGCTACACCAATCAAACCATAACTGAATCCAACGTTGCGCCGAACCCCAACTACAGTACAGTTTTTCTATCTTAGTTTGAATTATATGCAAAATTTAATTCAAATTATCCTTGATTTTTCAACGTTGTTTTAAATAGGAGTGTTAAGGGACCAAATGTAAAGTTCAAATTAACCAATAACTACTGTAATAAATGTACTGTACTAATTTCTACCTAAAATTGATTTAAAATTTTTTTTTATGAATTCAATTTTAAGTTCCTTTAATGACACTTGTAAGTCATAATATGGTATAAAGTGACATTTAGCTTAGAATATGAGAAATACATTGAAGAGGAGGTCCTCTAACACCTCCATGATGTTGGCCAAACAGAAACACTATAGAGTTCAAGCTTTGTATACATCAAAAATATATTATGTTGTACTTTGTCTCAGAAATTGCTGTTGTATTAATTTAAATTTATTATTTTGTTTAGTGATGTTTTTATGTAAATTTATGGTTTACTATTAAAATATATAAGTTTTAATATATGTTTCAATATATATTGTTATATTGTTATATTTGTTATATTGAATTGTAATTGTTAGGTTAATTACGACTCTTGTTATACAAATGATATTTGTTTACAACAATACAAAGTAAATTAAATAACATGTTAAAAATCATGTTTTGTATTTTGTAAGTTATAAAATGATAAGAGTTTATTAAACTTATTAAATCTAGACCTATTATGTGTGTTGGATAATGAAATGTCTCTTGACATGTTGTTTCAGGAGTACATCTGTATTACGTAGGAGGTGAAGTGTACGCAGAATGTCTCTCAGATAGCGCAATCTTTGTACAATCACGTAACTGCAATCATCACCACGGTTTCCATCCCAGTACAGTGTGTAAGATCCCTCCCGGATGCTCTCTTAAGATCTTCAACAATCAAGAATTTGCTCAGTTGCTATCTCAGTCCGTCAACCACGGATTTGAAGCTGTATACGAACTTACCAAAATGTGTACAATACGGTATGTCAAATATTATGTATTTCTTTTGTCTGGAAGTCATTTTAGTAGGCGCTTGCAACTGTTTATTCAAATATTTATATTTCATTTATTACATAAGATACTACTACCACTAAAAACACTTTGAATTTACTAAAAAACTATTAAAAGAATAATTATAAACAAATATAATCATGAACTAACCTGTAAAAATATTAGTCTATAAACACAAGCTCGCAAATCTTTCAAAAAGTATAAAATCATACTAACAAAATGACAAAACAGTCTTTACCCATAATTTAAACGCAACGATTCACTTTTATTTTTCCAAAACACAAAAATAATACGAGAAAAATATGATTAAAACATTGTGTAAAAGACAAATATTTAGCAACTTATAGCTGAGGCTGAGACCTAATCAGGAAATAAGTACTTGATTTTAGAATTTATTTCAGACCAGTAAAATGCACCGAGTTCAGGCAGACCTTTAGTAATGGTGAAAATAGCTATTTTACATGTGTATTTTCATTTTTCATGTGTCTCAAATATAGTCTGTAGAGATCATTAGTTGACAGATTACTGCTATGCAAGCAATGTTCAGCAATCCGCAGATACACTGAGTAAAATCATGGGAACGCTACTCGGCAAACCATGTTAAGGGGTTTTACAAGATTGTTAGGCATAAAATATATTTTTTTAAAAATTGATTTTTACAGATTTTCTGCTTTGGCGATCATATGTTTAATGTAAATATATTTTCCGTGGCTTGAACAAATAATATTAGTCTTAAGTTGGTTTTGTAGCTATTTTATTTTCATTTATTTTTGTTCTGATTTTAGCTGACAAAATTGAAAGTTGATTTCTACTTGAAATTTGCTTAATCAATAAATAGTCGTATATACAGTGTGCCCCATAGAGGATTACAATGTTTCTTTTGTCGTGGAACAGTTGTCTTTGGACCGATTTGGTTAAACTTTTGTGTGGATGTTGTAAATATACAGGGTGTTTCGGAATTATTTTTATTTATTTTAGTGGATTATTCCTGGGGCTGAAGTAAACATAGAGGAGCATTCATTTGTTTGAAATCGGCATAGTGTTGTGTTGAAAAATCCCCCAAGTTTTGTGTTTTGTACAAAAACTTTATATTTTTAGAAATTAATTAAATATCCAAATTTGGTAAACGTATTTTTTATGCAACCTTTTTATCAATGTACCAAAAACCACAACCATCTTTGTGTCTTGTTTTGTATCTTTTTTAAATGGTGGCCGTTTAAAATTTTAAACATGTAATATCTTGAAAATTGTAAACTTTATACGAAATATACAACAGACGAAAAAGTTTTCCTTTTATATTACAAAGAAAATGGTTTTAAATTTTTATTGTAACTCGAAGGTAAACTAAATTATTGTCAAAAGATTGAAAACATAATTTTTTGGTAATTGTAAATTTGACTGCTTCACAATTTAAAAAAAGAATAACGCTTTGGGAATGTATACAGTGTTATCAATTCAAGATACCCACTGTTAGGAACTTTTAAACTATATATACATGATTTCACATGATCATTACTTTTACATTACCATATTCAAACTTCCGTTTTAGGCTTGATGAACCCCAATGCATCGGTTTAAGGTAGGACCTAGAGAGGAAAACATTTAATAAAATATATTTATATACATTCAAATAACCTATCCGTCTTATATTCTGTAAGAAATTATATTTATAACCCAAATTTAATAGTCTTTGTACAGATTATATACAGTTGGGTTTATCAAAAAACGCCTCAAAAATTTTAAAAAGTTTAAAAATTATATATGATCTGTTCAACAATAAAACACCATTAAAATATCGTGTAATTACTGTACTTTCAAAATTGAAGTTCACTACCATATCGGAAAATTACTGTGACTTAAGTCCTATAAAAAAGTAGGGAAAGTTGTTACATGTCAGTAATTATATAGTTGAAGATAAATAATAATATTAAATAAATTAAGTAGCTAAAGATTACTTTATTATGCCTCTGGTTCTATATTTTTATTATATTTTTTTACTTTTTTCCTCTCGCATCTGATCTAAAATGTACGAAATTCTACGTATGTTACAAAGATTTCGCATTTAAAGTTTTTGTAGTATCTCCTACTGTATTAGAGACGCTAATGTTGATCATCCTGTATATAGCTAATGTTTGACTTTAAATGAAGGGAAATGTAAAATCTGGCAATATGAGCTAATTGTATAGCTTTACTAAGTCTTTCCTCTTTACATATGAAAATAAATTCTTGTGGCGATTTTGAGAAACGATAAAAATTTGCACGATTTTAAGAAATTATTTACGTAACTTGCATATTGTTGGTAATTATTTTTCCTCGTTGTTTAAAAGTGAAAAACCTCTCGGTCATCATCACCTTATAAAAAAAAAAAGGAAGAAAAAATGGAAAATGACGCCCTTTAGATTATTACAGTAGAACCCCTCTAATCCATCACCTTCAGGACTGGAGGCATGGTCGGAACGCAAAAAAGGTCGGATTATCCGAAAAAAGTCAATATTTATTACATATTAAATAAAGAGATTTTTTAAGTGAATAAGTGATATATCAACTTTTAAAAGTCCATATATAAACTTTGCAAGTACTATAGCAAATCAATAGAAACAACACAAGAGATGACACAGCACTGAAGCAGAAAGTGATAACAAACCGGAAGAATGGCTCCAGACGGGACGTGAGTCGTCGACACAATATCGCGAGCTCGAGCACGGTCGGATTAACCGGAGTAACGGAACACCTGAGGGCGGATTAGAGGGGTTCTACTGTATTAGACTAATAGTGTCAGAGTCAAAAGAGAATAAGAGTTGGACGAGAGAGATCCTACAGGAAGATCAAGGAGAGGTATCTAACCCAAGATTACATGAAAAAAATGTGTAGATCTAGCTAGGGTATCTCAGGGATACAAAGTCCATCATATAGTGAGTTTAGATTTGGTAATCCTGAGGGATTCTTGAATCTAAATAATCGGTTAGGAAAATCTCCAAGTCGTGAGTATTTGTAATAATGGAATTTCCTTTTATTTGTCCGAAACAAATCTCATATTACAGGTTTCGGGCTTTTGCAGGAATCATTAGTGTTAAAATTGGATTTCTCGACTATACACTGCGCTGTTTTGTCAATGTGTCAACCCTATTTCATTGATCTGTGTTAAGACTTTCTTAAGTTTTCAAATATGTTCATTGAAACAAGAATAACATAGTCTGTTTGTTCTGGTGCTTACAAATAGACTTTGTGTGCTCTAATCAGCTGTCCACATTGGGCCAATTAGAACAGGTGATGATTTCCACAAATTAGACAGCTTGTAATGTTTAATTCTATCCTATGTAAGTGTATGGAGTTAATCTATGAATTTAATTTAATGAATCTAATTTTTATGAGCTAACCCTTTGTTCGGGCATCATTTTGTAAGTGTATGGAGTTAAATCTTTTTACTTTAAGAGTTTTTCTAATAAAATCAAGTTACTTGCATTCGTAAGTCTGTGTTCTTACAAATTCATCGTTAAGTTTACAATTATTTTAACCTGAAGGGCAGGGTATTAGACTCGCTCGTACTTACAGTTATTCCTACAACGTGGTACAGGTTAACACAAATTATTCTAGCCAGACATTCTTAGTAAAACAGAAATCTCCTTTTTTATTTTATTGAAAAACAGAGACATTATTATTTAAATAAAAATATTACTAACATTTAACATTCAACTATATGAAATACAAAAATTATTAACATGTGCAAGTTATTGTTACTATTAATGTTCAAAATTAAAGTTCCTATTAATGTTCCAAATTAAACCAATGATGTTACATTTTATGTTTTCTCACTCTACTCACGAGTTACCATGTCCATATACTTTAAGTTGTTCTAAATTTCACAACTAACGGAGATTTTCCATCTTAGACTGAAAGCGAGTCTGTCCAGCCATTTTTTAATACGACTGATATGTGTAGAATCCTGACAAAGACTGATGAGAACACGTTCTCCTATTTCCTGACCAAGCTAACGCTCACTGAGGCTCATGGGAAATCTCTCAAGTGTTCAACTTCCTACATGAACGGACCTGTGCAACGTCTGATAATTTGATCGGCGCGCACAGTTCAAAATTTAAACTTTCAATGTTTTACATTGTTTTAACTGTCTATTAACAATCATTAGGTTATCACTGTTCATTTGAATGTTGTTTAGGAACACTTAACAGTTACTTATTTTCATATAATGTTTCTTTTCTATTATTATTCTATATATTATTAATATTAATACTAACATTTATTGTTTTATTATATTTTATTGGTTGGAAGGGTTCCCATGCTTACACCTATCGGGATTTTGTATAATCACGATTGCTTCTCATAATTTTTGATTGACGATGTATGTTTTTGTCACTGCAAATGATTTCATTTTTCCATTTTTCTCGCCTATAATGTTAGGAAACAAATTAGGCTAAATGAATAAATTCGAATTGACAAAAATAAAAATGTGAAATTGTTAGCAGTGGCAGAACATACGTAAATCAACCTTTGATGTCAGAGTAGATCGTTACTGTCCTTGAAAAGTATGGGAAGTAATTGAGATTATTAAAAATATTCATAATAAATAGAGATAAGCACTGCATGTTTCCTGGTTCGTTTAAACCAGCACGTGCATTCTGACATGTTTGCCCTAAAATAACAGCCAATCAGAGTCTCTGCAGGGAAGTAAGTTTATAAGCTTCTGGACAAACAGTCTGTGTTAGTCTTTTTTCAGTGTTTGCAGTGAAACTTCAAGAAAGCCTTGCGAAAGACTATTGAAAAAGATTTACAGTATCGGCTACTTACATCGAAGAAAAAAAAAACACAATGCAGCATTAAGCCCAGAAATCCAGAAAAATATTTTGTGTTGTTAATAGTATATAAAACATTTTACCATTGGTTCTGTACAACATTTTTGCATTCTTTTTTGTTGATTGTCCTTCCATAATCTTGTTGAACCATCTATTCCTTTGCCTTCTTTTTGCTGGATGTTCCTTCACAAAGTCTTCAAGCATTTTTTCTTTGTTGGATGTTCCTACATTCCTTCTTGTCCAAACACCTTTTCTTGTAATTTCCAGATCATATTTTTTAAATGGTGTAATAAAATTTTAAGTGGTCAGTCTATGAAATCTAATTAATTCCTCTTTTTCCAGGAAATGTGGAGCATATTGTTTATGACAGTTGTTAAAGTTAAAAAAAGAGTCTTTATAGTTTTAAAAAATATCTGGGGGATCTAATGGAAGGATTTTAATCAAATCTTGTAATGAAATGTTGTTTATAAAGACTACAATATGTTTATATGAAATATTCACATGTAGATCCCATTATTGTTATTATATATAAACATATATATATTGCTGTATCTACAAATATCAGTGTTTGTATCAAATACAAACACCCTAACTATTACAAATTATGATTAAGACTTGAACATTGAGGCTTCAAAAAAATAAGCAATGTTAAAGATTATTTTATCTGGGTACTAATAACTATTTTTACTCCGGCAGAACAAAACTAAAGTTAAAAATTATTTTTTTCCCATTATAATGAAGGCAGTCCAGAAAGTAACATACGTTTTGGAATTAAAATCCAAGTGAAACGAAACATTTATATTATGAATATTTGAAAGCCACTCTTTTCATTTTTCAAAATAGTCTCTGTTCAAAATTGAGACATCCTAACGGAACACCAACAGCAGAATTATAGAATTTTGCTGCCCGAGACTAACCACTCACTCATTCCTACCTGTAATTTTGCATTTTCATTGCATTACGAGCCAGGTCTTCGTGTGTGGAAACAAGTAGTAGTCGCTCAGTATAGACAAGATCTGGACTGTGCAGCAGATATCAAAGAATTCGCATTCAGAACCATTTAAGAGCTTTCGAGTGTGATTACACTACACTACACAAAGAAGGGCAAACATTTTTTTAAATATTTTCATATTGAAGGTTTATCACTTAATCACAAGGGTTGCTGTATACTCCTAGAAATGTGTATTTGTTTCTTTATACACAAACGTCCAATTAAACCATTTTAATAATATGAGCAGTCCATCACTATCAAATAATTTTAAAACCAGAATTTGTTTATAATTGTTGAAAAGGTTTTTATATTTGTATAAATAGTTGACACCCTTTTTATTAAAATTCATCCATTAGATACTGAGACATTTTGTTAGCTGTAAAAACTCCTATTTTGCAATTTTAATTATTGTAAAAAATATGTTGTTGGAATTTCCTGCACTACAGAATGTATACTTATCCTAACCTCCAAACAATAAACAAATGAAAAATTGATGTCCCAGACTGATCTTTTTTTTCCTTTCGATATGTCTTCAAAATGTCCTGCTGATCACCATGAGTAAACTTATTTGTTTAACTTAAAAATAACTACTACTATTTTATAAAGACCATAACTTGTGGAACCGACTATATCACACCTTTCTTTCCTCAAGGCCTAAACCATCCCGATCTACTATACCACATCTAATAAGTGATTTGATTTCGCAGAATGTCATTTGTGAAAGGTTGGGGAGCAGAATATCACCGTCAAGACGTGACGAGTACGCCATGTTGGATAGAAGTACATCTTCACGGTCCACTTCAGTGGTTGGACAAAGTGTTAACACAGATGGGATCTCCGCATAATCCGATCTCTTCCGTATCCTGAACTAAACCAAAGTCACAACGACAATATAGATATAGTCTAAATGTTGGGACGAACGATGGGAGCGCAGTTTCTCAAAATATTTTTATGTACTATTTTATTTATATATGTTTTCCTGTAAGTATTTGACTGAAATAAGGAATGGCAAGTGAAATTGAGTTTAGGTTTTTCACGATGTTGTTTAATTAACGGTAGTAGCTGAATTTTTATTTTAAGTTTAAGTAATATAAACGTGAGACTATAAAAGCTGTGCCTTATAACTGGACAGCTTAATCTTGATACTAAATAACAGACAGGGAAATATCAGAAACTGTTTTATATTTTATGTAATTATTTATAAATGGTAATGACACTGGGATATTTAGGCTTGAAATCAATACTTCCTCATAAATTTAAGAAATTTTTTAAAGGTTCTATGTGTGTACCTCTCGAAGTAGAAAAATTATAGTAAAAAACTTCATTAATCTGAATTTTTGGATAATCCAAACGTAAATTTTCACAAGATATTCAAAATTGAAAATATAGAATTTTTGACAGTGAAAATTCAGTTTTTGTGTTTCTTAATATATTACATCTATATTCAAATAACACAATAGAACATAAATAATAACTTCGATAAAATCAATAAACAACGAAACGTCATATTATTGAGCTACCAAATCAAATTTTTTTTAAACATTCAGGCAGCACATGAAGGACAATATTTTGTCTTAGGATCACAATTATCCTCCCTCAACTTTGCCTAAATCGAATTGGGGTAAGACAAAGGCCCTACGCACACGTCTTAGATCAACATGGTCAATGTGATGTGTTTTATCGGCAGAATGTGCTTTGCGGAAGATTCCTGTATTCCATGAGTAATCATGCAATGACTGATGCAAATGGTAATCGCTATTTCCTTTCGATAACTGACACGAATTGATGTTCACCACGAGCGGACAGTGTTTTTACTTCCCTCGTGGACGCTACAGTTGCCCATTTAAAGAAATCAATATTATACAAAAACGTGCTTCAAAGCATCATTTTCAGCACAAACTGGAAATACAGCATCATAAAATACTCCTAAAGAAGGACTATTTCACAATGTTTATTTAAAACTCTTTTGTATTATACAAAAAATTAGGTCACAGAGTTAAATATGACTTTGGCTACTGTTTTGAACTTCTCTGTATCAACATAACCATCATTGTTGTCTGTACATAACTACGATAGCGGTCACAAAAATTAAGATATGAACATAATATTTGATGTAGGGGACTATCGTTGCTCATATAAAACCCTATTGTAATTCAGAAAAATCAAATTGGAATGTCGAAATTATGCCATTTTAAACAGTTTTTTGTTCATATTTCTTATTATGGTTAACTATAACACACTACATTAGATAACCCCCACCTCTCTAGTATGATAAATAGTGAAGTTGGTCTATATGTAATTTAGAAACCTGACTTTTCAATAAAGTATGATATTCGTATAGTTCCAGCCGGTATGAGTCACCTACAAAAGTAGGAAATGGAACTCTCCTTCACATATGTACAGTTTCGAGGCTCAGTAGGGCAGGGGCACTGACCCGACCATAGAGAGTGCAGACTTTTTAATATATATACACATCTCCAAGGCCCGTCAGGGCTTAGCTGAAGTCAAGAAAGTAGTGATATTCAAAATCACGAGGTTCAGAAAACTTGTGAACAACTGTTTTAAATGTACTTACCCTACTGGATAAGACCTCTTGATCTACCAATACAATTTAACATTTCCAACAAGGAAACCAACTTTTGATAAATAAATCACTAGAGCACTGTGGTGATTGTATATGAACAAGGGGGAAAACCCCAAACCATAAAATAACACAACTAGGCCTACACAAAACTGTATAATGCGTTTATATTACCTTATGTACATTTCGATAGCTCCGCTATCATCTTCAACTCAACTTTTGATAATTAAATTTTGAGTCTTGCTCAAAATTCAAACCATAACTTAAGCTGAAGATTTTGGGAGATTTGATGAACCAATTGCAGTTAAATTTTGTATTAATGTTGTTTTTATATATTATTTAGATTATATCTGCTGCTTATAAAATTGTCACCCATTTTGTATAGTTTCTATTGTGTTTATAGAGGGGAGGGGAAAATTATAATTTTTTGAAAAACTGAAACTTAATTCTGATATATTCATTGTTTTGCCTTAGAACTACTTTAATTAATTAATTAACATACCTTATTTCAAGTCTATATTTTCCTATGTGTCTATGCCAAGTTGAAAGTGATACGCTAGCTATGTAAAATATCAAAATATACAAGGTATTCCAAAAGTATATTACTGATTAAGCAGAAAGGCCTTTAAGTGCACTAAGTACAGAGTGTAACAAAACTCTGGTAATAAATACAGATGTTCCAAAAATTCACAAAACGTGTTTTTTTTTCCAATTAAAAAAAAATGTAATCATATATATATATATATATATATATATATATAGTAAAAGGTTTTATGTGTTGTTAAAAAGCGTACTTTAAGATGATCATAATTGTGTCTTCAAAATTTTCTGAACTTATACATAAGATATACAGGGTGATTCATGTGTCCCAACTTTGGGAAGTGATTTATGGTATTAAAATAATGAAAAAAGTTCCTAAAAATTATGAAGATTTTCATTTGTAATTTGGTACACACAATTTTCATGCAACGTTTTACCAGTATATCAAGAATCAAAACTTTATCTTATGAATTCTCAAAATGGCAAACATCTGAAATTTTTATTATTAAATAACTTAAAAAAAAAAAAAAAAAACAATTAAGATAACATTTTTTTTTTAATCTATCAAATTTTGATTCAAAATCGTAGTATAGTTATTGTCTTATTTTTTTAATAAACACAAAATGGCCGACAAACAGATAAATAAGAGTTTTCAGACATATCTTTTTTAAGAACAACCTGTATTTCTGTAAATACAGGGTGTTACAGAAGTTTGATCTTATTCTCTAGAATTTCAAACAATATTTTAGTATTGTCCGTTCAATAAATACATTCTATATTTTAGAAGTCTTTTTTTCCATTATAGTATAAAGCCAATTAAGCTTTTTATTATTTTTAAATGTGTACTTTATCAGGGATGACATTAGGAAGGAGCACTTGAGTGGGGGTATTAATAGTAGCAGAAATTAAAAAGGGGTGATTGTTATTGTTTTAAATTATTATGTGCACTGTAGAAAATATTTTAGTGGTGGGGGAAGCGAGTGAACCTTTCATCAGTGCATTTCTAGACAGTGTATTATGAACAACTTCCCCACTCCAAGCTGTACTGCCCTCCCTCCAAGCGAGCCAGTTTCAAATGAGCTATAGCATGAGCCATAAACTTTTTAAAAATAAAAATGACATCTTCTTAAATATATTCAGTTCTAATGTTCGGAAATGGATGAAAAAAATGTGATTGATATTTTATAAAGTCATCCACAAAACTAGATGGTATAGAACCATGTGTGTTACATAACCTAGATGTGGGGGGGGTGGTGAATTTCGTTGTTGTTTTAATAATCCTTAGATTTTGAAAATGTTTTAGGTAAATATACATTCGATGATAAATAAGTATTCTAAATATACCCTCAGGGGCTTATTATTGTGAGTATGACAATGGCAATCTTGATGGAACCTAGCTGAATCTACATGTTTTGTCAAGTGATTTTGATATAAATCCATCTTTTCTATGGGGTCTCTATTGATCAACTCTTGTTCTTTTCTGACCCTAGAGGTCTTTATTTTATCTTCTTTTTTTTTATAAGGAGATAATGACTAAGAGGTTTTTTTTTCTTTAAAACAGTTTTTAAAAAGCATTGAGAAAAATGTGCTAGAATGTGTGTGTGGAATGTTTGGAGTCTCAAATTTAAGTTTTTTATACATTAAAAAAAATTAATGCTGTGGCGAATGGTGGCCCTTGTTATTAGATACGACCAGACGTACGAACCGCTTAAGGTTCCGGAAGGAAGGTTTGGAAAAACGTGTTAGGACTTACCCAGTAAATATATTGTATCGTTAATTAACGCTTAGTCTCAAACCCAACTAATCACTATGTTCACAGCCAGCTTATGATGAGATAATGTAATAACTAAACTAACTTATTAATTATTATAATTGAATAACTTATCGGTTAGGGACAGGTGTGATGGGAGAATTATGTTAACCCTTTTAGGTCATAATAATTCTGCTCAATTTAGTCGGATGACCTACGAATTACTGCGTAACACCCGGGGGTCGATCAGACCCCGCAATAAGCGGTTTAGGCAGTCATTTAGGTTTATTACTAAAACGTTAAGAAACAACGTACAACTCACGTTCGCTCCTTCGGCGCAGTAGTCAACGACTGGGCTCGTCTTTGTTACGGTGCGCGCGCATCGCATATCTTATACCGTGATCTTAATACAGTGATCCCCAAATACCCGTGGATTCACCACAACTAACTTTGACATTGAGCCCCTACTATACTTGGAGGGAGGGGGGTGTTTAGCTGACTCATTATCTTGGATAGGTAAAATATATATTAGTTTTGTTACTGCTTTATATTTATACTGGGGGGGGGGGGGGTAAATATTTTCTAATAAAATTGATTATAACATTTAAAAAAATTGAAATTTGATTAAAACTGTCGAAGTCAGCTTTGCTCAATTATTTATAAATATATTGTATAGGTTACATTTTAAGTTGGTAAAAATTTGTGTTATGTGAATTTTTGGAACATACTGTATTTGTTACCAAAATTTCGCCACATTGTGTGGAAGACTTTTAAATGCAGTTTTCTATCTATAACTGAAGTTATGAAAACTTTTGGTACAATCTGTATAAAATTTCACTTTTTATCATTTGATATCTGTGCTACCAAAGATAACAGTTTGCACAGCAAAAATCTAAATAAAAATATTTTGAGAAATTATTGCGGACAGTTTCTTTTTTAAAACAGAGTTTTCGAAACATTTCTTTGCCTTATTGTTGTGCCTTTGAAATGAACGCAAGTTGCCTTTTTCCTTTAGGCTTTTCAGAAATATTATTTGTACAGTAAAAATAGGTTTTTGAACAAGGAAATTTTTTTTAAACTGTTTATTAATATAAAGTTTTCAAAACAACAGTCATGTGGTCTGAGACATATGCAAGTGTAGCCATATTGAAAAATGGTTAGTCAAAAGTTGTTTATGCTCCGTGTATCAGAAACTGTAATTTTTTATTGAAAAAGACATGTGTTTATATAAATAAACACAAAAATTTCAATTATTTAGTTGATATTTTACTAATTTATAACAAATAGAATCATCTTTATTTATGATACAGTTAGGGCCATAATGTTTTTTCTTTCACTTAACCTTTAAATAAATGTAAGTTTAATTGACTGAAACCATACTTTTACACTCTGTAGTTACTTCTTGATACATGTCTCTGTCCTCGGATGATGCTAATCACACAGGATGTTTCGTATAGCTCACACAGTAAGCTAGCCTCCAAAGACTGTTGTTATTTAAGATGTGTGTAATATCTTGGTTATTTTGTAATTTGATCTTACTATATTTCTTGTAGTATTTGGACCTGAGCAATCCAGTAGAGTCTCCTCTTCCAAACAGAGATATTGCAAGACGAATGAGAACTATATTTCCCAGTAACCTCATGGTGAACATTTATTTACGATATAAAATAGGAAGTATTACAAGGGACATTGTTAACATTTGGCATATACAATATACTGTGTAAGCTGTCTTCCATTGTCACCGTTTCTCCAACTATCGATCCATTTTGTCCTCAAGAAATCCCTACACATTTGAGGGATCGCACATTGTTGAGGATCGGGCTAGTGCTTGTTGCATACTTAACAGTGTTCCGGCATCCACTGAAACCACATCTCCCTCTTCAGCACCTGGTGTGCCTCACTGGTTCTAATTGGATGGTATGTACTGTCCCAATACTCGCAACACACTTTTTGAGTCAGTAAGCACATAGATCCTCTTCTCCTCTCTTCGCAGGAAGCTGCATTAAAATTATGATCAGTTCAACTTGGTGCTTGACATTGTATTAGACAAAACAATGTTTCTTCTGTTATTTCTACATAGTATGGTGTGACTGATCTTTCCTGTACTGGGTCCATCTTATACACTTTATAAAGCCTTCAAGGCAAGGATATTATCACTTTGAGGATTAAATTGCCAAGGTGAAATCAAATTTACATTAGGAATCATTTCTGCTTCTATACAAGGCAAAGAAGCAGCAATCTAGAACATTCTGTGTGAGTGTAACTCTATGTAATTGGAATATTCAATAATCCATCTCATCTGACCATGCTGTGATTTTTGAACATATATTCTTTTTTAGAAAAAGATTTAGGCGTTGTATATTCAGTTCCATTTCCATAGCTTTTACTGATGTCGTCTTTAAGCAACCTAATCAGAATCTCATTTCTGCATTTTGAATTGTTTTAATTATTGTTGAAAGTCTTTCTAATTCATGATTGTTGTGTTATTAATGCTTCAGCACTGTTTCATTGCTCGCTGACAGCTTCCTCAGGTGTAAAACACTCGCATTTGAATTGTCACATATATTTGGAAAGTAATATATAAATTTACATAAACGCCAAATTTTTGAGTTTACACAAATGCTTAAAATACATATAATAGTATAAAAACATTCAAAAATTTAGTTACTATGACATTTAACCGAGGGAGGGAGCAAGATGAACACTAAATTTAATATATGCTGTTAGTCTTATGTAGCTTTTGTTTACCAAAGAAAAATTAATTTCTTGGAAATATTTTTAGAAATACTCTTTCTATATACTGAGCAGAAACAATTTTGTATCCTTATTATCTGATTACAAAATTTTAGTGTCGCAATTTTCTTGTACTATTTTTACTGTATATCATTTGACATTACGCCCCCATTTTGTTCGTCCCAAAATTTTAAACTATTTGAACTATGTGATATTTTAGGAAAAGACTTTTCAAAACAAAGCCATAGTGTGTTGTGTGTTTTATATTTTTGATCTGAATGCTTTTACTTAGCATTATGACAGTGTTTTTTTTCCTTCAACTTTATAATGGTTTTCTTTTATGTGCCGTTTACATTTATTTCATTATCAAAACTATTTAAGAAGAATGTCATTCCATAAAAATAGCGTATTTCATTGCCATTTTGGACGTGGACAAAATATTAAAGTTGTGTGTTTTTTTTAATAATAATGTGTTGATTGTGTTTTATTACCTGTGATCATATCCTTTAGGCTTTATTGTATCCATCAATATAACTTGAGACTCTATCCTTCCATTTCCAATTTTCCACAATCATCTTTTTATCTCTATCTGAAATCATTTTTACATTCTCATGTAGTGTAGAGAGAATTATGTGATGGGTTATAAATTCATGTAAGTATATCCATTTTGAGGTAAATGAGTAAAAAGAAGTGTTTTTTAGAATTATGTATCTACTGCCTAAATGAGTGGAACGGATATTAATATTTTACAACTTTTTTTCATTTTTTCCATTAACTAAAAATTTGTTGGTAACTCCTGTAAGAAAAAAACAAAAACGATTTTCTCAAAATCGTTTCTTAATTGTTTCCATCAAATTTTGTTCGACTACAACCTTTAAGGAATCAAACAAAACGTAATGGTTGCTATCTCTCCAAAAATATTGATTTGTAAGTTATTTACAATTAAAAAAATCAGCTATAATGGTGTAAAGATTTAATTTCTCAAAATCGTCTCTACTGATTTTGTTCAATTTTAGTGAAATTGAAGATTAACAACACAAATCAAAAATGTAACAGTTCAGAAATATTGACAACTTTAATTTCCATCATCAAAAGCTCAAATCTAATGAAATAAGTTTTCCACTGATTATGGCACTAGCGAAGCAAATTTAGGTCCTTATTTAAATAAAGATTTCATTTTTTTTATTGGCAACTATTGAACTGACATTTTGGAGATGGATAAAAGAGAAAGTTTGTGCACTGTAAACAAGTGTTGCAAAATAAAATATGAATAGGTGAATAGTTGAAAAAATAACATGGATATTACAAACGTATCGCTGACACTCGCAAACTCTAAAAAAATCATTTTTGTAATCTCTTTTTTTATTTATACCTTACATTTACTATTATTTCTGTTGTTTACTTAAAAATAACGTTTTTCAGTTTTCTTCTTTTAAGGTGATACTGCACAACAAACACTATACAGGGTGATTGAAACAGGTGTGACCGCTGTTTTATTAGATAAATACAAAATATTGTAAAGGTAATTGTCTAGAACAACCTACTGGCTACTAGAATACACCAATTTGCAATTCATACTTGAATAAGATATTAGACCCTAAACAAATGTATTAACATTGCTTAACACATGGACTCAGGAGGGCACTGCCATGTGCGCGCGTCTACGATCGTGGACGCCATAGTTTTGTTGGCAAATCAGAAAACAAATTATTTAGCAATAATCAAATTGTATCTCCAAAAAAGCATATATATTTGCAATATTTGATGGTAAATTATATATACATAAGGTAGGGATACAATACAAATAAGGTTTCATACTCCACCTTGGACCGATGGACCCTGGAGATATTCTAAAGAGGAAAGGTGGGTCGCCAGCTGAAAAAGGTTGGGAACCACTGCATTAAATGGTTCCCATCTTGAAACCATAAGACAATATTGATTAATACGTTAAATGGACACCATCTTGGCACTAAGACATCTTAGTTACTAATGCATTAAGTGGTAGCCATTTTGAAACTTTAAACCTGTCAACCAATATGTTAAACGGCCGCTATTTTGAAACCTAGACCATTTATAGTAGTATCCAATGCTTTAAGTGACAGCCATCTTAAAACTTTAAACCTATTATAACCAATATGTTAAATTGTCGCTAACTTGAAACAATAAGACTTTAATATTAAAAAATACTTTATATGCATGCTAACATGGCACTAAGGTCATTATTAGTAACTAATGTGTTAAGAGACAGCCATCTTGAAACTTTAAACCTATTATAACCAATATGTTAAATTGTTGCTAACTTGAAATAATAAGACTTTTAATATTAAAAAATACTTTATATACATGCTAACATGGCACTAAGGTCATTATTAGTAACTAATGTGTTAAGAGACAGCCATCTTGAAACTTTAAACCTATTATAACCAATATGTTAAATTGTCGCTATCTTGAAACAATAAGACTTTTAATATTAAAAAATACTTTATATGCATGCTAACATGGCACTAAGGTTATTATTAGTAACTAATGTGTTAGAGCCAGCCATCTTGAAACTTTAAACCTATTATAACCAATATGTTAAACTGTCGCTATCTTAAAACAATAAGTCTTTTAATATTAAAAAATATTGTATATCCACGCGAACTTGACACAGGCCATTATTAGAGTAACTAATGTGTAGAGCCCACCATCTTGAAACTTTAAACCTTCATTAATAGGTAAATGGCCCCCATCTTGGAACTAAGACAATTACTAACCGATATCTTAAGTGACAGCTATTTTCAAACTTTTAAAACCTATTTTTAACGTCCACCATCTTGAAACTTAAATATGTTTGGTTTAGATACTTGGAAGCACTTCAGAAAATTTGATCCAAATCGTTGGAAGGAATTTTGAGTTTATTTTCTAATGGTTTCCTATGTCTTGAGTTTTCAAAACATGAAGGGGAAATAAATCCCTAGATATGCCCAAAATATCCCCATATACCTAATAATTTGATTAAAATCTTTCTACACGCTCTCGAGCACTACACTGACAGTAATAATTCGACTATTCACAAAAACTTAAGCCTACATCAATTTTTTACTAACCTTAAAATCCATGGCCTCGGGAAACTGAAAAAATGATTTTTGACTTGTCATCTGTTCATAAACACAATATAACCTAAAGAGAGGAACATGCAATTTGGTATAGTGTGCTCATGTAGAACCCAATTGAAATATAGAAAAAATAATTTCAAATGTTAAAATGGTGGCAGTTTCAACAGTTTTTTGTTCATACCTAGTTATTGTAGCTCATGTATCGCTGAGGATGGCGACTTTGTCGTTGAAACGCGTTTGAATAAAATAAAAAAAACGTATTTTTGTGAGATCTTGTGTTCGAGTTTTTTTTTATCTCATATCTTGTGTGTCGTTCAAACTATAGATTAGATCTAAATTTGCAGATTTCAAGTCTGCATGTATTGATATTAACCTCATTTATATCAAATAGATGTGAAATATAGTGAAGTTATTGTTAAAAATGTAATTTTGAATCCCGAACTCCCAAGAACATGTGATATTCGTATAGTTAGGAGATACGGTAGGGCCGGGGAATTAGTAGAGTGTATCGAGTGGAGGCGCTTTTACATAATGTATAGCTTCGCGGCTCCTCCAAGGCACGAGCGAAGCGATTGGAGAGTTTTTAATTCGTCAATAGCGAAGTTATATACACAATTACCAGGTTTAGAAAACCTGTATGACTATTTTAAAACAAACTACCAGGGAAGATCTGGTTGTATACGTTGTCAATCCCGAGGTAAATAGCTGAATCTACATGTTTCCTATCACTGATAGGAAACATGTAGATTCAGCTAAATACCTGGCCAATTCGAAGGCTAGGTAATGTTATGTTCTTTCCTTCACTGTTTTACAGGGCGATAAACAATATTGATTGTGCTGGTTAAGTACCATATTAGTCCCATCAATTTGTTTTATTATCACTACTTAAATATATGATCAATTAATAAACACGCTTGTCCACGTACGGTTTTATTATTTTGTAAAGTACACAAAATGGTATACACAGAGAAGCTTGCATCTGACTTGTCCAAACATTTTGTGACATGCGCACTGCACAGTATGATTCCACTTGCAGACTTGAACTGAGTATTGATCTGGAATCTACATGGTTAACATGCGCGTCAAAAACTTCCACAAAATCTATTATATATTTTTAAAATGTAGTTTAAACGTCAACCAAATTTTAAAAGCTTTTACATGCAATATAACAAAGTGAAGTTTTAGTACATTTTAAATGCCCGTATTGTGGTTAATAACCATATTTTAAAACGTATGAAAAGCCTAGTTTTTTATGAACATAACCTTTGAAATCGTGTCGATGGAAATTTATTTTCACTTTTGGGTGTTGATGGTGTTTTAATTGTGCTTCCAATATGGCTCGAGTAAGTACGATTTTGGTTATTCATAATTTGTGTAAAACAGTATGGAATAGGCCTAGGCCTAGTTTTAAAATTAGTTGTGTCTATTTCGTCCAGATAGCGTATTTGTTTTAATAGCTTAATTGTTTTATTATTAATCTCAAGTGTATAAAGACTGTATTTGGATGTTAAAAAATATATACTATGGTATTCTTGTGGGGGTATTTTAGTTTTAAGGGTCCTTGACTCCATAAGTATTCTGTAGGTGACGTGTAGAGCCTATCTGTGCGAATTGATTTGAACGTTTTTGTTATGTCAATGTGGCAACTGGCAAGTTGAGTGAATAGAAATTGTTTTTAAATTTAAATGAGATTTACTGAACCTAGAATCAAAACCATGAATTTCGACTCTCAAAATCGGTTTAAATGATTTTATTGAATTTTTACTAAAATATAGCTTGAAAGAATGTAATTAAAACTGTGGTTGATATTTTTTCAAAATTCCCGATTCAGGAGTTTTTGGCACCATAGCACGAACCTTCTGATTCTCCCATCCTTGAAACCAAGTAATAAAAATGTCTCTATTGGCTGTAAGTTTATATAATTGTGTATTTCTATAGGTTTAGAACATGACACAGCTCCTGTTGAGGGCTGCTTTCAAACATTTTGTATTAAACAAAGTGGTAATGAAGTCTTATTGAATATTTAAGGGATTGTTCCTGGGGTTGAAGCAAAACACAGAGCGAGCATTCATTTGTTTCAAACAAGCTCAGTTGTCTGTCTGTCTACCATTTTGTGTTTTGTACAAAATGTTTTATATTTTTGGAAATAAATTACATATCAAGTCCAAATTTGGTTTATGTATTTTGTATGTGACCTTGGATGAAAACAAAGCAATGGATTTTATTATTAGTATTAAAAAACAATTTAAAATATTTTGGTTTTACAGTAGTTTAATTTTGGGTATTGCAGAGTATTACAATTTTTGGACAATTTTACAATATTTTGGGTATTACAATTACCAAGTAAATATGTTTTCAGTTTTTTTGACATAACTCTTCTATCCTTCTAGATACAGTAAAAATACAAAACCCACCCTACTTGTCATCCAAAAGGGAAACTTTTAGTCTCTTGTAAATATCTCATAAAGTTAACGGTTTTTGAGATATTAAATAAATATTAAAAATTTTAAACAACCATTTTTAAATAATATAAAACAAGGTCGTAGTTTTTGGTAGATTGATAGGTCACATAAAATTTATGTAGCCTCTACAGAATTTGGATTTTATATCGAATCATTCCCAAAAATATAATGTTTTTTTTTCACAAAACACAAAATGTCGGGTAATTATATAGCAGAGCTGCCTCACTTCAAAATCAATTTTTATGGGTTTTATTCGTCAAATAAATGTTGGAAAAATATTTTATTACCGAAAAAAAGTGTCGGAAAGATGATTACATAATATAATTACACAAGAAAATCTTAATCAGAGTCAAATTCTGCTGCAAATTCAGTAGAAGAGGAATTTATTGAATTTAAATGTATTTTACTCGTAATTCGCCATAAATGATGAAAACGAGTATTATACTCATTGTACTTTCTCTTAAACATAAATTCGGCTATATGGCCATGGAAATGTTGTTTTGAATTTCCATATCGCGGCACATTTCCTCGCACCTCCCTCCATTGACGTTCAATTGTCTGCGTATGTGCTTCAGTGTACGCATATGTAGGGCTGTATTATTATATGTCACGAAAGGTTTATATATATAACCACCTGGCCAAACCTTCCGTACGTTTATTGAAGTGAATGTCATGAGTATGAAAGATAACACAGAGTTAATTTTTTCACGAAAAAACTACTTGTGTAAATTGTATTATTGTATTATGTAATCATCTTTCCGACACTTTTTTTCGATAGTAAAATATTTTTCCAACATTTATTTGACGAATAAAACCCATAAAAATTGATTTTGAAGTGAGGCAGCTCTACTATATAATTACCAAATGTCGGACAGACAGACCACTAAGCTTGTTTCAAACAAATGAATGCTAGCTCTGTGTTTTGCTTCAATCCCAGGAACAATTCCTTAAATATCCGATAAGAATTTCGAAATACTTAGTATATGAACCATTACACATCATTGTATTATTAAAGCCCGGTACCTCGTATAAAAAAGTAAGAAAACAACAAACAAATGAGATTTGGAATAGGTCCTCTGCTACTGATTCGGAAGAGAACAAGAGTTAGTCATGAGAGGGATCTAGTCCAAGACTACAGGAAAAACATGTGTAGATCTAATTTTTTTCAGGATTGTAAGCCCTCAATTATTTATATAATTAAATGAGCCCCTTACAAACCATCCAGTTATTTCTGAACCGTAATATATTTTTTATTTTCGATTTTGAACGCGGGTTTGGGTCATTAATGTTCACATTTCACTAAAATTTGAACAATTTCGGTAGAGACGTTCTTGAAAAATTACGATTTATATATTTTCCCCTCTTATGTGGTATCTATTCCTAAATTTTGAATTATTTTTGGACAGATGACTAATCGTTTTGCTTCGGTACTTGAACAAAATTTTATCAAAATCTTTAAATCCGTTTTTGAAAAAATTGTAATTTTGTAGCTATTGTTTCTTTGTGTCAGCTACGTTCAAATTTCAAGTTGTCAAAAACAAGAAATAAGCCTTCCAAGATATACGTTTGGATTGTAAACAATAGGCAGACAGATGGAATCCTATTTTTGATGAGACAGGAGACTCATATATCTTCAAAAAACAAGACATTTTTGACCCATCTCTTAACTTTTTTAATTGGTTCTTTTAGCTTCTTTTTAGAGTTACTAAAAGTTTTGTCCTTAGGCGAAAGGTGTGGAAAAACGTTATCGGGTATCCTCTTTTAACTTGGCAGGACAGAATGCTGCCGCGTTCCTAAATTTTAAGTCCAATTTAGCTCCTTTATAGAGTTACTAAAACTTTTGTCTTGAGTTAAAAGCTTGAAAAAAGGCGTTAGCTGACGTTCCCAAAGTTTTATATAGAATTTTGTATCTTTGGTAGTGATATAAGTTTGGTTCTGAGACGAAAGGTGTTAGGTTAGGTTAGGTGTTTTATATCAAATTTTGTCTCTTTGGTAGTGATATAAATTTGGTTCCGAGACTGAAGGTGTTAGGTTAGGTGTTTTATATAGAATTTTGTCTCTTTGGTAGTGATATAAGTTTGGTTCTGAGACGAAAGGTGTTAGGTTAGGTGTTTTATATAGAATTTTGTCTCTTTGGTAGTGATATAAGTTTGGTTCTGAGACGAAAGGTGTTAGGTTAGGTGTTTTATATAGAATTTTGTCTCTTTGGTAGTGATATAAGTTTGGTTCTGAGACGAAAGGTGTTATTCATTTGACGGGGTGTCTCTAGCTATTGGATGGATCTTTGACGTTTCAGAAGTTAACTGCGCGTGGGTGTATGGTTTTGAATGTTAATAGAATGAAGTCATGGTTTGACATGTTGACCTCACCTAGGCCTACGCTTGATTCAGGAAGTTACCTCGTTAATGAGCGGATTTTGTAATACTGTCATCCAGACTGTATTGTGATGAATCTGTGTCCATTACTTGTCACATATATCCCAAGTACAGAGAGTTCTCTGGTTGATATCGAGTTCTAGTTGTTTGTCATAAGAAATTACGTATTGCAAGACGTCGGGGGTTAGCCTCGCGATACTCTTGCTCTCCTATTGGCTATTACCCAACGGGCTTTATTTGTGGCCCCTACTATAGGTGAAGACATAGCACCAGTACTCACTATAAGCTAGCTCCTGAAGGGTAAAGAAGATTTTAGATGAGGGTTGTACATGTCAAACAAGCAACTAAACGGAAACCAAGTAACCTTTAGGAGGGTAGCAAGTCACGTGACCCCCGGAAGCCGCTTCCATTTTCAAGCTTGTACCTTGCCGCTGTCTATCGTCCCGTTACCTAGGTTATTGGTGTTTATACGGGTGAAGTCGCTTCAACAAGCCTCATGTAAAACCTTATTAATGTTTTTGTTGTATGAATCTTTATTCACATTTAGTCAGACAGAATCAGTCTGTTTTCCACTAGTCATGCTGGAAACATTTGTTTTGTTTGATTGTAAGTAATTTGAACGTATGTTTTTAGAAAGACGTGATATAAAGCGGAGGGGGGAGGGGAGTACAGGCAATGAAATATCGCTAATGGGAGCTTTGTGACAGTTCTTCCCCTAGCCATCGAGCCTTGGCAGTTCTGTCATTTGTTGCCATTGACTTTTAATGAAATATACCGTACTAATGTGGTACGCCTGTATGTTTAATTGTTAAAACTTGATAATTCAATCCAGGCTGTCGGAATTATTCATTGTTTCTATTCAAATGCTAATAAAAAACATATTAAGCGTAGCAAATTTGTGTCTCACATTATTATTAATTTGATTGCCGAGTATGTTGAGCAAAAACCTCTTGTGTGTTCTAGGAAATTACAAGATTTACTATTTTTTACTGTTTTTAGGTATTTGTGTGGACCCATCAAATAGGAACCCATTAATAATTTAATTTTAGTATTTATATAATAACCTAATATATTTTTTGTAGTGTTTCTTGTTACCACAAATTAGATCTACATTATGTTTGACCAAAAACTCGAATAGGTTACATTAGGCTAGGATATGTAATATATTCAAATTGACTTATTAAATTGTTCAGTTTAAAACCAAGTTAAGTTTAACAAATCAGCAAAATAACAACACAAACAGCTATTAGATATAAACAAATGATTCTCGTAAGAGTGTTGCAGTACCACTGACCTTGTAGGCAGACCTAAAAGGATTGCAGTAAGGCAAAATAACAACACAAATAGATATTAGATATAAACAATGATTCTCGTAAGAGTGTTGCAGTAGCACTGACCTTGTAGACAGACCTGAAAGGATTGCAGTAAGGCAAAATAACAACACAAATAGATATTAGATATAAACAATGATTCTCGTAAGAGTGTTGCAGTAGCACTGACCTTGTAGGCAGACCTGAAAGGATTGCAGTAGAGCAAAATAACAACACAAACAGCTATTAGATATAAACAATGATTCTCGTAAGAGTGTTGCAGTAGCACTGACCTTGTAGACAGACCTGAAAGGATTGCAGTAGGGCAAAATAACAACACAAACAGCTATTAGATATAAACAATGATTCTCGTAAGAGTGTTGCAGTAGCACTGACCTTGTAGGCAGACCTGAAAGGATTGCAGTAGGGCAAAATAACAACACAAACAGCTATTAGATATAAACAATGATTCTCGTAAGAGTGTTGCAGTAGCACTGACCTTGTAGGCAGACCTGAAAGGATTGCAGTAGAGCAAAATAACAACACAAACAGCTATTAGATATAAACAATGATTCTCGTAAGAGTGTTGCAGTAGCACTGACCTTGTAGACAGACCTGAAAGGATTGCAGTAAGGCAAAATAACAACACAAATAGATATTAGATATAAACAATGATTCTCGTAAGAGTGTTGCAGTAGCACTGACCTTGTAGGCAGACCTGAAAGGATTGCAGTAGAGCAAAATAACAACACAAACAGCTATTAGATATAAACAATGATTCTCGTAAGAGTGTTGCAGTAGCACTGACCTTGTAGACAGACCTGAAAGGATTGCAGTAGGGCAAAATAACAACACAAACAGCTATTAGATATAAACAATGATTCTCGTAAGAGTGTTGCAGTAGCACTGACCTTGTAGACAGACCTGAAAGGATTGCAGTAGGGCAAAATAACAACACAAACAGCTATTAGATATAAACAATGATTCTCGTAAGAGTGTTGCAGTAGCACTGACCTTGTAGACAGACCTGAAAGGATTGCAGTAGGGCAAAATAACAACACAAACAGCTATTAGATATAAACAATGATTCTCGTAAGAGTGTTGCAGTAGCACTGACCTTGTAGGCAGACCTGAAAGGATTGCAGTAGGGCGAATGAACGTCGCAGTTATGTTATTTTTGATCAAGATGACAGAAACTAAATATATTCGTAAAAGGATGTTTCGAGTTTGTACCTAAGGAGTAGCCTGTAGACTAGTACACAATGGCCGTGTTTTTACTTTCACATATAGAGACAGTTATCTGACGGGCCAAGAAATTATGTCGAGTTTGTTTTGTGATCTTCCTTGTCCAAAAAAAGTTCTTTTTGGAATGATGTCTGACTGTCTCGTTTGTTCTAGAGCTTATATGTGTGGACCGATTTTAATCAAACTTGGGATGTGAACATATTATGACCGTATTTTGGGAGTTGATTTTGTTATTTACTTTTTAACAATATTATTTGGCGAATGGCGTCCAATAAGTCTTTATTGTTATTTATAAAGGCTGCATTTTATTAAAATTTAATTAAAATCACTAGTGCAGATTTTGAGAAATTAGGCTTTTTGTCACATATCCAAGGGACGATTTTTCAATATTTCTCTTCGAAGGGAATTTATTTTCCCAAAACAAGATTTTGTAAAATGGAGACCATACATTTTAATTTGGGTAGCTAATAAAAAGGTAACATTTGCTCAAAATCTGAGTTTTGGTTTTATAACAGCTACCCCGAAATTTTGGGTTTTAGAAATAATAAATAAACGCTTTTGAGACATGGCCAAAATATGCTCACATACCAGATTTGATCAAAATCGTTCCACTAGTTTGGGCTGTAGAGCGCTGCACAAATGACAGGGACATTTTTGTTTTTTAAAACATCCTTTTAGACTCAAGAGATCATAAAACTCATTTTTCGACAGCGATTTTTTTAACCTAGTGTAAAACTTTCTGAATACTATGTTAGAAATTTAAAAAGCAAGTTGACTGGGTCATCATTGTACTTACCCAGCCCCATTATACAATATAATACAAGCAGATTCTCTATATATGTAATGCCCAAAAGTTGGTTTCTTAGACTTTGTAGGAAATGTTAAATTGTATGGTAATTATATAGCAGAGTAGCTTCACTTTAAAATCAATTTTTATGGGTTTTATTCGTCAAATAAATGTTGGAAAAATATTTTATTATAAAAAAAAAAAGTGTCAAAAAAAAGATGATTACAAATAATATAATTACACAAGATTACACAAGAAAATCTTAATCAGAGTCAAATTCTGCTGCAAATACCTCTACTACATAGCCTACCTTACTTCATAAGAATAAATAATGTTTTCATGCTGTAAATATGTAGGGCTGTATTATTATATGTCACGAAAGGTTTGGCCAGGTGGTTTTATATATATATATATAATTATATATATAAAACCACCTGGCCAAACCTTCCGTACGTTTATTGAAGTGAATGTCATGAGTATGAAAGATAACACAGAGTTAATTTTTTCACGAAAAAACAACTTGTGTAATTATATTATGTAATCATCTTTCCGACACTTTTTTTTTCGATAATAAAGTATTTTTCCAACATTTATTTGACGAATAAAACCCATAAAAATTGATTTTGAAGTGAGGCTACTCTGCTATATAATTACCAATTGTATTGTTAGATTAAGAACCTTGTGATTGTGTATATCACTACTTTCTTGACGTCGGTTAGGTCTCGTAGACGTATATCTTAAACAGTTTCCATTCACTTCGCTCGCGTCATTAACTTTGCCTTCGATCTCCTATTTAATAACTTCACTATTTGTCATCTTAAAAAAATGGTATTGCTACTATTACATGCTGAATTGAAATTTGTAACATGAGATGTCAATAAAAAATTGTTTAAAACGGCCACCATTTTGATATTTTTAGCTCGATTTAAAAATTTCCAATAATGTCTAATATAAGCACACTATAATTCGAATACTGGGTGAAAGTGGTCAGAAAATTTCAATTGATAGGTTTGTTCATAATTCATTCCCAAGGTTGAGGTCGTCAAACGAACTAATACGGTAAATAAACGTCATAAGAATTCGCTATCTTGTCAGCGAATCAAATCCTTGCGAAATATCAGTATTCGATTGCAATAATACCTTCTTGTGAATCAGCTGTTTATAAATACGCGAATCAGCTGTTTTTAAAACAGCTGTTTAAAGTTGAAAGGTGTCTGGTTATACGATATTGTTTGTTTGTTTGGTGCGTGGCGATCCTATTTTGTTTATTAACTGGCGTGGTTTTACTAATATAAATGTTATGTTTTGGTTTGTCTCTTTAAGACAAGAGAGAGTGAGTAGGAAAAATGAAAGGGAACTACCGAAATGACATTTTTGGTGATTTTTGACTTTGGTGATAGGTTTTATTTGGTTTCAGAGATTGGTGAGTGAGAAAGTTTGTGCAATATTTTGTTAATAATCAAAACTAAGTTCTAATTAACGTAAGTCTAAAATTGCTTTGTCTGTCCTTTTTCAAAAACAATATATAATTTTTTGTTAGTGTTGAAATGTCCGTTTTTATTGTAAGTCGAGATTTCGGTAAAAAAATTAAAATGCTAATTCTTGGTGATTTACTAGAACATACTTTCAACTCTGCAGTCAAATTAATAACTTCTCCAATTATTAAGGGGGCTTTTAGCCTATTTGTTCTCATGGGCGTCATCGCCGGGGGGGGACGGGGGGACGCCCCCCAATATTTGAGATTTATAAATATTTTTGCTCTAAACGAATGATTTACTTAAAATCTTAAAAAGTAAAGATCGGGCTTTGTCTTTACTAGGGTTTTTAACATTACATATCTGTTACAATCACATAAATAATTGCATAAAAACGATGTTTTGAGAAGTTTAATTTTTTAAAATTTCCATACCCTCAGACCCCCGCCATATGTCCCCTCCAATAATGAACTGATGATGACGCCCATGCTTGTTCTATAATATTATAATATTTTTTGAGAGTATACTTGGGTTCGCCTTTCACTTCAAGATATCAAGTTCATTGAAGGTCAACAAATGAATGTTATTTCCAAACGTTAATATTTTGTAGTACACTGGAAATTGTAATATAGTTATTATTTTATTATTCATTAAAATAACATGTAAAATGGTATTTGCCTAACCCAGAATTATATAAAAGTCTTTTAACTAAAAATCTTGTATCAATATAATTAAATTATATTGGGTCTCACACAATTAAAACATTAAATTTGCAGTATTTGAAAAATTTAAATTTCATACATTTCCTAGGGGTTTCTTGGATAACTGGAGATATATCAAAAAGATATTTATACCACTGAATTCAGAGTTGAAAAACGATGATAAATCAATTTCGAAACACCTAACCTAACCTAACCTAACATCCAATATGGCGACCGTAAATTTTAACAACACAAAACCTAGTATAGCCTAAGTAATTATACACAGACTAATTAATTTAGTCCGAAATCGATATGACAAAAAAGTGGGGGTAGGGTGGGTCCCACTCTGTAAACACATGGAATACAAATAAGTTGAGAAACTCCAAGGGATTCACTGAACTGACAAAAACAAGATATGATGTAATTCAGTGAAATTTAACACCAAGTTGGAAACCAAAGTTTGGGCAGCCACACGGTTCTGACACTCCATTGAAACACGCACATTTAAACACTTGCGTAGTCACTTCCACGCCCGTACTAGAATTTTTTGGCACTCTGTATACAGTCTGCTCAAGTCCCAAGCAGACTTACTAAATTTAAATAATTTTTCTAATCCACTTTTCTGCGACGTAAATGAAAAATGCGTTAGACATTTGAGATATTTAAGTTGATCATCCTCTCCATTTAATGAGGAAGTAAAACAGTAAGACCAGAAACGTTGGACAACCTGTCGCATTCGCCAAAAACAAATAAAAGCAAATCAAAATATCAACAAAAATATCATTTTGGTAATTTAAAAGTATAAATGAACCATGTACGCTTTTTTTTAAAATAAAAATATATTTAAATAGATCCTTAAACTTGCTTCAGTTGTGGCCTAAACATGTCTTCATCGTAAATCGATTACACTTGGTCTGCCGTAACTTTGCATTTAGTTTTGTTGTGGAGTTAACTTCGGCAACGTCGCTCGTGAAGTTTTTATTAAAATATTGAATGATATTGTTGTTATTGTGTGAGATGTTTTAAGTACGAGTTATGATAGCTAATAGAGGGCAATAAACTGACATAGAATACGTTAAAGAAATCGAAATAAGACAATATAGACCACTATATTTGTAAAGGATTGGTTCAATATATTTAGAATCATTCCATAACTTCAACGTATCTTTTAAAAATTAATCACAACGTATTAAAAAATAGGTTAATTTTGATTTTATGGAAAGTATATTTAAATTATTGGGAAAAAGTGTGATAAAAATAAAACTAATAAAATTTAATAAATTGTTTATAGTAAAAGTTATGTTTACTCTGAACTTAAAATATATAAATTAAATTGTAAATAAAAATAATTTATAGTTCTGAAACATTACAAAAACTCCTTTTTGAACTTAGACAGATCAAAAATATGTACAGAATTAATACGCATTCATGCAAAAGCACGGAAAGACTATGATAGACTGGACAATGGATAGGGTTAAAAATACAGAGGTCATCGTGGGGATAAAGCTTGTTTTTCTAAGCCATTACTGGTTGCATCAACTAAGAAGCAATGTTTTTCATTTTATTTTCCCACAGATTTACAATAATAAAACTGTTTGCAGAAGTTTATTTGTGAGTCATCAACTAGGCCGGACGTGAGTGGTAGTGATTAAAATAAATAATCTTCTATAAGTTACACAACAATTTTACTCTCTTCATACATACACTTATTAATATTATTAATACATTTAATATTTAAAAAAACTTAACATAGCCTATTATCCGGATCATTTGAAGGAAACATAAGTAGTGACAATATTAATTTAAAAAACCAAGGAGATCAGAGAAATACAATCGGGTGAAATTACAGGTTCAGAACGCGTCATGATAATATTTCATGATGGTTAGTAGCGCTGACACTCCCGTACTGAAAGGTGAACGTGGAACCGACAATAATGTGTAATGTTAATGTTTTCAGACTGGTTAGTAGTGTACTGAAAGGTTAACCAAGAACCGACAATAGTGTGTAGTGTTAATGTTTTCAGACTGGTTAGTAGTGTACTGAAAGGTGAACGTGTAACCGATAATAGTGTGTAATGTTAATGTTTTCTGACTGGTTAGTAGCCTACTGAAAGGTGGACGTGGAGCCGATAATAGTGTGTAATGTTAATGTTTTCAGACTGGTTAGTAGTGTACTGAAAGGTTAACCAAGAACCGACAATAGTGTGTAATGTTAATGTTTTCAGACTGGTTAGTAGCGTACTGAAAGGTGAACGTGGAACCGACAATAGTGTGTAGTGTTAATGTTTTCAGACTGGTTAGTAGTGTACTGAAAGGTGAACGTGTAACCGATAATAGTGTGTAATGTTAATGTTTTCTGACTGGTTAGTAGCCTACTGAAAGGTGGACGTGGAGCCGATAATAGTGTGTAATGTTAATGTTTTCAGACTGGTTAGTAGTGTACTGAAAGGTTAACCAAGAACCGACAATAGTGTGTAATGTTAATGTTTTCAGACTGGTTAGTAGTGTACTGAAAGGTTAACCAAGAACCGACAATAGTGTGTAATGTTAATGTTTTCAGACTGGTTAGTAGTGTACTGAAAGGTTAACCAAGAACCGACAATAGTGTGTAATGTTAATGTTTTCAGACTGGTTAGTAGCGTACTGAAAGGTGAACGTGGAACCGACAATAGTGTGTAATGATAATGTTTTCAGACTGGTTAGTAGCGTACTGAAAGGTGAACGTGGAACCGACAATAGTGTGTAATGTTAATGTTTTCAGACTGGTTAGTAGCGTACTGAAAGGTGAACGTGGAACCGACAGTAGTGTGTAATGTTAATGTTTTCAGATTGGTTAGTAGCGTATTGATAGGTGAACGTGGAACCGATAATAGTGTGTAATGTTATTGTTTTCAGATTGGTTAGTAGCGTATTGATAGGTGAACGTGGAACCGATAATTGTGTGTAATGTTAATGTTTTCAGACTGGTTAGTAGCGTACTGAAAGGTGAACGTGGAACCGATAATAGTGTGTAATGTGTAATGTTAATGTTTTCAGACTGGTTAGTAGCGTAATGAACACGATAACTTCCTTTACGTCGCCGGGTTTTATCTATAACAGGTTGGTTGCGTGCTAGATAGATGTTTACTAATTAAAAGATAGTTGGTAAATAGAATTGTGTCGACCATATTGTCGTTTTGTTTGGAGGTTAAAGTAAGTGTCAGGTTAGTTTTGGTCACGTGATACTTTCACAACATTGTATGAACTTTCTAACATAGGTTGGGGAAAGAATGTAAATGCTAGAATATAGAGAATGTTTTGTGTTTATACGTTCGCTAGTATCCAACTTCCATTGTTTATAGCGAGGAAGACAATCCAGAGAATTACATCTTTTTTATGTAGATCCCTAATTTTCATCTTCCTGTCATGTCTCTATTGACCAGTTCTTGTTCTTTTCCGACCCTGACGCTATTAGAGTATTCGAGGGCTAGAGGGACTTTTCCTTTTTTATAAGGTGATGATGACCCAGAGTTTTTTCATCTTTAAACAATAATAAGGATTCTCCCTGTTAAATTGTATTGGTAGATGAAGGAGTCTTACCCAGTAGGGTGTTTGTTTCTAAACGGTTGTTACACAGGTTTTCTGAACTTTGTAATTAATTGTTTATATCATTTCTTTCTGGACGTCAGCTAGGCAAGTAACTGGCCTCGTAGGTGTGTCACTATATGTTAAAAGGCCTGCACTCGCTTTGCTCGTGTCAATGTCTACGCTCTCTCGGCTGACGAAAGTAAAGGAAACTCTACTCGCTACGCTCGTGTTCGAGACTTGGCGGCTCTCCTAACTATACGATATCACATTTTCGTGGAAGATCAGGGTTGGAAATTACACTTTTGACAATAACTTAGCTATTTGTCGTCGTAGAGATGTGGGGTTGCTACCATTACTTGGGGAATTGAAATCTACAAATTATTATGTAATGTAATGTATTATAAATTGAATAAGACGCGAGATATGAACAAAACTGTTCTAACATAGTCGCTTTGTCTGAATTGCAATAGGCTTCTCTATGAACACACTGTAGTCATCTTACTTTGTGTGACCGCTATCGTCCAATATAACTTTTACGTTTCCCTGCCACCGTGAAATGTGAAGATCCATCATATACTGGATAAGTAAATTGTATTGCACTAGACGGAATCAAGTCCAGCAGTAACTTTCTCAGATAGAGGGCGCGCATTGTACACGCACATTGTGTCGTGGTCTGCCGGTCAACCGTATATCCGTAGGGACTGTTTCTTTTAATAAACCTGAAGGGACGTTAACAAAGCGTAGCATGACCGACCTGTTGCTCTCCACAGTCACCACTGTACCTATTGCACAACCTTTCTCACATCATTCACAATGGATGTTGTCTTTGAACAAATAATTGAATATTTTTCTCGATTTCGCACACTAGTTTTGGTAATCAATTAATGTTCACATTTCACTTGAATTTGAATGAAATCGGTAGAGCCGATTTTGAGAAATTCACAAATCAATTGCAATAAGTTAAGTTTGAATTCCCAGCAACCGGGTTGTCCCCTAAGGAAATAATTATGATTTTGAAATGTAAATATTATAAAAGTATATCACGAAAATTATGATTTTTCCACTCACTTGTAATATGGTGCAGAAGGTTATACGTAGATCACATTGATAATCATATAACATTATATCACTGAAAATGTATATATATTCAGAGAGAGAGAGAGAGAGAGAGAGAGAGAGAGAGAGAGAGAGAGAGAGAGAGAGAGAGAGAGAGAGAGAGAGAGAGAGAGAGAGAGAGAGAGAGAGAGAGAGAGAGAGAGAGAGAGAGAGAGAGAGAGAGAGAGAGAGAGAGAGAGAGAGAGAGAGAGAGAGAGAGAGAGAGAGAGAGAGAGAGAGAGAGAGAGAGAGAGAGAGAGATGGCGAAATGCGTTTCCCATGACATCTTAAGCCAAGAGAAGTGCCTTACAAGACGTGTGAGATTATAGTTTTTTGATTTTCAAAAAGGATAAGCTATAGTTTGAAGTAAATAAAAATAAAAAAAGGTAATGAATGATATATTATAAAAATAACAATTACCTGGTAAATTCCCATGGTAGTGTTTTTGTATTTTCCCCGATAACAACTGGCTTTTAAGGACAGATGGCGACCAATTTTTGATTGAGTCCTTAGATGTTACTTTTGAGCAAAATTTTATGAAAACCTTGAGCAGATTATAAAACAAAAATGTTTTGTATCTACCCTCAAATATTGAGTTATGGTCTCGATAAATGTTAGTAAACAATACGGATAAAATACGTCCACATGATAAAGCGGTCTACGCGTTTAGATTGTATAGCATTGCACAGACGACAGACGCGACATTAGAAACACCTAAAAGAAGTTTTTGAATCAGGAATTCTAGATAATTTATTTTTAAGCCAGCACAATAAATTTATCTATATCACGTATAAATGTGAAAAAATAAAAATCGTTTTGCTTTTCAAATTGGATTTAGGTGACGGGTACATTGTGTGTAAGGAACATCTGTAATAATATTTGATAAAAGAACAAACATGACTACGCTCCGTAATGTCTGCGTATTATGAATAGAGACGCCTATGTTCTTATTAAAGTCTGCTTTGCATTTTAAATAGAATCATCTGGAGTCATGAAGCTGCAACGAGATATTTATTTTGTGTTATAAATTCCTACTTGCCTTACCTCGTGATATCCGTGGTTATTGACTAGACGCTGCCACGTTTCTAATAAAATCTCTATTTGCTTCGCTCGCCTCATAAATTCGTCCTTGACGTACCTCGGTGGAGGTAATGGCTATTCTGTAGTTAAGGAAGTTCAACAAGTTTGAATTCATGTTAAATTGAAATTTATTTTGTACTTGGTAGGGAGGAACGCTACCACGTTCCTAATAAAATCTCTATTTGCTTCGCTCGCCTCATAAATTCGTCCTTGACGTACCTCGGTGGAAGTAATGGCTATTCTGTAGTTAAGGAAGTTCAACAAGTTTTAATTCATGTTAAATTGAAATTTATTTTTGTACTTGTTAGGGAGGAACGCTGCCACGTTTCTAATAAAATCTCTATTCGCTTCGCTCGCCTCATAAAGTCAACCTTGACGTACCTCATGGAAGCAGTGTTTATTCAACAAATTTTGATTCATGATAAATTGAAGTTTGATCAACAGTCCACGCGTTTGGGCTGCAGCGTGCTACACAGATGCCAGTTGGACATCGTTCCAAAAACCAATTTTGTTTACTCAAATATATATATCCTCAAAAAATAACCCCATCACAAACTATATACTAAGTAGGCTATATGTAAGTAAGTAAAACAATTTGTACAAGTTAATGTCGTCCTGTGCAAGTGGGAAAGTTAATGAACAGTAAATTATTCAAAAGAGTCGCGGTGCGTGTATTTACTTGTATTGGGTACTCCTAGCGGCTGCACGACAATTGCAGTTCCCAACATTGAAGCGGAATCACGGAATTGGTTTCACGCGAAATTGATAATTTTCAACTGTTTCTCTTTTATGTGAGAGGAGAGTTTCTCTTCTTTTTATGAACTTTCTCACACACCTGTAGCATAAAACGGAACTTTGTGACTATAACCGTTGCGAATATATATCAAAATTGGACCAAACGATTTCGATCGAATTTTCGTAAGGTTTGAATTAAATAACAAAAATGATTTATTTTTTGTTTTCGCAAACTATACACTTTCTTTACGTGTGTTTTGGCACAATGGTTCAAGGTCAGGAGCTTGAAGATCGCGCCTAGCAGATTGAACAACAATTTTCTATATCAATTTCTTATGTATAGAGAAAGTTATGTGATGAATATATACTTTTCTAATCGTCTGTGCAGTGCTGTACAGCACAAATACTTTTTAATTTGTTGATAGGTACCTAAAATTTGGAGGTAGTTACCATAAAAATTGAAAATGACAAAATTACGACTACACAAAATCGGCTGTGACGATTTCGATCAAATTCTGCTCAACGGTAGCCTCTAAAAACTAAATATTCATGATTCAAACCTGTGTGTAAATTACAAGTACAAATATATTACGGTTCAAGAATGATTGGTAAAAATTTAACCTTATCTGCCGTCAATAAAAGTTGGATTTTAATGAAACACAATTTTGGTGACGAATAGTTCCCATAGGTTTATATTTGAGGGTGGGTAAATGAGATTGTGTTTTTGGACCGTTTATTTTACTTTGTAGCATAAACTTGTGACGATGTCCACTGGTTAGGCACCGGAATCTTGCTTGCGATTCCTTGCTTTGATTGCGGTGGCAGTGGCAAGGAACAAGGGAAGTGCCCCCAGACAGCCCCACGTGACTTGTGTCGAGTTTTATCTATATATTTATTTAATGTAGTGGAGTTGAAGTCATTAATCAAGCTAGACAGGCTTCAGCTTAAAAGAGTTGTAGGACTCATCACTGGACATGGCCAGTTCAGGAAACATCTTGCAACAGTGGGTGTCTTCGAAGGAGACCAAAGCTGTCGGCTCTGCGGGCAGGCCGTGGAGTCTGCAAGACACGTCATATTCGATTGCGGGATGCTGGAGCGCAGAAGGAGGGAGCTCTTTGGTATCCAGCAACCGGGAGATGAAGAGGATACGTACCTGGTGGAAAAAATCCTGAACCTCGTTCGAGGAACAGGGTTCTAATCTTCCAGGAACGGTACACAGGGGGTACAATAAGCCAATGGTTGACGTACAGGGAATCCCTCTCAAATTAGGATTCCACCCCATTTCTAATCTAATCTAATCTAATGTAGTGGAGTTAACTAAATTGTTATGTCGGGCTAAGTTTCGGTTATCGGCGTTCCTGAAGTTCTCGGGAAGGTCCGTAAAAAATATAAAGACGGGTGTGTTACAAATTGGTTGTATAGCCTCGATCACCCTTATTTTGTGCAGTTACTAGTTATAATTAAATGTAAATCCTCCCAAATAATTACAATTAACTTATTAAAAGATGTTTGGTCAGACGGTGATAAATGATCTATAACTTCAAGCGGTAAGTGGAACCACTTGGCAAAGCGTACCTCCGGTATTAAGTGGTGATATTTCTCCTAACAAGCGAAATTCACCACAAGCTTATAAATAATTTACACTATAATTTTTTTAGTACTTTATAATTTAAAAGTAAATTTAAGACCCTTCTGCAAGGTTATAAACAGTTATCGTTTAGTTATTGGAGCTCATGTATCATTGAAGATGGCGACTTTGCCGTTGAAACGCGTTTGATTAAAGTAAACGTAATTTTTGTGAGATCTTGTGTTCGAGTTTTATTCTATCCTTCTACAAGGCAACAAACTTTGTTTCATAAACTCCTGTATTTAGAAGTTTTAAATATATCAACTAGGGAACCTAGCTGGATCTAGACCTTTTTCATCTAGTCTTGGATTAGATCCCTTTCTTTCATCTTTCCTATCTGGTCTGTCTTGACCAACTTTTTGTTTTATTGCGACTCTGACGCTATTAGAGTATTCGTGGGCTCTGTTTTATGTTCTTTTTTCCTTTTTTATGCTGACCGAGAGGTTTTTTGCCTTTAAACAGCATGGAAAAATGGAATATTAGTTTTTAATCTGTATAAGAAAAATTTCTCTTTAGCTTTCATTAAAATCCATCAATAATTTCTCTACTAATTGGTAACTGTTTAAAATAGCCTTTGATGTTTTGTTACAACTCACTGAATAAACTAATCAACTGCAAACTGATCCCATTTTCTTTGTCCTTTGATCGCTTTTTCGTCACTAATATTTTTGTACGCGTTATGTTTTTCTTTGTTGTGGTATAAAGACAAATACCGATCGCCCATCATCGCTTTAAAAATATATAATTAAATTGGAACCCCTTACTTTCGAATAGTCTAATAGCGTCGGGTTCGGAAGAGAACAGGAGTTGGCCAAGAGTGACGTGATAGGAAAGATGAAAGCAAGAGATCTAACTCAAAACTAGATGGATAAATACTTAGATCTAGCTAAGATATTGAGGGATTGTCGCACCAGTACTCACTATAAGGGTGGAGATTATGTTACAATATCTAAACATATTTCAAATACAGATAGGGATAAATTTAGTGGGTAACTATAAAACTTAGTAAGACCCGATGTTAAACCGTGACGATCCCGAGGGTCTTACCTGATCTACACATTCTAGTCTTGGGTTAGATCCCTCTCTTCCGTGTTTCTTGACCAAATCTTGTTCTCTTCCGACCCTGACGCTATTAAGTATCCGAGGGTTAGAGGTCTTTATTTTATGTTCTTTTCTTCCTTTCTTATAATGTGATTATGACCGAGGGTTTTTTTTGTTTAAGTAACAAAATTGAAGCCCCCCTCCCCCCCGACCAAAAATTCTTATTAAGTGCTATAACCTTAAAATCAAATCAACGTTATATGACGCAGCGTGTCGAGACTCTGAGACTCTAAAATCTGTTTTCTATGAAACAAGTATATTGGATGACCTGTGATACAATAAACACTCTCATTCATTTCCCCCTCCTTTATCGGTTGTTGACTTGCGGCGTAGGCGTTTGTTTTAACGACTGTTGCCATGGTAACCATCGATGATTTGCGATTAACGTTCGCTTTGCACAATAAAGTGTCCAATAACTTTCTCAATATCGGTATAAATGATTTGGATGAAACGTGAAAGGTTTTGGTGCAAAACAGCACAAAATTTGTCAATAAATAAAATTTTTAATGAACAATTGGCGCAGTCTTCCATAATGGGCACTTCAGGTTCTACTCTTGTGCCATAACCGTGTCCACAGCGTAAATTGTTAGAGTTTTTAAATGACAGCGATCAAGTTACAGTTTTGTTTTTTCTAATTATTCCTAAAACATACATATATTTACAACCTGGGTTGGGTAATTGATCTTGCCTTAAAGTAGCAATTGACTCGGTAAGGTAGCCATTTTGTTAGATATTTTAATGAATTTTTTTTTTAATTGATAATTTTTTATACATTTTTATTCACAGCTACATTACAAATCTTTTGTATATCTTAAAAGAAATTACAGAAATTTTGTACTATGCGTTTTGGCTACGGTTACTCCACTTTTTTGATTCCTGATATACTAACTTCAACGTTTTTATATCTGACATTTTCCTTTTATTACATAAATGAATTCTGTACAACTTTCTTTAAAAAATGGTATATTTTACTAGTTAGATTTTGGATAAAATAACTATTTTTGATTGTTTTAAAAAACTATTACAAAAATGTAATCTCATTCTGGAAAATCCTACACGCCAGTTCTAGGGTAACATTTCAAGTCTATAGAGAAATGCGTCTTTTACAACAGCCCAATGGTTGATATTTGCGTTTTTTTACCGATAAAACTTGCGAATCGATAGTTTTTAAGAAATGGTGAACAATATATTTTGATTGGGACCTTACATGCTACATTTGAGCAAAATTTGATCATAATCGTTACAACGTAAATTTCTGTTTGTTCATTAAACCACTCACAAATTTTGAGTTACAAAAAAATGGAAAATCCTGACCAATTTAAACGAAATCGGTAGAGCCGATTTTGAAAATTTACGGTTTTAGTTTATTTTCGATTTAGGGGACTGTTTTACTACTTGTTTTATCCCCCCCCCCGTATAACTTTTCAAACAGTTACATCTCCTAAAATACCTGTTTTTCGACGAGAAAAAATATCAACAGTAAAAAGTTATTTTTGGAAAAATTATCTAAAGAACAGACGTGGCAATCCCGAATGACCTTGCTGGATCTACACTTTTTACGTAGTCTTGTGTTGAATCCTTTTTTTATTCATCTTTGCTATAAGGTCTCTCTTGATCAATTCTTGTTCGCTGCCTACGCTATTATTAGAGTATTTGTAGGCTAGGGCGTCTTTATTTTGTTCTTTTCTTCCTTTTATTTTAACTACCCAGTAAGGTTAAATTTGGTAATTATAAAAACATTCGACCTGTGTTTTTTGACTTTACGTTTCATCGGATTAGGAAAAGATTAGTCTCGATATGTCGTCCTGCCGTCGTCACAAAATTTAAGATAGGAACATGAAATTTGATATAGTCATATAGTCTGCTCATATTGATGAACTGTCAAAATGGTGGTCATTTATAACGTGTTTTCGTTCATATCTCGGTGTGTTATTCAACTTTAACACATTAAATTAATAGAAATTTCAATTCTACATGTAATGGTACCAACCTCTCCTCCATAACCTAACCTAACCTCTCCTCTCTACGATATCAACGAATTTATTATCAAAAATATAATTTAGAATCCTGACCTTTTATAAAAATGTGATTTTTTGTATAGTTATAAGATCCAAGGTCGAGACGTATAGCGAGGGGGAGGTTTGTTCGTATATTATGAAGTGTCACGTGCTAAGCGACGTTTGGTCTATCAATACAATGTAACATTTCCTACGAGACCCATGAAACAGTAGAGGATTAGAGCTGGACAAGTACCATGATGGTGCGATAAACAACAAGAGGGGGGGGGGTTAATAATCATCATTCTAGTCGTCTGTTGGGGTTTGGAGGGGGGAGGGTTCCTTTGGTTAGGGTTTTATTCCATTCACTCCCTGAAGATTCCAAATTTGGTTGGACCTATACAATACTAAATAGATTTGACATTGAACTTGGCACCTACATAATAGAGACTATTTATACATGTTATACGTCACGCGTCCTCTTATATAAGGTATTGTCAAGGATAGTTATAGACGTGTAGATATCTCCAAGACATTGCCGATTCTTCTAAATGGGATGTCAGGGTCATAAAACTGTGCACACCTAATGTAGCAGTTCGATAGTTGTTTGTGAAAAAGAGAAAATTAACCATGAAAACAGTTGTAATTTTTCATTGGTCAATTTTGTCTGAAGCTGAATTTTAGAATTTAGAATCAATGCTTGTGAAGTGATAAATAAAATTGTATTACGACTCACAAATGGTTCTGATCTAGCATATTATATGTTCGCTGCTTCGCTGTTTTCCCCATGTGCTTGTTTGTCATCGAATCATACAATCCTAATTTAACTCACTTCCCGTTGTCATAGAAAGGTGATATACAATATTCCGTTCTTACTTTTATATATACAGTATCTTGATATATTTGTTAGGCTCGGCACTGATAATTGAGAGGGATCTACTCCTCTGCTTTGCCTCACGACAGAGAAACAGATGTTCCTATTTTTATTTTTTGCGGCCGCTATCATCCTTACGACGGACAGCATGTCATTTTCGGTTTTCTGAGTCTATGAAACGTGAAGGTAAATAAAAACATAGTTTATACTGTGTAAAACTTCCACCCAATTGTCACACATTAGCAATAAGCCATATAAACCGTTAACTTTTGCGAGATATAAGGAATAAGTCACAATTAAAGTAAACTGTCTGCAGTAGCCTACGTACAGTTAATTTGTTAACTTTTGTGAGATAAAAAATCCAAACATACAGTTAATTTGTTAACTTTTGTGAGATAAAAAATCCAAACCCAATGTCAAACATTAACAATAAGCCATATAAACCGTTAACTTTTGCGAGATGTGAGGAGTAAATCACAATAAAGTAAACTGTATGCAGTACGTACAGTTAATTTGTTAACTTTTGTGAGATAAAAAAATCCAAACATACAGTTAATTTGTTAACTTTTGTGAGATAAAAAATCCAAACCCAATGTCAAACATTAACAATAAGCCATATAAACCGTTAACTTTTGCGAGATATAAGGAGTAAATCACAATTAAATTAAACTGTATGCAGTACGTACAGTTAATTTGTTAACTTTTGTGTGATAAAAAATCCAAACACAATTGTCTCACATTAGCAATAAGCCACATAAACCGTTAACTTTTGCGAGATATAAGGAGTAAATTACAATTAAAGTAAAGTGTATGCAGTACGTACAGTTAATTTGGTAACTTTTGTGAGATAAAAAATCCAAACACAATTGTCAAACATTAGCAATAAGCCATATAAACCGTTAACTTTTGCGAGATATAAGGAGTAAATAACAAATAAAGTAAACTGTATGCTGTACGTATAGTTAATTTGTTAACTTTTATGAGATAAAATCCAAACCCAATTGTCACACATTAGCAATAAGCCATATAAACGGTTTTGTTTTGCGAAATGTAAGCAACCAATCACAACACAACGTGAATCACCACAAATAACGTAAGCACTATATAAGTTAACCTAAAAATAATTTAAAACAGTTGTGAATAGAATTCTCAAACAAAACAACAAAATAGAACGTATTTGAGAATTTATAACAGCTGTTTCAATTTAATTTTGTTGTGGAACATGTTATTTACCCGTAACAGTCATGTTATTTAAATTATGCAAAATAAGTGTTTCCAAGGAAAATGATTAGTTTTCGAAAATCTGCAGGTAACACTGTTTAACTTGACACCTCAATTACTAAGTTCGGCCTTACAGTAAAGAAATACTCGACTGGGGGAGAAATTGCGTAACGAATAAAATATAAGATTATAAGAAGAAAACATAGGAGAGTAGAAGAGAGGATGGCTATATATAATTTGGTGGGATAACTTCCTGTCTTCTGCTAGTACGATTAGAAACGCTTCATTTACAAATGTGTCATGGGTTCAAACAAACTGCGCCACACAAGTTGCTTGTCTGAACGTTTGGAAACAAAATTAAAGCTTTGGTTTAAATTGTAAAGAGGAAGAACTTCTCAATTTGGCCATATTTTTTATAATCAAAATGTTTAAGTTAATGTTAGGTGGGGCGGAACGCTACCGCGTTCCTAAGTTGTGTAGGTAAGTCCACCTTTCTGGTCCTGGTGGATAAATCAAAAAGTTTAGTAGTCTCTGCGCAACTGTTCTGTAAATAAAATTGCGTTAACAGTTTTTAGAAAAATTTAATGAAAATTGTTATCGTTGATTTTTTCCCTCTCCCCCCCCTCTATTTTTAGCGTGTTTTCTTGTGAAATATAGGACAGTGTGTCTTCAGAGAACTTTGGTGCATCGGACCTCCCCCCTCAAGATTTTGCAGGACTTCCGGGTGTGTCTATCGGGTTCTAATCCAGTGCCTCCTTGGGTACACCTCTACCACACTATGTCCTATCCTCCATTTTTAAATAACTTAAAAAATTCGACCGTTGTTTTTTACTGATCTTTATCTTTCATGGGCTCGGGAAACCGAAAAATTGATTTTCGACCCACCGTCCTTATATAAGTACAATAGCGGCCACGAAAATTAAGATAGGAACATAAAATTGTTAGGGTGTGTATTTAGTGTATAAATAAATATTTAGGAATTAAGTTTTTGAATAAATTAAATTTAGTAAGTTCTGTTGTTTTAAATATCCTGGAGTAGATCTAATAGGAAGCTACTTTATTCTTTTGTTGTAATTTGTAACCTTATGTAAGTTTATTGTTTATTTTGCTGTGTTCGGTCGGCTGCGGTTTTTGTCAATTTCTAGCCAATGAAAATAAATTTTATAATGTTATTTTTCTTTTTTTATGCGTATTTCATGTTTAATTTAGATTTAGTATACATTCATTTATAAGTTTTACACATAATAAAGCCCCTAACAGGTTTATAACATCGGGGCAGTGTTTTATTTATTTGTAGTTTGTAGTTTGTATATATATTTCTTTTCAATCAAAATTTCAATTTCAAAAAAATTTGATGACACTGTGTAGTATGCTCTATGAAATTTAGAAAAATCGAAATGTAATTGTCAAAATGGCTGACATTTTAAATAGTTTTTTTGTGTTTTTCAACTTATAACGCGCTAAATTAGATATAGCTTCTCAAATTTCAATTGTGCATGTAATGTGGTCAACCGCATTACAAATACGGTAGCGAAGAAATGACCAAAAATTAAATTTCTAACCCTAGACACTGACACTATAGCGTAGTGAGTTTCAAGGCTTCTCAGGGCGCCGAGACACTGACAAGAGCGGAGCGAATAGAGATATTTCAATAAATACACCATTTAAAGGACCTAGCCTACGTCATGAAAGTAGTGATATACACAATTACGAGGTTCAGAAAACCTGTGTAACAACTGTTTTAAACAAACTTACCTTACTGGATAAGACCTGTTGATCTATTTTAGTGATGTGTGAGTTCGAATTAAAATACTCGGCGAGTCCGAGTATCAAAATCCTCGGAGCATTCCGAGTATTAAAATACTCGGTTTCGTATTAAAATATTCGGACGAAATCCTCGTAACTAGGAACAAGGAGGAGCTAATGTGCGAGTATGAATTCGAAATAAAATCCTCGGACAACGATATTCGTTAGTGTTGTGTCAATTCCAAACAAAATGCTCGGTGTTTCTAAATGGGTTATATTAGTTTCTAAGCTGATTTTTCACTACACATTAATTAAACATTACGATTTTGAGTTAAAATGATTTGGATTGGGTAATAAGTTCAATTTAAAATAATAATATTCATTTATTTCCACATTAACAAAAAGTAAATTTAATTATTATTTAATTGTTATTATTTAGCCTATATTTAAATAAATATTAATAGGTTACCATCTTTATAAAAAATATAGTAAATTAACTTATTTTAAATAACAACTAAATTATTAATGTTGGTAATAATTGTACTAACGTTAAATTACTGAATTTGTGTCGAGGCAGGATAACATTTAATTACGTATTACAAGTGTCAATCACATATTGTTTAAAAAAATAAATACTTGGTGGATCAGTCTAACAGATAGAACGCAAAAGTGTAGTTTTATCTAAAACTATCTTATTGGTAAAGCTGAGTTCGAATCCGATGCGCAAAATCATTCTGCGCAGATACTCGATTTCGAAATAACAATACGAGTATTGAAATCATTTGAAACCGAGTAATGCGAGTATCCATTTCACCCGAGTATCAACATCGCTACATCAATGCAATTTAACATTTGCTACAAGGCACAAAAAACCATCTTTTGTGTGTTACATTTAAAAGATCTGTTTGGATTATATTACACGATGAGGGTAGGGTAAGTACTATGACGGCGTCTCAAACTTGTTTGAAGATTTGATAAAAAAACAAATGGGCTTACTGAATTGCGTAATGAGCGTAGAGTTTTTATGGACATGAAACACTAGCGACATCTGGAAGACATGACATTAATGAAAGGAATTCCAGATTTGTTAAACTGCCCCCCCCCCCAGTGTGCATGGATGAAACTATTACTAAGAATTTCCGCTACTTCTAAGCAGCACTGGGTGTGAACACATGTTGTAACAGCTGTTTTATCAGATAACATCAAGTAGGTCAAAGTTTCCAAAAATTTATTAAGAATTAAGATTTGTTGGTAATTTAATATCTAGGTAAACCTGATATCTAGGCTGGTTTATCATCATGTGTTTTAGATTGTCTCAACATAGCGTACTCGCGATTTGCTATTTATTTCTTGTAACAACCTCTCGGACATTAGCGTCTTTGAAAACATGTCGATGGGTCCATCGTGGTTCTTACCCAGCCTAATTATACAACATACAATTAATACACGTAGATTCTCCTTGATTTTTGTAGTAAATAGTATATCGTATTGGTAGATCAAAGAGTCATATCCATTAGGGGAAGTTTATTTAGCGGTCTGTTCAAGAAGAGGACGAGCCGGCAGGAGTCAGTTTGAAAATCGTCTTTGGTGGGACCTAGGGGATGAACGCTGAACTACAGCGACCTGCGTCCACTGTCTACACGACTGCCAATTGTAACTGGATTTTAAAATTAGGAAATAAATAACTTCAAATAGGTTTTTTTGGAATAGCAATCGTTTGAACCGATGTAACAATTTCAAGGTTTAAGGAGATATATTTTTAAAGTATTTTTTACAATTGTGTATACAATGGGAATTGAATTCGTTTGGTTAAAAATTACCAAACTCTAATGGAGAAATAGATTTCGTATTTGCAAAAAATTAATTATAAAAAATACATTTTTCTTAACCTAATGTATATTGATTTGTGCGTACGGTGGTAGTAAATAATATGACCGAAACAGTTTAACATTCAGTTAATCAATTCTCATTATTTTTCACATAATATATTGTTCCCACCCCATTGTAAAGCGCGGAGTAGACCAGTGAGCGACCGGCTTGACTCCTGCCGCCTCTTAAACAGTGGCAAACCTAACCTAACCTAACCTTACCATTTTTTTTTTTTTTTTTTTACATAATATATGAATACACAGTGGAGCCCAATATAAATTGATGTCCTTCCAGATGGTGTCAAACAGATCTTCATCCTTGTTCCTACGGCGCCATATGAATTTTCATAAATAGAAATCTAACAAATCACTATTGGTTCCACATTCTTTCTGTCCTTAATACACGCCAACAACGTTTCAGCTGTTTTCTCAATAGAAAATAGTTTACGAGTGGGTGAGCAGACCTTTGTTTAAAACAGCTGTTACACAGATTGTAACACTACTTTCTGGACGACGGCTAGGCCTTAACGGGCCTCGTCTGTTGGACCTAGCCGATGTATATATGTGATGGAGTCTACATTCGCTACGCTCGTGTCGGTGACACAGCCTTGCTATACGAGTATCATGTTTTCTTGGGCGTCGGAAATATATTTTTGACAATAACTTAGCATCTTGTAAGTTGAATAACACACGAGTTATGAAAAACAAACTGTTTAGAATGGCCGCCATTTTGACAATTTAAATATGAGTACACTATAGTTAGTTATAGAAAATGTCATGTTCCTAACTTAATTTTGTGGCAGCTAACGTGTTTACGTACAGACAACAACGAGGACGGACGGTCGGATTGTCGAAAGTCACTTTTTCGGTTTCCTAAAGTCACAAAATGTGATAATCAGTGAAGCTACGGAATACTGGGCAAGTAAAGGGAAGAAAAGAACATAAAATAAAGACCCCTAACTCTCGAATGCTCTAATAGCGTCAGGGTCGGAAGAGAGCAAGAGTTGGTCAATAGAATAGGAGAGATGAAAGTGAGGGATCTAACCCAAGACTAATTGAAAAATGGTGCAGATCTAGTTAGGTTTCCTCGGAATCGCCACTCTCGTATGAGTGAGCCTCTGATCAAACTGTGCTCTCTAAGGATGCAAACAAAACGTACCGGTCGCCAGCTCTCCGAGGCACCCTAGCAGGGGAACTGGTTTAGACCCCTCTCTTTCATCTTTCCTATCCAGTGTCTCTTGACCAACTCCTGTTCTTTTCCGAATTTGACGGTATTTAAGTTTACAAGTTTTAAGGGTTTTTATTTTATGTTCTTTTCTTCCTTTTTTTTTTTTTTTTTTTTTTTTTTTTTTTTTTTTTTTTTTTTTTTTTTTTTTTTTTTTTTTATTTAGAAGGCGATGATGTGTTTTTACACCTCGTAGAGACACGTAAATGCAATTTACTAGAAAGTGTAAATATTTTTGTTTCTCCTCCAAGTCATAAAAAGACATATAAAAGCAATTTACAAGAAGTGTAAATCTTGGTTGACAAGGCGGTTGTACGCTTGCATACATGGAACATGAAATTGTTACGCTAATTAATTGTTTAAAGCAGACTTTATATGCTAATTATATACACATAATTAACTTAATGTATTCTGCGTCGTTCCTACGCATGCGTTAGGGAAATAATCGTTGCGAAAACTTTGCACAAACTTTCTGACCCACTCAAAATCTTAAATTGGAGTAATAGTTTTTGAGTTAATAAAATATTTGTGTCACCATAAACACTTACTCACTTGGCTCGTGTTTAAATAGCGTCAATTGCTTTGTGTTAATTTCACACGGGTTTCGAGTCATTGCTTCATATTTCAGTAACATTGAACTACCTACATATTACGTATTTTAATTTCAAAACGGACTTATCTCTTATTATTGTTTGTTTTATCGATAAATTACGAAACTGTATATTTGGAGAGATGTCGCCAACAATACGTTACGTGCACATGAGCAAAATGTAAACAACATCTTTGAGTTGTGGAAAAATAATAAAAATGACCCGAAATGTCTCCCTTGAGAAAATCATAATTTTTGTTGTTGTTTTTTTAAATGAAAACTAAAATTTCCCCAAATTTCGTGTTATCAAAATGAAAGAAACATACTGAGATGTGTAGCCCATGTACCAAATTTGATTAAAATCGCTCCACGCATTTACGTTAGGTTAGGTTACACATACGACAGACAGACATTATTCTAAAATCAATTTTTTTATTCAGGAAACCGCAAAACAAATATAACCGTAAAAACTCAACTGCCATTTTTAGATCTGTCCATATCTCTGTACTATGTATTTGTGAATAAATAGCAAATAACACAACTAGATGATAGACCTTGATAAAAAATGTATGTTTTAATGTTTCTATAGAACGAATGTTTTTGGAAAAATTGAACAATAATTTAAGCAAGTAACAAAAACAAAATTGGTAGCGTTCCAGCTGGCCGTCATCTCGAGCTTGATGCGACATCACTGTTTTAATCAACCACTATACGAATTGTGGGTGTATTTGGTAATTGTCAGGAGTTTTGATCTTTACGTTTAAATGGTGTTAATTTTAAACACTTTTTATGTCGTTATTCAAGTACCTACACATTAGATCTGCTTGGATACGAAATTGTAGATTTTATTCTGCATGCTACGACCTAGCCGATCAAGAAACCTGTGTAAACTTGATCTACCAATATAATTTAACATTTCCTACAAGGTCCAAGAAACTATTTTTTGGACAATTCACTTTGAAAATCTGCTCGGTTTACATTGTATTATAGGGGTTGGATATGTACCACAATGTCGACCATAAACTTGGTTTTCATGGCGATGTTATCAAAGGAAAGTGGTCCAGCAATCTAAACTACTTTTTCCACCAGTACACACACTCACCTATATAATTCCTTCTTATGTCCTGTACGTGTAGACTACCAACCTTTGAATAAGTTATTAGGCCAACACCGCGACACTACCTAGTCTTTGAATAATTTAGTCTGTCGGCCTTGAACTATGTAAACCTGTAAGGGGCTACATTTTAGTCAAATCTTATCAAAATCGTTTTTAATTTGGTCGTATTTTGAGATTTCTAAAAACAAAAAGAAAACCGAGTTATGGCAAAAATAAGTGAACACGTTGCCTCTGTAAAGCACCACCACTAACAACGGACGGATATTATTTTTAAAACAATAAATATGTCTTTTACAAACTCAACATCCTATCTAGGGTCTACTTTATTATTTGTATTATGTAGACTAAGGTTATATGTGAAAAAGTCAAATGTTAACATCAATTTTGTTCTCCTATCACAATAGTCTATTCCTCCATCTCTCATATTTCATTGTTCTTCCTCACCCTCGTATCTCTTTTATTCAACCGTCTCTCTCTTCATCTCCTGCTCTCTATTTCCCTTCTCGCCCCTTCCCTTTTTCACTTTCTTCTTCCTCCCTCTCTCTTTCCCTCCCTATCTCTTTTCCATCCCTATTTTTATTTTATTTTCCCTCTGTCTTCTTCTCCTTCGTACTCCCTCTCCTTCCTCCACTTCATTCGTCTCCCTTCCTCTCTTTTATTTACAAACCTTTTCAATCAATCTCTGTCATCTTGTCCCTTTCTCTCTGTATCTGTCTCTCTCTTAATGTTTCGTTTCTTTTTCCTCTCTCTCGCTACCTTCCCTTCTTTTCTTCCCTCTCCCTTCCTTTTCCCTTTTCTCTTCATCTCTCTCTCTCACTCATTCAATCTCACCCTTCATGTCTTCTATCTTTTTCTCTCTCAATATCACTTATTTTCTTCCCTCTCCCTCCCTTTTCTCCTCTTCTCTTCCTCTCTCTCACTCAAACTCCCATTTTCCTTCTCTCTCTTTCTCTTTCACAAAATCTCCCATTTTCCCTTCTCTCTCCCTCCCTTTCCTCTTCTCTCTTCTTTCTCACTCTCACTCAATCTCCCCATCTTTTCTTCTCTCGCCCCCTTTTCTTTTTCTCTTTCCTTTCTTGTTCTCTCTCTCTCCCCCTCTCTCTCCCTCTCTCTCTCTCCCTCTCTCTCTTTCTAAATCTCTCTCTGTCTCTTAATATCCCTTCTTTTCTTGTCTTCCCCCTCTCTCTCTACATTTCCTCTTTTCTCTTTCACTCAATCTCTCCCTTCTTTTCTTCTCCTTCCGTCCATTTAACTATTTTTATTTTTCTATTTTTCTCTTTTTGTTCCTCTCTCTCCACTTCTTTTCTTCTCTCTCTCTCCCTTTACGTTACTCTCTCCTTCTCTTTCCCTTTTATCTACTCCTTTTCTCTATTTCTCTTCTTTTCCCTCTCTCATTCAATATCCTCTTCTTTTCTTCTTTCCCTTTCTATTTACTCTTTCTCTTCTTCTTCGCTCTCTCACTCTCACTTAATCTCACTCTTCTTTTCTTCTCTTTCCCTCCTTTACACTATTTTTCTTCTTCTCTTTTTCTCTTCTTGTCTCCCCTCTCTCAATATCCTCTCCTTTTCTTTTCTCTCCCTCAATTTCCCATTTCCCCAACAATACTAACATTGGTTATTCTACAAACAGGAGTAGCCCTACTGATTTACTTTCCCTCCTATACAGCAAGGGATCAACATTGCTTGTTATTATTATTCCAAAGCATATCGGTCGTGCTTAACAAATCAATTGTCATATACAATAAGACGTATTATGTGGATCAAACCTTTGCTCGCAGTGTGATCAATTGATTTCAGTGTATGCTGAATTAATTAATGTAGGCCTAGTTATATTAATAATTTTAATAGGTTATTATCATTATTTATATTACTTTTCTTTCTTTATATAAACATCGTGTGCAATAAATATCATAACGTCTCATTTATCTCTGGTTCTAATTTAGATAGAGATTTGAAACAAACGGAACTTTGTAAAAATCGACCTCTTCTAATTAGATACCATATGCTGGATATCCCTCAAAATTATGAAATGTGATCATCACCCTTCATGGCCTAAGGAAACAAAAAAAAGAGAAGATTTTCGACATCCCGCCATCTCTTCTTGAAATGATATTCCACCATCTCATCTCGTTTAGAGGCCTTCCTTGTTATAACAAGTAAAAATGTCACCTACTAATAAAAAGTTTAAAAAAACTTTTTTGAAACTTTTTCGCCATTTTGAAATTATAATAACTGGTTGTCAATTTCCGCCCTTCTCGTCTGTACGTAAGCACGATAGCGGCCACTAACTTAGGACCATGAAATTTGATGTAAGTGTGCCCTATTGAAATTCAGAATAATTGAAAATATTAAAATGGCTGACATTATAAACAGTTTTTGTTTATATCTCGAGTGTTGCCCAACTTACAACACACTAAATTAGATACAAATGCGCTCATTTAAATTCTGCATGTAATGGTACCAACTTTTCACCTCTCTACGATGAAAAATAGCGGAGTTATTGTATAAAATGTAATTTCTAACACTGATCTCACAAGCAAATCCGATATTCGGATAAGATCCGGCTCCTTCAAGTGTATACAACTTGGAGGTGAAGAGAGTACATCTACAAGGCCAGACGTCAAGAAAGTACTTCTAACGAGGTTCAGAAAACTGTACACGAGCGTATCTAATAGCCAGTTAAGCGAGTGGAAACTTACATTTACAGCATGCGTTGTACTGGGTTAATACAATGACAGCCCCAATCAACTTATCCTTTCTGTAAGTCAGATTATGTCTGTCCAGTGGGAAAAACAAAGATTACATCACTTTGATCGCGCTAAATGTCAAGGTCTGTTGTCTTGACATTTATTGTTAAAAGCAAAGCACGGGTTATTAAAAAGAATTCCATCAGGCCACTTAGTTTTGTGTTTATTGCTTCCATACACTTAATGAATGCTCTGTGTATTCCGTACCATGATCTAAACAGATTTTGATAGAATTTTGTATTTTTTGTTTTGGAAAAATATTTTGAATAGCTTAACATTTTTGAGGTCAGCTGTCAAGTCAAAATTCCGATTTCTTCAAAATCTGGTCGAAATATTTTGATTAAATTTTATATATGCATGTATTTTATTATTTTTATTTTTTCAAAATCGGAAAGCATTTTCTCAATAACGAAATATTTAAGGGCAGCGCAATAAGACAAATTCAAAACAGTTCAGATTATTTTTTAATACGGATATTTTTCTCAATATCTGGTAGCATTTTGAATAACACGAATATCAGAGCAGCTATCATAAGACAAAAACTCGAAATTACGTTGTTTTTTTTTCAAATTCTCCATAACGATTTTGATCACTTTTTTATGTGGACATTTTTTTAATATATCTGGAATAATTTTAAAAAAAATTACTAAAATATGAGAGTTACTTTTTTCATATGACAAACATTCAAAATTATAAATTTTTTAAATATTCTACAACGATTTTGTATTTGGATCTACTTTTTTAAGTATTTTTTTAAAAATTACTGTACTACAATTTTGAGAGCCCCTAAATATTTTGATGAGACTTTTTAAAATATGATATTTATTAAGAATTTTGACTTTTTATTAATTTATATTTCTACTAAATTTGTCAATTTAACAAAATTTGGAATTTTTCGAAATGAAATATTTTCATAATTTCCCATTTTTGAAATGTTGACAATTATTAAAATATCATTTTTAAATTTGATTGAAATTTGAATTTTTTAAATCGTTGACATTTTTTCAAAATATTAATTTTTTTAAATTTCTGATTTCGATATTTTTCAAAATTTTACATTTTTTTCAGAAATTAGACTTTTTTCATATTTTGATTCGAAATTTGACATTTTTATATTATTGCACATTATTCAGATTTGGGTTTTTTAAAATTTGATATTATTTTTATTTTTCAAATGTCATATTTTTAAGTTGATAAATTTTCAAAATTTGTCTTTTTTAAATTAGTATTTTTAAATATTAAACGGTTTATTTAAATTTTATAATTCTAAACATTTCATTTTTTTTTTCAAATTGGACTGAGTGAAGAATTGACCTCTACTATCACCCAACTTACTGAACACACTGTATTTATGAGGAAGTTTAGCACATTTTATTTCAGCCTCTGTTTATTACATTGATGTTAAGTTACTATTGCAATCAAGTCTATCCTCATCACGTGACCCTATGACGTCATGTCTATTGTTGATCAATAATCGATTAATCATTTAGACGTGGTTATCTCGATTCTTCTCGCCTGGTATTATTAAATCACTATCACTTTGCAAATCTAATCACGACTATATTTTCGATTCAAGGTCATGAAAGGCACGTCTATTGAGTGTAAAACTGAAAATAGTTATTTCTGAACAGTAATGGGGCACAAAACGTTCTCGCTCGCAAGTGGAAAGAGAAAATTCATTTTAAAGTTGTTAATGCGGAACGTTGCTGCGTTCCTATAATCCGCTACCAATACAATATATTTCCTACAAGACCCAGGAAACCAACTTTTATGTTATAGTTTAGATGATCTACGTGTATTACATTGTATGATGGATGGGCTGGGTAAGTATCATGATAGACTTGTTTCTAAAAATGATAACATCCATGATTTTGTCTATAAGTGATTAAGAATGTATGTTTGTCTACAGTTGTTGACAAAATGACATTTTGTTCATTTAAATTAGTTTGCAAAACGGCTGATTTCTCAACAGTTTCACTTTGCCCACTACTTTGCACACTACTTTGCTCACTCCGAATGGCAACCGAACAAATCGAAATTTAGGTTAAGTTTATTTGAATTGATTTATAATATACAGGAAATGTCCCGTATGTAGGTTAGATTAATTCTTACATGTAAAATAACATAAATAAACAACAAAGCAACGTTTTAAAGTAGAAAAAGGAAGCAATTATTCATGAAGATGATTGACAGTGTATGTACACGGAGAGTATTTTTCGTTTGCCGAGTTTTGAAGTTGGCAATCCCGTTTCCTCAACAATACACCTTAGTTATTTGTAATATTCATAAATAACCTCAGTTTTGCCGTGAGAACTTCTACTCAGTGTTGATGTGTTGTTTAGCACTACTGCTATATTTTGTGTAGTTAGTTTTAAAATATGGACAGTTCACAGGATGAAAACCTGTCAAATACCCCGCCTAAATTAGCGGAAAAAGCTAACAATATTGTACTAATACTCCTTCCTGTCAAATCAAGGAAAAAGTACGACCGCCAGTATGAACTGTTTTTATTGCCAAAATAACAACTGTAGACAAAGTATAATGTGCAATTCGTGAGCAAAGTGTCTTTTTTAAACTCTATAAAATTGACGCACTCGGCAAGCCTCGTGCGTCAACATTTTTCTCTCGTTTGAAAAAGTGCCACTTTGCTCACTAGTTGCACAAATAAATATTGTTTGCTAATTCAGTGTTTCTAAAACTTGTGTTTTTCTGTTTTAGGTAAGTTTACACACGTCTAGCCTCACACCAGGGTGCTTGCAGTACACGTAAGAAATAGCTTCTACTGAAGTAATTTTATTTTAATGTGTGTAATTTGTTCCTCAAATTTAGTACACTTTATTCGAAGTGAGAAGTTCTGGGTTCAATCCCCGCAGGGGCTCACACATTATGCAGTTGATCTATCTTCGTGGGGTAATTGGGAACCTCTGCGACGGGAACCTCATCGATAACGACTGAAAAACAGTCTAGCCTCTTCACGGACTGTTATAGCGTGGAGTTGGTTTAGTTTAGTCAAAGTATGAGATAAATGCTTTCACAATTATTGTTTAATCTCACGGCAGTGGCGGATCTAGAATTTTATTTTGGAGGGGGCTGAACAGGGGAAAATTTTGTGAAAGGACTTTCATATAATGAAGCGACCAAAACAGTAGTTTAACGTTGTTTTATGGAGTAAAAACGTGTGTTTCATATTAAAGGTTTTCAGAATGTTTTGTTTACTAATTTACTAATGAAATATATTAAAGTTAATAAAAGGCAGATTAAAAATGTGAAAAGGATTTATTTTTAAGTACATCGTACATTTAATATTTCAGAATAGTTCTACTGGCTAGAGATGAATAAATAATGACAGAGACACAGTTGGAATTTTTGTTTGGAGACTTGGAGTGATGGTCTGAGAACTAACACTGTCATTGTCTTCATCACTAGTCGCTGTAAAGGAACCGCAAACGCCTTGTGTGCTTTTGAACAAACTTTAAATTTTCTTACAAAACATTTTTTATAGGTTTTAGGGGGGGGGCTTCAGCCCGAAAGCCCCCCCCCCCCATAGATCCGCCACTGTCTCACAGTGTAGCTTAGTTGGTAAAGACGCGGCGCATGCTTATCTGCTGCAGTTCGGACTACTGAACCATCAAAGTCGTGAAATTCTTTTTATCCGTACATTATCAACATCCTTCATTAGTCTAAATGTGATAAACATTGCACAAACTTTCCTACTCGCTCAAAAATTGAAAATGAACTGTGGGCGTCTTCTTTGAAAAAAAATATTTATCTGAAACGTAATTTAAATGCGTTTTTAGACACGGATTTAGGTCATTAATTTTCATATTTTACTGAAATTTCAACAAAATAGGTAGAGCCAGTTTTGAAAAATTACAGCTTTTATTTCATTTAATTTTATTTAATCTTTTAGACAACACAAAATTGAAAAAAAAAATACGTAAATTATTATTATTTATTTATTTTTGTATAATAGTACAAAACACAAAACAACACAAAAGTCCATTATACATTGAGGACTAATATAAAACACAATAAATAAATAATATCTTTGACAAATTCAATAAAATAAAATTTAACATTTCTTAAAGTGAGGAAGATTTCAAAACGACAATTCCGTGACAATGACGAAAAGCAGTCACACATCATAGATTTTATTTGGAATAGTTTTAAGAAATAACTTTTAACTAAATAATTTAAATACTACAATAAAACATAAAACTCAAAATGTGGATGATGACTGTCTTTGTTAAGTCACAGTAAGAGATCACCCCTACTCAGATTATTCAAAAAATTCCTGATGCATAAACTAATCACTGGATAAAATGATCCAGACAACAGGAGACTGTTTTTAAAAGATTTTGTTTTGTATAATCATATATGGGAGTTCTACTTTCTTGAGAAGGAAGTTTACTGATAAAGTTAACCTGTCCAGGATAGAGAGAAGCATTTCTGGTGCTATAAGTGTGTAGGTGCTTGTTTAGTATGTAACACTTAAATTTGGAATACAGGATCTCTTTCAGTATTTATATATACTTGGGAAGTGTTAGTATTCCAATAGTTTTAAAGCCGTTCTAAAAATTTGAAATGGGTTTAATGCAGCCACAAGTCTAATAACTTTCTTTTGCAGGATAAACACTGCATATTTTGAAATAATTAATTTTCAGAGCTTACGCTAGCACATGTTAAAAGACAATTTCCCAACGCAAATACTCCTGAACTAATTTTAGATCTGATGCTATTTGCTTGATCATTCCAGGTTAGCTTGTTATCGTTGAGGAGATATTTGCTGAATTTACTTCTTCGATTTGTCTTTCTGCTATGAAGACCACTTGGTGCCTTATTATAACGTTCCGTTTAGTGATGTAAAATTTCCGGGAATTTATACTTGGGGGAAAATTCCCAGGGAATATTGCCAGGAATATTCCCAAAATTCATAAATTCCCGGAAATTTATGGGAACTTATGATTTTCTCTTAAACGCATAGGTCAGTGGACACACCAATATAATATATTTAAATCCCTTAGAATTAATCTATTAATATGAACATATAAATCAATTTATAAAGTTATATTCAAAAATAAAAATTATTTAAGTATTAAGTCCTTCACATAAATTTTAAAATTTTGATACTTGTTGTTTATTTTAACAGTAAACTGGCTGTGTTCATCTTTAAATGTTATTGAATACCACATGATTGCTTGGTGGATCACTATCATGTTTTATAGTATCAAAGAAAATGATCAAATTTTTTAACCTATTACCAATTCTTGTATATTTGTTATTAAATAGTGCAAAATACTCCCAAATTACTAATAGGCCATTTTAACTTATTAAATTAAACCTTAAATCCAATATATTTACATTTTAAATAATTTTGATTATTTAAATTAGATTTGATATCTTCACTAGGCTATTTGTTCAGATCAGGTCTTCCAAGAAAAAGACAAATATATCTGTATTAACACTTTATTTGCTATAAACTATTAAATTGTGCACAATAAATGAGTGTAGTTGTTAATAATTAGTTTTCATCATCTTCCATCGCACCATCAAGTCCAAATTCATTATCATTTTCTTCCTCATTCATTCCTAACCTGAATTCCTCTTCCTCCTCATCTTCTTCTACATCTTCATCCTGGCCTTCCATCATTTCCTCATCAGTGTTTTCCTCTGCAGAGTTTCCCAAAGCTTTAGATCCACTTTTAGGCGTTATAGGTTGCATGGGCTTCTAGTTGTGTGCTAGATAAGTCAGTTTAGCATTCTGAAGTAAGCCTGTTCCTTTTCTTACTATGGATTCAAGAGAAGGTACTGAATGTTCTTTCGTGGCTGCAGAGGTGACTGGAGCACCTAAGATTCTTATGTCTAAATCTGCCAGCTCACAGGTTCCCCGGAGAGTTCTCCACCATAACAATGGACTTATTTCGGTATTGGTGGGTGTCGTCGTTCCATCAAACCCTTCCCATAAGAACTTTCTGGTCCATAAGCCTTCTTTTTCCCTATAGTCGGCCATATTTTCTCGCACTTTAGGAACATTGATTTTCATTTGTTCTGCAGTGTCGCAAACAAAACTGATTTCATCCAAAAGCTGGTCAGCTTTCAAACTGCTGCTCTGAACTTTGGGGTCTAGCAAATTTGCAGCCATGTGAATTGGTTCAATGGCAAAGTCTTTCCTTTTTGTGAACAAACATAAACTCTCCCCCTCCCCTCCTCTTACTTGGAATTGTGGGTAGGCCTACATCAGTAGCACATAGATTCAAAATGTACTTGGAGGCAAATACAAAAGTTACATTGAACCATTTCCAATTAGGAAAAACAGAAATGGTTTAAAACATTTCAATTCAACGATAAAAAGAAATTAATTATAATAATATTTATGATGAATAAATTAGCTACTTAACTTGAGTATTCTTCAAAACTTAGCCTATATCATCAGGTTTTTTTGAGCTTATAATGAAATTGATTTTGGGTCTCATAACCAACCTAGTCCGCTCTCAAAATTTTTATCACGGTTAAAATAAAAGTTTTTTGCCATGGCATATCACAATATTTTTGATTATATGGCTTTGTTATTGATCATTTAGAACCAATTAAGGTTTCAAAACAGTTTTAAAACAAAATAAACCCCATTTAAATGTTTAAATGAGTTTATTCCATAAATTCCCTCGTTTTGGGAACTTATAAAGCCTTCGGGAAGTTCCCTGGTAATATTCCCATTTATAAATTCCCCTCCCACTGGGAATATTCCCGGCTCACATCACTAGTTCCGTTAGATTAAAATATATGTAGTTTGTCTTATCAAGATTAATTGATAGATTATTTTCAGCCCAATACTGATCTGTGACATTGACGTGTAAGAAAGCCTTTTCTGGGAAATGTTTAAAGTTGTATCATCAGCAAATTGTATCCACAGTTAATGTAAATTATAAATAATACTGGTCCATGTGTGTTACAAGAAACAGTAACACGTTGTCTTCTACTGTTTATGTATAACATTTGAGCTTTCCTGGAATTCCATAACTTTCACATTTATTAAGTAATGATTTGAAATCCATATAGTTAAATCCTTTGGAAAAGTCTAAGAAATTGAGCTTCCAATATAAATTCAATTTAATCGACTATTGGATCTATTGTCGAATTACCCTTTTGAAAGCCATATTGGCAATTTAAAAAGGATATTAAACTTATCTAGAAAATTAAGGAATTGTGCTGAATACAGCTTTTTAAAAAACGTTTCTAAGCACAGGTAATAAAGAAATAGGTCTATAGTTATTTATTTCTTTACTCTCTTTTTTAAATAAGGGTTGGGTCTTGGTAAGTTTTAGCCGTGTAAAAAATTTACCTTCAGAATAAGAAGTATGTACTCTTATCCCCTTTCCCCTTCCTTCTGTTTTCAACCCAACCCTAAAGTGTAAAGCGACTCACGAATTTCCGGTCCAAGATGTCCCATACAGGACCTGTGAGAAATTTGGTGTTTTTTACAATTAGCTATACCCAACTAAACGTCCATTTCTGCTCGGGTGGACCATCCTTATCCTAGCTTCAACTCAACATGGACACGATATCAGCATGGGGAGTCCTTCGCTTCGTTGAGATTTCCTTGAAAACAAAGAGATAATCTATTAGAGTAAGGTAAAACAAACCACTCTGGAGGAATCACACTTCTGATAGAAGAAACACCCAAGAACGAGGAATAGATGAGCCACTCTGAGTGGGGCGGGATCAAGATGGTAATCCCCATCACTAGTTTAGGGCAATTAATTAGAGGATGGCAGGCAAAAACATAAGAGCGAAAGAAACCCCAAGAGAACATCGGGGCATTGCAGATTCAAGGAACACCTTAGAAAAATAGGAATAGAAAATGATGAGTTCTGCAGATTCTGTGAGAAGGAGGGGGGGGGGGAAACCCACACCATCTATTTGTCGAATGCGGTGCAGTAATCTGGGAGAGTACCTACTCTTGTCACACTTCATGTGATGGATTTCCTAAAGGAGTTGGTGCTGGAAGGGCTTCTATAGAGGGGAGATTCCAGTTTTATTAGAAGATGTAGAGTGATTATTATTAAGACTGGGGAGAGTGTTTTAAAAGCGCCTCCTGCACTGCGACCTAATTAGATCTTTTGTGCCCCCCTCTTGTTGGACTCAGGAGAGATCTATGTCTTTGACAAAATTGATCAAACCCCTGGTCGGGAGGTTTAGTAATTCTTATGTCTTATGGTCGGAAGATAAACTCTAGAAATTTATGTCTTTTTTGGCATAAGGCCGGGCTCTCCATGATGATGTGTTCCATGCGTTCCACCTCTTCACCACAGTACCTGCAAGTATCATCGTCCACCAGGCCCATCTTACTTAAGTGATACCTGCAATGGATATGTCCTGTTAGTATACCACAGAGGAGTTTTAGCTCTCTTCTGCTTAGGTTTAGCACTAGGCAATGTATTCTAGGTTCTGTTGATTACTTTGTTGGCCCAGTTGTGAGATGTAGAGTGATACAATAGATCTCTAGAGGTCACTAATACTACTTGCAATGTTTTTACTAGTGACGTAATTTTATTAAACGTGCGACTTGGCACATCAATGTTGATTGTTTGTGGTGGGGGTATTAATGTATATTTACCTATCGTTACTACACACCCTATTATAAATACAGTGTTGCTATTGATGAATTTTGTGTTAATGGTTTATAAATACTGACGCAATATTTGGAAGTGAGTCAATCTTTGGAAATCTTCAGTTGTGAAAGTTGTGACATGAACTTGTGTAAAAACCCTACACTGCTGGATAAAACTCCTTGACCTATCAGTACAAGGTCTAAGGAGCCATAGTTTGAGAGTGTATTATATTGTATGATGTGGCTGGGTAAGTACCAGGATGGCGTCTATTAACTTGTTTTGTATCTATAACAGTTTCAGAGATAGATAATGTAATACTTTATGATACAGATCAATGTCGTGGTATAAATATAGAGATTTTACAATAACATTTCATGAGTGAATTTGCACCCTTTCTCCCCCCCCCCATACAAAACAAAACTTTGAGATCTTGAAGGAGACAGCTTCTTGTACGTTTCCTTTTTAATAATTATTGAATCCTGTATAAATGCATGACTTAGTTGGGTTAATACTATGACGTCATACTGTAGAAGGAAGTAAAGCGATGTATACAGTTGTGACGTCATCAGATACATTACAATCCCTTACATTCAGCCTTGATATATGATTGAGATGGGATACAAGTATGCGGAACAATATTTTACTTGATATCCTTCGCCCCGTTTCTGTGTTAATTACCCTGTTTGCCCCTCCCCTTATGAGTTTAAAACACGGTGCACTCCGCCCACTCCTACCGTGAGAATTTTGAAAATATTCTTTGGGCTAAAGAAGCCAAGTTTTGTTACAAGAAATTTGTGCAATGTTTATTTATTCCAATTAATAATTAAATAGAATGGGTAGCTGAGGCTTCAAGAATCGATGTATACAGAGTGTTTCAAAACTGTGTTTCCAAATTTCAGGAGGTAGTTACCCTAATCAAAAAAGAAAAATTTTCTATATACATATGTCCGGAATTTCATAATTTTCGAGATATCCGCCATTTTGTTTTTTCACTTTAATTTTTTATCTCCAGAACGGAATTGAAACTTGCCATGTTACCTAATAAGGTAAAGAACTATATATATATATATATATATATATATATATATATATATATTTAAATAACCAACCTAATCCAATAACCAGTTTAGGGGATGGTTTAGGAAAATCGGTCCATTGGAACTTTAGAGATAGGTGTCCAAACATTTACAAAAATTATGAAAATTTACCATGATTTTTTTTAAACTATCAATTTCTAATTATTCATAAAATATATTAGATAATTAAAATATTCCATTTTTTAAAGAAACTACTATGCGAATCCTACAATCTAACAAAACAATCGTTATAATCGGTCCATTGGAACTCCAGAAATAGCTGTCCAAAAATTTAAACTAGATATCGCAACATGATGAGGGGTCAACTTTTAAAATGTAACCCTCTGGGGCTCACTTATAGTAAGTACGGGCGTGACGATCCTGAGGGACTCTAGTTGAATCTACACCTTCCTTCATGTAGTCTTGGGTTAGATCCCTTTCTTTCATCTTTCCTGTCCCGGACGCTGTAGAGTATTCAAGGATTAGGGGGTTTTTATTTTAGGCTCTTTTCTCAATTTTTTCACCTTTAAGCAACTAGGAAAAACAAAATTAAAACAACCATTTTGACTCCATTACACTATTATTTTTAGATATTTATTGATGTAGTTGTGCCAGTAAGTTTTGGCTGCAGGCCATTGGTTTTACATAAAAGCATATTGTTTTACAAATCGGAGAGAAGTACAGTTAAAAAACCTACTTGGCTCTGTTCCAATTCAACTGTGTAATGCTGTCCTTGTCTAACACATGACATGTTTCGTTTGTACACGTGGTTTTAGGCAAACATCCACACACACACACACACACACAAGGTCATTTTCTATTGTCATTTGTAGTCTGTCTGTTTTAATCATAGCCTATCCAGTTTTGTTTCATGCTGTTTTCCTCCCTACGGTAGCTACACTATGGTCGGCGCTAAGTTAGGTAAAAAAAGCCCAATTTATATTAAGTTAAATGCTCCAAAAATGATTTCACTTTGAAGGTATCGAAGCGAAGAGTACTTCAAAATAGAGAAAATTGTTCTATTTAAAATATTCTTTGATAAACTTTCAAGAGAACTTAATTTTATTGGTTTATAACTTCAAGAGGGGTGTTCTAAATTAACTATACAACCTTTATTACCAACTACAAACTAGAATATATTTTCGGGTTGATATGACAAAAATTAGTTTTATACTATAAATAATTAGATAATTTGAAGTTAAAATTCAGGATATTTAAAATCAAATGCATAGGCTAAGCAGAAGATCTAGCAGTTCTAGAAACGGAATAAGGAGGCAAATTTAATGGACTGAAATAATTACCCGAGAGAATGGGGTTAGAAATCTCCTTCCCCAAAACTGAAATGAATACCAGATGCAAAAAATATCAGAAGGTACTGAAAACAAAATACGGACGATTAAAAATCACATGCAAGTTCAAGTACCTGGGAGAAATCATTAGGAGAAACTGTTGTTAATAATCAACCAGAAAACTGAACTTGCCAAGAAAAACCTGTCGTTAAACGCCAAACTAAAACACTATAACATTGTGGTGAGATTGGTAGTCTAGTACGGAATAGAAACACTATATCTGTGACGTGTTCGGAGGTACTGTTCCCTCGGTTGCGACCTGGATTACCGTGGTTGGGTTCTTGGTTGCAGTTTCGATAGGAACCTTGGTTGTCGCTGGGGTTCACCACGGCAAGTAAAGGAGACGCGATAACCCAGACGTTCTGGAGAGTTGAGTCTAGGTTCCGGACGAATTGATCACTTTTATCATCGAATATTTTACGTCTCTTTTAGCTTTTTAATAAATTAAGATAAAATTTTAAAAAGAAAACCCGGGAAAGGTTCCTTGTTGTTTAAAGACGAAAAACGTCTCGGTTATCATTGCCTTGTAAAAAAAATGGAAGAAAGAACATAAAATAAAAACGTCCTTCCCCTTGCTAACTCTAGTGTCAAAGTCGAAAGGGAACAAGAGTTGGTCAAGAGAGACCTGATAGAAACGATGAAATAGGTGTAGATCCAGAGGTATCTTGCAATTACCAAGCTCGTACTCTCTAGATGAGTCCCTGAGGGTGAGATTTCTACTAGTTTCATCTGAAATCTGTAGTATTTGAACGTTTGTTTTGTAGTTATTAGCAGCAAATTCATATTTTCCAGTATATTTTTTGACAGCTTATGTTAATTTTTATCAATTACAAGTCTTACTCAATTTTATCCTTATTTAGAATTATTAAAATCGGTTTACAGATTTCCAAAGTTGTACGCCGCTTGTGAGATGTAGCCTGAGCTATAGATGCGCGGAGGGTTTTAACTATGCTTTGACCTAGAAACACGCTCTAACCGGTGCAAAATATTGCGAAAACTCATCCTCAATAGCAAAACTATTTGTCACCAGAATATCAGGTAGTTGGCAGTGAACAAATAGGGGTTTAAGCTTGCTTCGCTTGTGTCATAAACGTGCCCTCAGTGAAAATCGAATTAGAATAAAAGTCAAGGTCCATATTTGGTGTTTTTGTCAATTAATCCTGAACCGTTATATATTTTTTTTACTTGCTATTTTGATGAAGCGTCTTAAAAAAGCTCCATTGCCGAACTTTTTTATATACGTGTTAATTTTAAAATTTTGTTTTGTTTATTTCAGTTGACTAATAAAGGGGGAGTAGGTGATGCACAGAAAACCTAATGCTATGGAACCGGCTTACCTGTGTTCGCTACGCCGCTTCTCGGTTATTCGTTGTCGTAATGATATTTCAACTTGTACATAATGTCTAGTCTAATACAAACAGTATATGGGCGTGACATTCATTATAATTAACTGTTTTAATGACGTCATTTAGATAAAAGTCTAATCCGAAATTCAACAATGAGTAAAGATAAAGCCGATTTCTGTTTGATTTACTCGAGTGATGACGCTAAACAAACATATTTATATCACAGCGCTATTGTAAAGATAAGATTATACAGGATGGTCGATAAGTACTGTACGGTTAAATGAAACACTGTATTGATAATGAGATTCTATTTTTAGTTTTTGTCATTTAGGTTAGTAAAGATAAGTTAGAGCAACCTTGAAAACACTGCATAAACTTTCTCACACATCCATTCAGATAGGTAGTAAGACTAGTAGATGGGCGCCATCATGGTACTTATCCAGCACGTTCATACAATACAGTACAAGCATATTTTCTAATTGTAATTGTTCAGAAGTTAGTATATTGGTACTAGTGTAGGAAATGTTAAATAATATTGGTAGATCAAGGAGTCTTATCCACTAGGCGAAGTTTGTTTAAACAGTTGTTACAAAGGTTTTCAGAACATCATAAGTGTATATCGCCATAGAAGAAGGTATTAGAATAAGAAAGTCACAGCCCATGTTAAACAGCGTGATACAAAATATCCTTAGTTTGCCTACTGGAGAACAGAAAGCGCTAGTAGCATCGGGACAAAAAGGCTTGGCTACTGTATCACAAGCCCTGTTGGCTACTAGCGCTTTCTGTTGTCCAGTAGCCAAACTACGCATGTTTTGTATCACGCTAGAGTCTATACCTGTGACTGTCTTATTCTAATTCCTTCTTCTATGATATCACTACTTTCTGGACTCCCTCTAGGCCGTATTAAATATAATAGAAGTGTATATATTAAGAAGGATCGACACGCTTCGCTCGTGTCAGCGTTTTGGCCCTAGCGAGCCTTGAATCTGTACATGTGTGAAGGTGTGAAGGAACCTCCTTTAGCTACGCTCGTGGCAGTGTCTCGGCCCTTGTGTGCGTCTAATCTGCACATGTGTGAAGGTGTGAAGGAGCCTCCTTTAGCTACGCTTGTGTCAGTATATCGGCCCTTATGTGCGTCTAATCTGCACATGAGTGAAGATGTGAAGGAGCCTCCTTCAGCTACGCTCGTGGCAGTGTCTCGGCCCTTGTGTGCGTCTAATCTGCACATGTGTGAAGGTGTGAAGGAGCCTCCTTTTAGCTACGCTCGTGTCAGTGTATCGGCCCTTGTGTGCGTCTAATCTGCACATGTGTGAAGGTGTAAGGAGCCTCCTTTAGCTACGCTCGTGTCAGTGTATCGGCCCTTGTGAACCTCAAAGCTGTACATATGTGAAGGGGCCTCCTCTAACTACTCTAGTTTCGTGTCAGTGTCTCGCCCGTTGTGAACCTCAAAGCTGTACATATGTGAAGGGGCCTCCTCTAACTACTCTAGTCTCGTGTCAGTGTCTCACCCCTTGTGAACCTCAAAGCTGTACATATGTGAAGGGGCCTCCTCTAAGTACTCTAGTCTTGTGTCAGTGTCTCGCCCTTTGTGAACCTCAAAGCTGTACATATGTGAAGGGGCCTCCTCTAACTACTCTAGCCTCGTGTCAGTGTATCGCTTCTTGTGAACCTCAAAGCTGTACATATGTGAAGGGGCCTCCTCTAACTACTCTAGTTTCGTGTCAGTGTCTCGCCCGTTGTGAACCTCAAAGCTGTACATATGTGAAGGGGCCTCCTCTAACTACTCTAGTCTCGTGTCAGTGTCTCACCCCTTGTGAACCTCAAAGCTGTACATATGTGAAGGGGCCTCCTCTAAGTACTCTAGTCTTGTGTCAGTGTCTCGCCCTTAGTGAACCTCAAAGCTGTACATATGTGAAGGGGCCTCCTCTAACTACTCTAGCCTCGTGTCAGTGTATCGCTTCTTGTGAACCTCAAAGCTGTACATATGTGAAGGGGCCTCCTCTAACTACTCTAGTCTCGTGTCAGTGTCTCGCCCCTTGTGAACCTCAAAGCTGTACATATGTGAAGGGGCCTCCTCTAACTACTCTAGTCTCGTGTCAGTGTCTCGTCCCTTGTGAACCTCAAAGCTGTACATATGTGAAGGGGCCTCCTCTAACTACTCTAGTCTCGTGTCAGTGTCTCGCCCCTTGTGAACCTCAAAGCTGTACATATGTGAAGGGGCCTCCTCTAACTACTCTAGTCTCGTGTCAGTGTCTCGCCCCTTGTGAACCTCAAAGCTGTACATATGTGAAGGGGCCTCCTCTAACTACTCTAGTCTCGCGTCAGTGTCGAGCCACTTGTGAACCACAAAGCTGTACATATGTGAAGGGGCCTCCTCTAACTACTCTAGCCTCGTGTCAATGTCTCGCCCCTTGTGAACCTCATAGCTGTACATATGTGAAGGGGCCTCCTCTAGCTACTCTAGCCTCGTGTCAGTGTCTTGCCATTTCCGTCTATGCAATGAAGGGTTCTTGTTACGACCCACCCAGCATTTTGTCGTATAAATTGTTGAAGAGTTCCATTGTACTTCTTCCATTTTTCATTACGTTTTGCACAATAAAGTTCAGAAATTTTAATGGTCAGATGAACTTTTTATTTAATATAAACTTTGAATATAGTCTAATTCTTCTTTCTCCTGGTTGCCATGAATTCCCATTTTTTGAATGTGGTGTATTTGTCGTACAGCGAAGCTGCTCTTGAGTTAAAATTAAAATTATTTGGTATGTAAAGGCAAATAATTTCAACGGTATCTTTTGAAAAAAGTTTCTGGCAACTGACGCGTCGAGGCACGGTCACTGCGCTCGGAACCTTGGATCCACGTGGTTGAATCTGTTTGCGCTCTAGGTTACCCGAGCAATCCTAGGAACCGGGTTCAGAACAGCACGCCATCAAGAAGGCTCAAGGTTCCTTGGTCTGCCGTGATGACGCTTTGTTGCAGTGTATTGCCCCGACGAAGATGGGCGTTCCGGTGTGTTTATATATTAACAAAGTTCGTGGCGTTCTGAGTTATTGCCGGTAGCCAGTATTTTAATTAATACGGTGTTACACTTCAAAGCCTAAATAGATAAAGGTGAGAATCCTATTGTTATCAAAGCTGGTTTCCTGGTGTACTGGTTGGCTTGACGGGGTTAGAGGTATAGAGAGATCAGCGGGCCTAATTTTGTAAGATCTATCAATACAATTTAACATTTCCTACCCGGTCAAAGTAAGTAACTTTTGAACATTACATTAAAGGATAGGGCTGCCTAAGTTTCATTATGAAGTTGTTTAAAATTTACCTGAAGTTTACTTTTGTTTGCATTTCTTTACGATTTAAACGGGTCGAGTTATCGCCTACCAGGTTAAGCCGCCACTTTTTGATCACACTGTGATAGATAAGATTGTATAAGTAGGTCTGTAGACAACACACCTTGCTTAGGCCGGCTGTGATGAGCGGGTCTCTGTTTTGTTTCAAAATAAACTTCAATGTTTACATGGGAAGTGATGGCTAATGTTTCTTGTAAATATAAACACATTCCTCTTCTCTGGGCTGCCATAACTTTCTGAATAAATACGCGGGTGATGCGCTGATGTGAATACAAACCGCTCGTTGGTTCTCTCGTAGTTTTTTGCTGAAAAACTCTCGGTCATCATTCATTGCCTTGTAAAAAAAAGGATCACGAGAACATAGTATAAAGAGTCTTAGTCCTAGAATACTGTAATGGCGTTAGGATTGGTTAAAAGAGAGACCTGACCTGAAGGAGAGGTATCTAACTCAAGACTACATGAAGATAAGGTGTAGATCCAGCTAGAGTCCCTCGGGAATGTCCCTCACTAAGAATGCACTTGACAGTATGGAGGGTCTACTTTATTTACACATATGTTGTTTGGGGTTAGATCCCTTTCTTTCATGTTTCTAGCTATCTCTTGACCAACTATTGTTCTTTATACAATCAGAATAAAAAAACCAACAATTTAAATGCCCTTGTTTGTGACATATTTTGAGATTTTTTAAATATTATTATCTTTATAAATCCAAATTCGTGGTTACCTCAAATAAAGCAATATTCTAATTTTTAACGTTTTGTAATAAAATATTTCTGAATATAGCCTCGATCAAGCTGATCGCGAGTTAGTGGTTAGAAACCATAAAAGTAGCTCTACCGATTTCGTTAAAATTTTTGTAAATGTCTCTCATTTAAGTGTTTTTTAAATAAACATCCAAATACCATTCTTTGGGGGAAACGAGCATAAATTCGTATTTGATTGAAGTCCAGTTTTTAATAATGGCGGTTAAGGTTTAATTATTTTTTTTTTTCAATTATTTCTGAACTATTTACGAATTGGTAAACTAATTCAGAGCGTTAGTTTTAGCATTTTACGAAAATCATTATAGCCGATTTTATAACGATTCATGATTTATGGATTTTTACTGATAATTCCAAAATCAGTATTTTTAAGAAGATGCAGATTTATTTACGGGAAAAATTTGATCAAAATCGGTTTATTATTTTAGGTTGAAGGGCGGCACATGAGTATAGACGGGTAGATAAACATCATTAGTTACTTTAGAGGGGGGAAAGGGATATTTCCATTTTTGTGATTAACAAACTTGTCCTACGACTAGTAAAATAGTCTCTTCATATTAAAATGTTTACAAATTTGAAATCCATTATTGTTTACTAACTTATGGCCATCATGGTACTTACACAGCCTTATACAAGCGTATTTTCTTAACTCTAAATTGAGATAGTGGATGTGTATATATTAAAAATTCTTCGGTTGTGTCAGTGTCTCAGCCCTAGTTGGCATCGAAGCTGTATAAATGGACAGGTTTCGTCTGAGCTGTGAGCAGCGTGTGGAGGGGAGGTATAAGTTTGTAGTTCGAGGCATTGTAGGGGAAACAGTCGGGGCCGACTACTATCCACCATCCAGCGGTCTTGCAGACATCGTTGTTAGTATCAACACCCAACCCAACACAGACTGAGGCGACCGCTTCCCCCACCACCTCACTGCTGCTTAGACCCACTGCGCACCCAAACTTCACAGCTCAGATGAAACCTGTCCATTTATACATGTTTTAAGAAGTCTTCACTCACTACGCTCTTGTCGGTATCCCGTCCTGCAACTATACAAATAACTTTGTAAATCATGGTTGGAAATTACTTGGCTATTTGTCATCGTAGAAAGATCGGCTTGTTACCATTACATGCAGAATTGAAATCTCCAATATTTAATCTGTTATAAGTTGTATAACAACGAGGTATGAACAAGAAAACTTTGTCTGAATTTCAATAGAGTTGTATATGAGCACACTATACTCCCCTATGCCATATGTGGCCGCTATAGCGCTTTCATACAGACGGCCCTTCGAACATTATTTTTCGCGATACTGCTTCAAAACAACTGTTTTCAATACATGCATTGAGATGTTAAAGTTGTTCTTTTTAGTCCTAGGACCTAAAAACATGAGCTGAGGTCGAGGTCATCAGCTGTTACTTCATTTATACGAATTAATTAACGATTGTGAAGCATCTATAAAAACAACCGATACTCTCGATTGTAAATGACCGTTAAAACGATTTGAAGGTAAATAGGGTATAATATTTTAGTTTTTGTGAAATTGTTTTCTTATATTATTTACAATATAATGAAAAATATAGTTCATCACTTGGACAAAAAGAAGCTTTTCGATACTCGCTCATTTGCCGGCCTCGGCTGTTAAACTTGAGCTTGTATTAAAAAGCTCCACTTTTGGTCCTAGTGATGAAATATACTATTCTCTGTTTTCTGAGGAAAAGTGTGATCAGTGAAAAACGAAGGTCGAAATTTTACTGTACGAAACTAACCCTACTGTGTGGATAAGTAACAATTGTTTTGAAGAGTAATCGAGATAGAATGTAAAATAATCCCAATGTGTACACATTAAGGTGGTTAATGAGAAAGTTAGTTCAATATTGACACAATTACTCAGAAATAATGGTTTTTATTATTGTATTCAAGCATATTCTGATAATGGACTACTGTATGGGGCTGTGTAATCTACTCTTACTGTTTCTTAGTGTTTTATCAGTTCATGTGTCGCAACAATTACCAGGAAAATATTTATCAACAAGAAAGCTAATTATTTGCAACTTAGAATTGTAGAGATTTATAAGCGATAAGGTCAAATAACTTCTATGAATGTTTACTTCTATAATGTTTCTATTTCATTTTGCAATACGAGTGTGGAGGAAGTAATGGGATGTGTTAAAAACCCCTTGCCTCAAAAGTGGTTTTCGTAATGAAGTTTGTCCCATTAAACAGATCCTCTAAATCTCTGTCCTACCGAGTCTCGAAGCTGTACATATTTGAAGGAGTCTCTACTTGCTGCTCTCGTGTCGGTGTCTCTGTCCTACCGAGCCTCGAAGCTGTACATATTTGAAGGAGTCTTTACTTGCTGCTCTCGTGTCGTTGTCTCTGTCCTACCGAGCCTCGAAGCTGTACATATTTGAAGGAGTCTTTACTTGCTGCTCTCGTGTCGGTGTCTCTGTCCTACCGAGTCTCGAAGCTGTACATATTTGAAGGAGTCTTTACTTGCTACTCTCGTGTCGTTGTCTCTGTCCTACCGTGCCTCGAAGCTGTACATATTTGAAGGAGTCTTTACTTGCTGCTCTCGTGTCGTTGTCTCTGTCCTACCGTGCCTCGAAGCTGCACATATTTGAAGGAGTCTCTACTTGCTACTCTCGTGTCGGTGTCTCTGTCCTACCGTGCCTCGAAGCTGTACATATTTGAAGGAGTCTTTACTTGCTGCTCTCGTGTCGTTGTCTCTGTCCTACCGTGCCTCGAAGCTCTACATATTTGAAGGAGTCTTTACTTGCTACTCTCGTGTCGGTGTCTCTGTCCTACCGAGCCTCGAAGCTGTACATATTTGAAGGAGTCTTTACTTGCTGCTCTCGTGTCGTTGTCTCTGTCCTACCGTGCCTCGAAGCTGTACATATTTGAAGGAGTCTTTACTTGCTACTCTCGTGTCGTTGTCTCTGTCCTACCGAGCCTCGAAGCTGTACATATTTGAAGGAGTCTCTACTTGCTGCTCTCGTGTCGGTGTCTCTGTCCTACCGAGTCTCGAAGCTGTACATATTTGAAGGAGTCTCTACTTGCTACTCTCGTGTCGTTGTCTCTGTCCTACCGTGCCTCGAAGCTGTGTTACCAGGGGACTTAAATTTAAGAAAAGGCGGAACCAAAATGGTAACAATGTTTGAAAAGAAAAGTAAAAAAAGACAAAAACAAATTTAGTAATTAACAAGGCTCAAGTTTATTGAAACAAAAGAAATTTCGACGTTTCAGATTTTATCAAGGATTTTATGACAAGGAAAATCAAGATCTCTTCGCCTGCAAACATCTATACAGATTACGGCACGGAGGGGCTCTAGGAGAGCTCAGCCCACCGATGCCCAAACATACAGATGTGCATTTGGCTTAGAGGAAATACGGCTTGGTTCCGTATTTTGTTATGTTCTACAGTGCACAGAAAGAAGACTACCAGATGACAATTTGTGCGGGCCAAGAAAGATCAGAAAGAAGAATAAATCGTAAAGGAGAAGGTTATAGAAATTTTGTTAATATTTAATTTATATGATGAGGTTTGAGTTGCTCGACGTGTGTTTTTTTTATGAAACGAGGTGAATTGGCGAAAGAAAGCGCAACGGTAACTGGAGTAAGAAAATCAATGATCCGGAAGGGACCTGACCATCGAGGCATCAATTTAGCAGCTCGCTTGTCTATGGCGGAGCTCAGGGGGTGTGTTTTACACCAAACGAGATCGTTGATTTTATACAGATGAGGCTTCCTGAATTTGTTATAGGTCTTTTCGGCCTTTTGGTGCGCTTTCATTATATTGTCTTTGGCCTGGCGCCAAACTTGTGATGGATTAGTATTAGGTTTTGGAAGGAGATCATGTATGTTCCAGCTGAGACTCAGTGGTGTATTGGGGAGAAAATTAAAAAGAATACTAAAAGGTGTTGCTTTAAGAGTCTCATGATGTGCGAAATTGAAGGCCAGCTGAAGCCAGCAAAGGGAGTCGTCCCAAGAGGATTGATTTTTGGAGTGATAGGCGATGAGGGCTGCCTTAAGGTTTCTGTTAAGTCTTTCCGCATTATTAGGTTGGGGGTGATAAGGGGATAAAGTTGCATGTTTAATACCGCGAGAAAAACAAAAGTTGCGGAAGACATGTGATACAAAACATTGAGCATTGTCAGAGATTATTATCTTTGGAAAACCGAAATTTTGAAAAATGTTTTGGCTTAAGGCCTTAATTGTACTGTGGGAAGTTGCATCTCTGACAGGCATGAGCCAGGTGAATTTTGAGAACTGGTCAACTGCGACCAGTATCATGTTGTAGCCCTGTTTTGTCCTAGGAAGCTGTCCGACGTAGTCAATATGTAATTTTTCCATGGGACGATTGGGAACCGTTGAGGCAAGGTATCCTAATTTGGAGTTGTGAGCAGGTTTGCTTACAGCGCACACCGAACAAGCTCGCACTTTAGAGGTGACATCCTGTTTTAAAGTTGGCCAATAAAAATTCTCCTTTACCTTAAACAAAGTTTTAAGTATTCCAAGATGACCACCCACAACGGAGTCGTGATGGTAATTAATCACCAGGTCGACTAAGGACTGAGGTAAATAAATTCTGGTGGGCTTTTCCAAATGATTTTTCAGGCAAAGTACACCTTTACTTAAACAGTACTTCTCCGAAGAGATGTTCTGTTCAAGGTCGGCAATGATATTTTTCAAAATAGGGTCGGCCTTCTGATGAGTCTGGATGTCATGAAAAGCTAGAGGAAAATTTGTGAGGAGACTGGTACACGAAAAGGTGACATTTTCTTCGTTGAAATTTTCTGGTTCGAACATGCGCGAGAGGGAGTCTGCTATGATGTTCTGAGTTCCTCTTATGTGCGCTACCTTAAATTTCAATGAAGTCAACTTGGCAATCCATCGGCCTAATTTACCAAGTTGACGAGGACGTGCTAAAAGCCAAGAAAGGGCTTGGTTGTCGGTTTCTAATAGGAATTCCCGATGTTCTAGATATTGCCTAAATTTCTCCACTCCAAAAACTACTGCTAGGCATTCGGCTTCATATGCAGATGAGGCTTTTCTTTCTGCAGGTGTTAAAGTACGTGAAGCGTACGCTATGGGCTGTCGTGAGCCGTCAATTTCTTGGAGTAGAACTGCTCCAAGGGCCACCGAGCTCGCATCTGTTTGTAAGATGAATGGTTTGGCGAAATCGGCCATCCGGAGAACCGGAGGCTGTGTTATTGCCTCTCGAAGATGTTTGAAAGCTTTCTCTTGTTCAGCTTGCCAAGAGAATTTTTGGCCCTTCCTCCGAAGCAGATTTAGAGGCGCAGCGTGCTCCGCGAAATTAGGAATGAATTTAGCAAAAAAGTTGACCATTCCAATAAATCTGGAAACGGCTTTAGGGTTCTTGGGTTGCGGAAAATTTCTAATTGCCTTTGTTCTAGATGGGTCGATTTGCACGCCACGAGAAGAAACTAGGTGTCCTAAAAAGCTTATCTCATTCACAGCGAAACGGACCTTATCTGGGTTAACAGTCAAGCCAGCCCGCCGCAAACGAGTAAGGACTTCCCGAAGATGTTTTTGATGCTCTTCCCAAGTTTTGGAGTAGATGACTAGGTCATCCAGATAATTAAAAATGAATTTGAATTTGATGTCATGGAAGACCTGATCCAAAAGTCTGGTAAGCACTTGGGCACCAGTACAGAGTCCGAAAGGGACTCGAGTAAATTGATAAAGCATCCAAGGAGTACAAAAGCTGGTAATTTGTTTGGACTTTTGAGACAAAGGGATTTGATGATAAGCTGAATTTAGATCGAATACTGTGAAATATTTGGCACCGACAAACCAGTTAAAACTTTGATGTAAATTAGGTAGCGGCACCGCTTCGACGACGATGTTTTGATTGAGCCTCCGATAATCAATCACCATCCTTGTTTTCTTTTCGGGATGTTGAACCAGAAAAACAGGGGACGCATATGCCGAACGGCTAGGTTCTACTACTCCTGAATCTAACAATTCGTTAATGTGTTCGCGGAGGTATTCCATTTTTGGAGGTGCCAATTGGTATGGAGAACACTTGACCGGAGTGTTGTCCTTCAGTTGAATATCGTATTCAACTAGATGTGTTAGACCTAACCTTTTTGTGAGTACCTGAGGAAAATCATTAATTATTTTTAAAATGGCGTTTTTATCATTCTTTTGAAGATGTCCTAAAGGATCAGGAGCAGTAGGTTCAGATGTTGAAGACACTATAGGTTTATAAGCAGAATTACTGAAATTACACAGAGGAAAAACAATAGACCTTGAAAATTTAAAATAGAAGTTTTTTGCTGAAAGATCAAGTACCAGTCCCGTTTTAGATATGAAATCTGACCCGAGGATCAGAGGACACGACAACTTATGCGCCACCAGAAAATCCACATTCCAACTACAATGTTCCATTTTAAGATGAAGGCGACAAGAGTAGGAAATGGGCAACCTTTTTCCAGAAGCCGTGACACAATCAGCCTTCACCCTGGTTATGGATTTAAATGCCTTGGTGTTCTTTAATTTTTTAAAAAGGGCTTTAGAAATGACGCATCTTACTGAACCGGAGTCCAGCAGAGCCTTAACCTTGATTTGCCCAAAAGCTACTTCCACCAAAGGCAAAAACTGATCGTTCAGGCCCCTAGATTTAAGAGAAATATATTTTTTTTTTTGAAGTTTGCAGTTGGAAAGCTTAGAGCTGGAATAGGTTTGCCTGGACCTATTCCGTAGAGAGAAGAATTTACAACTCCAGATATAATGACCGGGTATGCCACAATGATAACAAATGGGAGTAAAGTAATTTTGAATTTTATTGCCGAAATTGTTTCTTCTTAGATAGGAAATTGAATTTAATTTTTGAAAAGATTGTTTATTAGTGAAATGTGGGTTTAGGTTATGTTTAAATCCGAAGTGGTTGGTTTTAGAACGGGAGGCTGGCCTGGAGCTACCAACTAGACTCCAAACCTGCCTCCGTTTTTTTGGAGGATATTGCCTTGTTGGAGGCCGGTTCCGACATTCCGGGCTTCTATGCCCCGGCTGACCGCAACTGTAACAGACCACTGGTCTTGTAGGTCTAAAGTCAGGACTTCTAACTTCGGGTCTCGTTAATGGAGCCCTTTGCTTGTCAGTATACATGACATTGTTAACATGTGCGCAGAGGCGATCTAAGTCTGCAAAATTTTTTGGTTTGACAACAAAAACTAAGCAGTTGCGGACTTCCGGAGACAGTCCCTCCAGAATGACGTCCGTGACCTCCAATTCGGACTTATCTAAATTTAATGTTTCTGCAGCCTCTTTGATCTGGTTTACAAAAATGTGCACCGCCTCGTTAGTCTTCTGGGGCCTATAGAATAACTCCTGCACTAGAGAAGCCAATCTTTTCGAAGGTATAAAGAGACTTAAGGCCTCTTTGTGAAAAGTTTTAAATGTCTGATGTCTAATCAGACATGAATTTAAAGGGCCCTGAGCATAGGGCATCAGAACATTATTAATGTTTACAGCTACGTCCGGGTAAGTTTTCACTATCTTTAAGGCAATTTTAAAAAAAATTAATAATTTATCAAGGTCGAACCCATCTGTCTGAGGAATTGTTTTAATAATCTGTTCGGCAGGATGGCTTAGTTTTCCGTATAAAGAGATGTATGGACAGCCTTTTGAACTGCTAGGAGTAGTTTGCTGAGCATCAGCCTGCGGCGTGTCCGCAAGGAGATTTGGCCCATTAGACCGAGATGGCTCTGCAGAGCTGGCTTTAGTGGTTCCCCCAGAGGGCGTTAGCGGAATGCTTACATTTAATTTTAGAGGAGCAATGGTTTGCTCAAAAGCTTTAAATTTTTCCTTGAGCGTAGCGAAATTGTTCTGTAGCTCGGCCAGATCCCGTGGCACGTTGTTATCTGCAACTTTTAGTTGTTCAGTATGCACCCGATTTAGGAACTCTAGACGTCTTCCGAATACGTTCATGCGCGCACGAACACGAATCATTTTGATTCCTCTTTCAGAATCAAGGTTCTCCAGGTCGTCTTGTAAGACAAACAAGGAGTTCCGGGCTAACGCTATCTGTTGCAAGAGGATGTCTTCGGTGAAGTTTCCCATTTCGGGCTCAACGCTATTCTGAAGAAGAGACCTAAGAGAGGTTCGCATTTTAGCTACAGTGTCTTTCTCACCACCTCTAGCTACCACTTCAAAAGCAAGCTCAGTGTTCTTTAACGAGTCTACTAATCTCAGCAAATCCACTGCCATTTTAACTATTGCTGATAAAAAAAATTAACAAAGTGATTTAAAAAAAAAATTTCTTTTAAGATGATGCAAAAATGAAGTAAAAGAGCCAGAGAATGACTCAAGAATTATATGTAGTGTAGTTGTTGTGTATATGTGTGTGTGTAAGTATGAATTAATACAGACAAGCGAAAGAAACTCGAGAAAATTTTTGAAGGAAATTTTAATTTTTTTTTGTTTTTTTTTTGTTTCTAACTATTTTTGGGTTTTATTATTTATTTAAATTTTTTTTTGGAATTCCCGAATGAGCCCGCTGTCTGGATCAAATTCAGTGAATGACTAGAGTGCAATGTATGTAAATATAAAAAAAATTATTTAAGCAGAGAAAATAATAAAAAAAAAAAATTTTATCAAAATCGGTTTAGACGTTTTTGTGTAAAGTGTTTATATGAAAATAATTTTAAAAAAAGAGACTAATAGGTTTATATAGATTTAAATATTAAAAAAAAAATTTCATCAGCAATAGTTGTGCAGTATTTGAAAAAAGCTGCAAAACATAAAAATTGAGCCTTGTTTAACAAAGAATTTTTTTGAATTTAAATTTAGATGGTTCCAACGCAAAATTTTGAAAATTAACTACGGTTCCAGAATTTAAAATTAACCACTCTATAATTTAGAGATAACCACGCTAGAATTTAAAGCTAACCACGCTCTGCTACCAGAAACATGTTACCAGGGGACTTAAATTTAAGAAAAGGCGGAACCAAAATGGTAACAATGTTTGAAAAGAAAAGTAAAAAAAGACAAAAACAAATTTAGTAATTAACAAGGCTCAAGTTTATTGAAACAAAAGAAATTTCGACGTTTCAGATTTTATCATTTACAACTGAGAAAGACATCCTGAGACAAATCATCAATAAAAGCTTATGATTAACAATATTATAATTGATATAAGTTATACGCCCTTAATGTAACATGTAATAATTTAAATAAAAAAAAATAATCAATAGATTCTGAAAATTTATCCCCCCTTTTAGTTTATATATATTTATAGTTACAAAATTTAACAATAAAAAAAAAGACAATGAGCACAGCTTAATAATTAACAGGATTATAATTAATCCAAAAAAAAAAAATTATACGCCCTTAATGTAAAAATTACAAAAAATAAAAAAAAAGATGAAAAGATACTGATATTTATCCCCCCCCTTTTACTTTATGAGATGATAGTTTTTAAAACAGTTACAGAATTTAACAATAAAAAAAAAAATATAAATGAGTTTAATGTTTTAAATTCAAAAAATTCATATCAATTGAAAACAGGTTGATGACTAGACTAAAAGTTACATAATATTACTTATTTGGTAAATTTCTTAAATGCTATATTGGCCAATAAATTTATATATTTTAAAATACAAGAATTTATTATAAAAAAAAAAAAAATTTTAATTTTGAATATTGAAATTTTTAATTGACGTCAATTATATTAATTTAGAAAATAACCTCTTGGAGGTTGTTAGGACCGAAAGTTTGCATGCAGGCTCCACCCAAAGATTTGTTATATAATTTACGAATAACTACACAAGTCTACATCTAAAGATAGCTTTAAGAAAAAAATATACAATATGAGTTTAGTTAAAGTTCTGTAAAGTCAGTTTTTTTTTATTAACATCACTTTTGTGCACATGAAACTCTGAAGGTATGTTGAACAAAACGTGTTTTGCAAACAGGACGAAACATGTTTAAATCTTTAGCTGGTCTATGCAATATGAGGCAAGAATTGCTGTGTTTCTTCTACCAGCGTATTAGCTGGAAAATCCTGTCGCAGTTCACGTGAGCTTGTGCCGTGAAAATAATAATTTATTTAACATTTTAGAAACTAAAACGCACTAAACTGTAGATTAACATATCGTTGAAAAAAAAAACTGAGCAGTAAATTTTGAGAACCAAAAAAAAATTATTTCTAACGTAGCTATGAAAGAATGTAGAACATTGTGAGTGACTACAGGTAGGCTAGACAACGGGTATTAGAGCAGATAGGCTGTCCAGCCGTTGTACTTTGTACTTAGATGTCATGCGATGCTTAGTTTTGGACAAGGTCGCCAGGTGCCAGCATCTGTCAAGGGACGGAAGTTGAATATGTGGAAAACGAGTGAATGAATTTAATTACGATTTGATGTTTTGAATTTGGATGTTACAGCTGTACATATTTGAAGGAGTCTTTACTTGCTACTCTCGTGTCGTTGTCTCTGTCCTACCGAGCCTCGAAGCTGTACATATTTGAAGGAGTCTCTACTTGCTGCTCTCGTGTCGGTGTCTCTGTCCTACCGAGCCTCGAAGCTGTACATATTTGAAGGACTCTCTACTTGCTGCTCTCGTGTCGGTGTCTCTGTCCTACCGAGTCTCGAAGCTGTACATATTTGAAGGAGTCTTTACTTGCTGCTCTCGTGTCGGTGTCTCTGTCCTACCGAGATTCGAAGCTGTACATATTTGAAGGAGTCTCTACTTGCTGCTCTCGTGTCGTTGTCTCTGTCCTACCGAGCCTCGAAGCTGTACATATTTGAAGTAGTCTCTACTTGCTACTCTCGTGTCGGTGTCTCTGTACTACCGAGCGTCGAAGCTGTACATATTTGAAGGAGTCTTTACTTGCTGCTCTCGTGTCGGTGTCTCTGTCCTACCGAGCCTCGAAGCTGTACATATTTGAAGTAGTCTCTACTTGCTACTCTCGTGTCGGTGTCTCTGTACTACCGAGCGTCGAAGCTGTACATATTTGAAGGAGTCTCTACTTGCTGCTCTCGTGTCGTTGTCTCTGTCCTACCGTGCCTCGAAGCTGTACATATTTGAAGGAGTCTCTACTTGCTACTCTCGTGTCGTTGTCTCTGTCCTACCGTGCCTCGAAGCTGTACATATTTGAAGGAGTCTCTACTTGCTGCTCTCGTGTCGTTGTCTCTGTCGTACCGAGCCTCGAAGCTGTACATATTTGAAGGAGTCTCTACTTGCTACTCTCGTGTCGTTGTCTCTGTCCTACCGAGCCTCGAAGCTGTACATATTTGAAGGAGTCTCTACTTGCTACTCTCGTGTCGTTGTCTCTGTCCTACCGTGCCTCGAAGCTGTACATATTTGAAGGAGTCTCTACTTGCTGCTCTCGTGTCGTTGTCTCTGTCGTACCGAGCCTCGAAGCTGTACATATTTGAAGGAGTCTCTACTTGCTACTCTCGTGTCGTTGTCTCTGTCCTACCGAGCCTCGAAGCTGTACATATTTGAAGGAGTCTCTACTTGCTACTCTCGTGTCGTTGTCTCTGTCCTACCGTGCCTCGAAGCTGTACATATTTGAAGGAGTCTCTACTTGCTGCTCTCGTGTCGTTGTCTCTGTCCTACCGAGCCTCGAAGCTGTACATATTTGAAGGAGTCTCTACTTGCTACTCTCGTGTCGTTGTCTCTGTCCTACCGTGCCTCGAAGCTGTACATATTTGAAGGAGTCTCTACTTGCTACTCTCGTGTCGGTGTCTCTGTCCTACCGAGCCTCGAAGCTGTACATATTTGAAGGAGTCTCTACTTGCTGCTCTCGTGTCGGTGTCTCTGTCCTACCGTGCCTCGAAGCTGTACATATTTGAAGGAGTCTCTACTTGCTGCTCTCGTGTCGGTGTCTCTGTCCTACCGTGCCTCGAAGCTGTACATATTTGAAGGAGTCTCTACTTGCTGCTCTCGTGTCGGTGTCTCTGTCCTACCGTGCCTCGAAGCTGTACATATTTGAAGGAGTCTCTACTTGCTGCTCTCGTGTCGTTGTCTCTGTCCTACCGAGCCTCGAAGCTGTACATATTTGAAGGAGTCTCTACTTGCTGCTCTCGTGTCGGTGTCTCTGTCCTACCGTGCCTCGAAGCTGTACATATTTGAAGGAGTCTCTACTTGCTGCTCTCGTGTCGTTGTCTCTGTCCTACCGAGCCTCGAAGCTGTACATATTTGAAGGAGTCTTTACTTGCTGCTCTCGTGTCGGTGTCTCTGTCCTACCGAGTCTCGAAGCTGTACATATTTGAAGGAGTCTTTACTTGCTACTCTCGTGTCGTTGTCTCTGTCCTACCGTGCCTCGAAGCTGTACATATTTGAAGGAGTCTTTACTTGCTGCTCTCGTGTCGTTGTCTCTGTCCTACCGTGCCTCGAAGCTGTACATATTTGAAGGAGTCTTTACTTGCTACTCTCGTGTCGGTGTCTCTGTCCTACCGTGCCTCGAAGCTGTACATATTTGAAGGAGTCTTTACTTGCTGCTCTCGTGTCGTTGTCTCTGTCCTACCGTGCCTCGAAGCTCTACATATTTGAAGGAGTCTTTACTTGCTACTCTCGTGTCGGTGTCTCTGTCCTACCGAGCCTCGAAGCTGTACATATTTGAAGGAGTCTTTACTTGCTACTCTCGTGTCGTTGTCTCTGTCCTACCGAGCCTCGAAGCTGTACATATTTGAAGGAGTCTCTACTTGCTGCTCTCGTGTCGGTGTCTCTGTCCTACCGAGTCTCGAAGCTGTACATATTTGAAGGAGTCTCTACTTGCTACTCTCGTGTCGTTGTCTCTGTCCTACCGTGCCTCGAAGCTGTACATATTTGAAGGAGTCTTTACTTGCTACTCTCGTGTCGTTGTCTCTGTCCTACCGAGCCTCGAAGCTGTACATATTTGAAGGAGTCTCTACTTGCTGCTCTCGTGTCGGTGTCTCTGTCCTACCGAGCCTCGAAGCTGTACATATTTGAAGGACTCTCTACTTGCTGCTCTCGTGTCGGTGTCTCTGTCCTACCGAGTCTCGAAGCTGTACATATTTGAAGGAGTCTTTACTTGCTGCTCTCGTGTCGGTGTCTCTGTCCTACCGAGCCTCGAAGCTGTACATATTTGAAGTAGTCTCTACTTGCTACTCTCGTGTCGGTGTCTCTGTACTACCGAGCGTCGAAGCTGTACATATTTGAAGGAGTCTCTACTTGCTGCTCTCGTGTCGTTGTCTCTGTCCTACCGTGCCTCGAAGCTGTACATATTTGAAGGAGTCTCTACTTGCTACTCTCGTGTCGTTGTCTCTGTCCTACCGTGCCTCGAAGCTGTACATATTTGAAGGAGTCTCTACTTGCTGCTCTCGTGTCGTTGTCTCTGTCGTACCGAGCCTCGAAGCTGTACATATTTGAAGGAGTCTCTACTTGCTACTCTCGTGTCGTTGTCTCTGTCCTACCGTGCCTCGAAGCTGTACATATTTGAAGGAGTCTCTACTTGCTGCTCTCGTGTCGTTGTCTCTGTCGTACCGAGCCTCGAAGCTGTACATATTTGAAGGAGTCTCTACTTGCTACTCTCGTGTCGTTGTCTCTGTCCTACCGTGCCTCGAAGCTGTACATATTTGAAGGAGTCTCTACTTGCTACTCTCGTGTCGGTGTCTCTGTCCTACCGAGCCTCGAAGCTGTACATATTTGAAGTAGTCTCTACTTGCTACTCTCGTGTCGGTGTCTCTGTACTACCGAGCGTCGAAGCTGTACATATTTGAAGGAGTCTCTACTTGCTGCTCTCGTGTCGTTGTCTCTGTCCTACCGTGCCTCGAAGCTGTACATATTTGAAGGAGTCTCTACTTGCTACTCTCGTGTCGTTGTCTCTGTCCTACCGTGCCTCGAAGCTGTACATATTTGAAGGAGTCTCTACTTGCTGCTCTCGTGTCGTTGTCTCTGTCGTACCGAGCCTCGAAGCTGTACATATTTGAAGGAGTCTCTACTTGCTACTCTCGTGTCGTTGTCTCTGTCCTACCGTGCCTCGAAGCTGTACATATTTGAAGGAGTCTCTACTTGCTACTCTCGTGTCGTTGTCTCTGTCCTACCGTGCCTCGAAGCTGTACATATTTGAAGGAGTCTCTACTTGCTACTCTCGTGTCGGTTCTCTGTCCTACCGAGCCTCGAAGCTGTACATATTTGAAGGAGTCTCTACTTGCTGCTCTCGTGTCGGTGTCTCTGTCCTACCGTGCCTCGAAGCTGTACATATTTGAAGGAGTCTCTACTTGCTGCTCTCGTGTCGGTGTCTCTGTCCTATCGTGCCTCGAAGCTGTACATATTTGAAGGAGTCTCTACTTGCTGCTCTCGTGTCGGTGTCTCTGTCCTACCGTGCCTCGAAGCTGTACATATTTGAAGGAGTCTCTACTTGCTGCTCTCGTGTCGTTGTCTCTGTCCTACCGAGCCTCGAAGCTGTACATATTTGAAGGAGTCTCTACTTGCTGCTCTCGTGTCGGTGTCTCTGTCCTACCGTGCCTCGAAGCTGTACATATTTGAAGGAGTCTCTACTTGCTGCTCTCGTGTCGGTGATTTGACCCTGTCGGAACACGTAACTTAGGGTATGAGGATTCGATATTTCATTTTTGTTATTTTTCATCGTATAGATGTGAGGTTGGATGCAGAATTGAAATCTGCGTATTTTTATCTAGTTTAGTGGGTTATAAGTCTAGAAAAATGTTTAGAATGACCTGTTTAACGTTTTTGACATATTCATTGGATTTTCCTGGATTTCTTTAGGATTCTATACGAACTCTGTCCCAAATATCATGTTCCTACCTTAATTGTTATTGTCATATCGTGCTTGTACAGACGACAACGACGACGGACGTACAGCTTTGTTTTTCCATTTCCTGAGTTACTGAAGAGAAGGGAAATAGTCGAACTAACGGGAAGCCACGCTTTGCAATTCAGGTCCGCGGATCTCTATACTAAATATTATAACTTACCACCTTTAGCCTCGTCCAACCAACCAGCACACAAGTTTTATGGCGTTAACAATAACGGTACTTACAAATTAATCAAATTAACTCAACCCATTTCTAAGGGCATTTTAGGTCTTTGCAGCCGTAACACCTTAGAAATTGGGAATAACTAGTACAGGATTCAATATCGGTTAAACGGCCTATCACCACAAACCTTGGTAATTTTGATATTTATAGTGACTAACTGAAAGGGTGGGACGAAGTTGTTACACGTCCGGATTTTAGACTCAACTCTTTGAACGCTGAACATTTAGGGGTTTCGTGCTTGTCCTTCAAGTTGGGACCGCGGTGAGCATCGATGGCACCAAGGTTTCTTCGAAACCCAAAACAAAACCAATAAAACAACCACAGTGATCACAGTTAGCAACCGAGGTGACGTGCTTAGAATTAGAATATCAAACAAAACGGGTGTCGATTGTTTTGGGATTACCAAATTTAGAATTGGATAAGTAATACTTATGGACGTTTATTGGATTTTAGTTTGTATTTGTAGCATAGAGAAAGTTATGTGTTGGGTCAAGAAATCGTTTTGGGATGTCTGTCTGTCGTATGTACGTCATCAAATCTTTTGGCAATTTCATTATTTAGATAACTCAAAATTGAGGTGGAGCCATGAAAAGATTTGAATCATATAAAAGGAAACAGAAAATTACTAATTTCTCAAAATCAGTTGAAACGTTTATGATCAAATTTTGTTCAAGTATAATTTGTAAGTACCCAAACAAAACGTATTGTTCACTATTTTTTCAAAAATGTTGGTTTGTGAGTTATGGCGGAAATGTGAAGATTAATGACCCGAACTCGTGTGCAAAATCGCAAGTAAAAACAAAATTACCGGTTCAGAAATAAAAATGAACCTTGACCCAAAGATCGATTTTAATCCCCCCCCCAGCCTGGATTCTAATACCGTCAGGTTTGGAAATTATAGAGACCTGATAAGGAAAAGATGAAAAGGGTTCTAACCTAAGAACACATGAAAAAAGGTGTAGATCCAGCTAGGTAGCTTGGGATTGCCTGAATGTGTGTTTATGGCTCAAGCGAAGCAAGTTTAGTTGGCACCCATTATAATTTTTTGCCTTACAATTACTGAACTGGCATTTTTGGTGACAATTAATTGTTTTTACGAATGGATGTGGAAGAAAGTTTGTGCATAATATTTATTTGAAAATAAGCTAATAAAGATATTAAAGTAGACGGTATTAGATTATGTTTCTGCGATGAACGCTTGATCGGTTTATTACGTTACGGTGTCATACTATTGCACACACACACACACAACAGCTGATTGCCAAGTTGTAAGAGAGGGGGATAAGCAGTGACTGCTTGCTTCAGTTGATCCACACGATTGTCTGAGAGTGGACCTCTTCGCGGTCAAAATTACGTTTTTACAATGTGAATTTAAACTCGATTCCCGGTAAAAAATCCATAGATGTGATTTTGTAAAATGTAATATTACAAGTGTTTTTTTTTTACTCTAGGGAAATTTGTTGTTTTTTGCTTGTGAAATTTTGAAATATGTTAGTTTACGATTCGGCCGAGTGGTGTGATTTTGTGTGTTTGTGTGAATCGGTAAAAGGAAATTTTCAACCCTAAACAGGTAAGATTTTTTTAACAAGTTTTAAATAGGGAAATGTAAGTTTGCTGATTTTTATCTCTTTTCCGTATTGGACATGCTACGATATGATGGTATCTATGTACACTAATCAGACTTAGTTTATATAGATTCTCACTCCTTCTCTTCATCTAGTCTTGGGTTAAATCCCTCTCTGCCTATCAGGTCTCTCATGAACAACCCTTGTTTCTTCTGACGCTATTAGACAACGTGTCTTTATTTGATGTCCTTTTCTTCCTTTTTTACATGGCGGTGATGACCGAGTGGATATTCGACTTAACAACGAAAAAAAGATGGATTATAAAAATTCTTACTAGTGCATTCTGTGAAATGTACACTGATGATTTGATTTTGTCGTCATCTGTAAAATTCGTATTGGCTTATACAGGGTGTTCCGGTATTAAGCTGCTACATTTAGTGTGTATTTTGTCAGTGTAACGTACATTTCTTATATTTAAAATTCTTATAAACAGAATGTTCCATCGATGTATATTTAATAGGGACGTACCATATTCTATGAAACGTGCACTGATTATGTGCTTTGACTAAGTTTTTGTCGTATTCATTAAAATATACAGAGTTTTCCAATATAAGTTTTTCACAATGTTCCTATTTTTCTTGCGTCAAGGGAGATTCACGGGAAGGTACCATATTTATTCTCTGACCAGCTGGTTATTTGCTTTAATGACCTCTTGACTGGCCATTGCATAGAGTGTTCCATTATTAGTCAGATACAATTTGGAGTTTTTAGTTTGTTTGTGTTTTGATGGATTTTTTAAATTCTTATATACAGAGTGTTCCAATATTTGATTTTTCACAATTTGCGGGTATTTTTCTTGGATCAAAGACGTACGTAGACACTATATTCTATGCAACGTGCACCGATAATGGTCTTTATTGCTGTGTTTTAACGAATCGTTAAAATTCACGCTTACAGAAAGTTCTAATATCAGTGTAGGCTAAAAATATTTTGTTTATATTTTCTTGCATCAAATTAATGTTTAATCTTATAAGTAGGTACCATATCCAGGGTGTCCATAAAGTAAGGAATACATAAAACATTGATATTCACTAAATACCTTTTAGTTTTGGTGATATTCAATATCGGTGTTAAGGTTGATTTCTAAAGTTCTTATATATAGGGTGTTCCAGTATTAGTTCGAGTGGTTTTTACAAATGGTGCGATTACAGCATATTAATATAAATTCCTTTAAAACAGTGGGAAGAGAAGTTCGCTCATTGATTTTACACACTGTAATACTAGAATTTACTTATATATAAGTTGGTTCGTTTTATTTGCACAGTGAAAGCGGCTTCATTATACATACGGAGATTTTTGAATTGGTTATAGAGCGAAAAACCTCTCGGTCATCAACCTTGTAAAAGAAGGAAGGAAAATAGTATAAAATAAAGTCCCCTAGCCCTAGAACAGTGTAATAGCGTCAGAGTCCGAAGCGAACAAAAATTGGTGAAGAGAGATCTGATTTGGTGAAAGAGGTGGATCATGAAGAAAAGTGCACATCCAGATAGGATCACTCGGGTTCACCACGTTCTTTACGCACTTCTATATAAAAATGTTTTCGATGTTTTTGATATTTGCAGTACTTTATTACATATAGAGTAGGAGCTTATCAACTTAGAGGGAGATGGAAGATAGAGTGCCATTGTTTCACATCTTAATCTACCGTAGTACTTCTGTGAATGGGGAGATTTATGTGAAACAAATCGCTATGACCATAGTCTTGCATACTCTTTGTTTGTAAATTCCCTTTGGGATATTATATCATGACCTACGTTCATGAAATGTGCTTTGATCCTGTCGTTTGAAATTGTAAAATTGCTTTTTTTAGTTTTGAAGCAGTTTTAGGAATATAAACAAAATATATATTTATTTTATTTTGGACATTTCAAATTGTACAATTTTTGTAATTGTATATAGAAAGTTTGTATCCAAGATGGTTGTTAATCTTTGTTTACTTTCTCGCATTTACGTTGTGTGATGGATCAAAGCATCTGTGTCGAGTTTCTTTGCAGAGTTTTTGGAATATTAGTCCGTCTTCCTTCCAGTAAAGACCTTCTGGAGCAAAATCACTGAAGATTTGCTAATGGACAATAATTCATATTAATATTCATGTAGTTTTTTCTCTATCCTAATAGTTTGTATAATTTGGTTGTTGTTTACAAATAAAATATTAAAAGTTAAAAAAATAATTCAAAACGAATATATAACAAAAAACAAAATCAAATACGATTTACACCGATGACGTGTTTGACACAAGTGCAGCAAGTTTTGACCATTGTTAATTGTTTTCCCCAAAGGCGTCATTGTTCATTTTTACTTTTTGTTTGGTAGCTATTGAAGAGGTGTCCGGTCAATTGCGGACACGGACAATTGCGGACACCTCATTAAAGCGGGCAATTGCGGACAACAGGGACTACTGCTACCTGACAAGGGTTTTACAGGTACAACAGGTACAAACAGAATTCCCGTTCAAAGCAGCTCTCCCACTATGAGTCACAGGAAACTGCCAAATATTTTAAGATTATTCACACAGTGACGTCACCACTTTTGGAGTTTAAATTCCACTTATAAGGAAATTAGATGAGTTTTGGAAGATAGAAGAATTATAGGAAATCGACCGAGTTTTTGGCAACATAGGCAGGTTTTACAAGTCAAAGATATGTATATTTTTGTATATTTATGTATATAGAAGCATACTTTTTGTATATTTTCGAGTTTAAATTCCAAAAAATGAAATTTTGGACTATAGAAAAATCATAGAAAATCGTCAGTCCACAGCCTGTGTAAAGTGTGATGGAAATCAGTCTTAAAAACCTGTGTATATCAAAGCTGTTGTTGTATTTGTCACGTTACTTCTTTATTTTTCCAGAAGATAGTGTCCGCAACTTTCCAGTATTGAAATATTTGCAGAGACCTGTCAAACCCTTATCAGGTAGCAGTAATCCCTAGTGTCCGCAATTGACCGCTTTAATGATGTGTCTGCATAGTCCGTGTCCGCAATTGACCGGTATTCATTGAGGATGAGATAGTTTTTACAGCATTTATTTTAATTTTGATAGAACAATGTAACCGCCTCAGTTATGCTTGAATTGGTCTGACTTTTTATCAGGATCGTGTTATGAAACTTTCAAGGCTATCCGTTGCTAATTAACTTTGCTAGTGTATGTAACACAGATTACACATAATATTGTAGATAAAACACAGCAGTAGTGATAGCGAGTGAAGGTGTCGTGTCTACATCAGTATGCACAAACTTTCTCACTCACCCAACCCTCAAAACCAAATTACGTCTTTTAGTTTCGTATTTATCAACCGTCTGTTTAAAACAAATATTTAAATAACGCTTAACTTGCTTAGTTTTGGCTATAAACGCGTCTATAGCGTAAAATAGTCCTGCATTGATATTGAATTTTACTTATTTTTTTTCATTTTATTAGTCCTCACGTTTTACTAAAATTTTAATGAAATCGGTTGATTCGGTTTTGAATAATTACGACGTTTATAACAAACAGCACTACGACAGTTTTTTGTTTATTGACGGCAAATCAGTAACCAGTATTTTTGGACAGCAGTCCACCTTAAAAGTTATAGTTGAGAAAAGTTTAATTAAAATCGTTAAAGTCGATTTTGAGAAAAAATATTTTGTAATTGTTTATGGCAGCTAAGTCAAACTATGAGGACCACGTTTTGTGTTTTCTGTTATGTGGTTACATAATACTGTTAGGTTTTTTTAATAATAGTTCAAACCTTTTTTACACACTCCGACATAATCAAAAGAGTAACTCATTAACAGGTTTTTTCGAGTTTTTACTTTTTTTTACACAACGGATTAAGGTACACCATCTTGTATCTTTAATCAACTAAAGTAAATTAAGTTTTAAAAGGGAAATATTTTAGATTTCTAATTTTTTGCAATATTTTGATGTTAATGTATTTAAAAAACTAAATGTGCTAAAAATAAGCAAATACAAGGTTAAATCATAACTGATTGTGTTTATACATAAAAACTATTGTCTATTTTGTGTTACAAAGTTACAAAACAACTTTATATATACGAGTGGAATAATGTCTTGCCAGAAATCAGACACGTTCGTTGACCACAAGAAGCACCACTTCCATGAGTTGCAACAATACAAGCACTTCAGAACTATCCCCATTGTCAGTAGGACACTAGTGATTGAGATTAATTTTCGGTGTCCAATGTCCAATGTCTTTGAATAGTTTTGACTTTTTTAATACCCTCTTAGGGTTTGTTTTTTACTACTTCTGAATGTTGTCAATAAATATTTAGCTTAAATTTTTGTATTAGGTCTGTTTTAGATTTTCTTTTTTTGCTATTTTCTTTACACGTTTCTTTGCTTAATGTTCTTTAACGGCTTCCTTTTAAGTCGTGTCCTGGCTTACATAGTTTTCTACTATCCTTCCGCCTTTCTTCTTTTTTACTTCTTGGGGTTTAGAGTAGGGCTGTACCTCTTCTGGTGTCTCAAATTGATTTGTTTCTTGTTTATAGTTTGGTGTTACACACACACACAGCATTAGTTATGATTCAAGGATCAAAGTATCAACAGCAAGTCGAGGGACAGAAGCACCAGAACTTTCAGGGGCTAAAGTAGAAGGTCCAGGGGGCGAAGTAGTACTGACAGGTGTAGGAGTCGAAGTAAATTCGAAGTTTAGAAGCGGAAGTAGTGCCAGAAGATTCAGAGGGCAAAGTAGTACTGGCAGGTGTAGGAGTCGAAGTAAAGCCAGACGGTTTAGAAGCGGAAGTAGTGCCAGAAGGTCCAGGGGGGCGAAGTAGTACTGGCAGGTGTAGGAGTCGAAGTAAAGCCAGACGGTTTAGAAGCGGAAGTAGTGCCAGAAGGTTCAGGGGGCGAAGTAGTACTGGCAGGTGTAGGAGTCGAATTAAAGCCAGACGGTTAAGAAGCGGAAGTAGTGCCAGAAGGTCCAGGGGGGCGAAGTAGTACTGGCAGGTGTAGGAGTCGAAGAAAAGCCAGACGGTTTAGAAGCGGAAGTAGTGCCAGAAGGTTCAGGGGGCGAAGTAGTACTGGCAGGTGTAGGAGTCGAAGTAAAGCCAGACGGTTTAGAAGCGGAAGTAGTGCCAGAAGGTCCAGGGGGCGAAGTAGTACTGGCAGGTGTAGGAGTCGAAGTAAAGCCAGACGGTTTAGAAGCGGAAGTAGTGCCAGAAGGTCCAGGGGGGCGAAGTAGTACTGGCAGGTGTAGGAGTCTAAGTAAAGCCAGACGGTTTAGAAGCGGAAGTAGTGCCAGAAGGTCCAGGGGGGCGAAGTAGTACTGGCAGGTGTAGGAGTCGAAGTAAAGCCAGACGGTTTAGAAGCGGAAGTAGTGCCAGAAGGTTCAGGGGGCAAAGTAGTACTGGCAGGTGTATGAGTCGAAGTAAAGCCAGACGGTTTAGAAGCGGAAGTAGTGCCAGAAGGTCCAGGGGGGCGAAGTAGTACTGGCAGGTGTAGGAGTCGAAGTAAAGCCAGACGGTTTAGAAGCGGAAGTAGTGCCAGAAGGTCCAGGGGGGCGAAGTAGTACTGGCAGATGTAGGAGTCGAAGTAAAGCCAGACGGTTTAGAAGCGGAAGTAGTGCCAGTAGGTTCAGGGGGCGAAGTAGTACTGGCAGGTGTAGGAGTCGAAGTAAAGCCAGACGGTTTAGAAGCGGAAGTAGTGCCAGAAGGTCCAGGGGGGCGAAGTAGTACTGGCAGGTGTAGGAGTCGAAGTAAAGCCAGACGGTTTAGAAGCGGAAGTAGTGCCAGAAGGTTCAGGGGGCGAAGTAGTAATGGTAGGTGTAGGAGTCGAAGTAAAGCCAGACGGTTTAGAAGCGGAAGTAGTGCCAGTAGGTTCAGGGGGCGAAGTAGTAATGGCAGGTGTAGGAGTCAAAGTAAAGCCAGACGGTTTAGAAGCGGAAGTAGTGCCAGAAGGTCCAGGGGGGCGAAGTAGTACTGGCAGGTGTAGGAGTCGAAGTAAAGTCAGACGGTTTAGAAGCGGAAGTAGTGCCAGTAGGTTCAGGGGGCGAAGTAGTACTGGCAGGTGTAGGAGTCGAAGTAAAGCCAGACGGTTTAGAAGCGGAAGTAGTGCCAGAAGGTCCAGGGGGGCGAAGTAGTTCTGGCACGTGTAGGAGTCGAAGTAAAGCCAGACGGTTTAGAAGCGGAAGTAGTGCCAGAAGGTCCAGGAGGCGAAGTAGTACTGGCAGGTGTAGGATTCGAAGTAAAGCCAGACGGTTTAGAAGCGGAAGTAGTGCCAGAAGGTCCAGGAGGCGAAGTAGTACTGGCAGGTGTAGGATTCGAAGTAAAGCCAGACGGTTTAGAAGCGGAAGTAGTGCCAGTAGGTTCAGGGGGCGAAGTAGTACTGGCAGGTGTAGGAGTCGAAGTAAAGCCAGACGGTTTAGAAGCGGAAGTAGTGCCAGAAGGTCCAGGAGGCGAAGTAGTACTGGCAGGTGTAGGATTCGAAGTAAAGCCAGACGGTTTAGAAGCGGAAGTAGTGCCAGAAGGTCCAGGGGGGCGAAGTAGTACTGGCAGGTGTAGGAGTCGAAGTAAAGCCAGACGGTTTAGAAGCGGAAGTAGTGCCAGAAGGTTCAGGGGGCGAAGTAGTACTGGCAGGTGTAGGAGTCGAAGTAAAGCCAGACGGTTTAGAAGCGGAAGTAGTGCCAGAAGGTCCAGGGGGCGAAGTAGTACTGGCAGGTGTAGGAGTCGAAGTAAAGCCAGACGGTTTAGAAGCGGAAGTAGTGCCAGAAGGTCCAGGGGGGCGAAGTAGTACTGGCAGGTGTAGGAGTCTAAGTAAAGCCAGACGGTTTAGAAGCGGAAGTAGTGCCAGAAGGTCCAGGGGGGCGAAGTAGTACTGGCAGGTGTAGGAGTCGAAGTAAAGCCAGACGGTTTAGAAGCGGAAGTAGTGCCAGAAGGTTCAGGGGGCAAAGTAGTACTGGCAGGTGTATGAGTCGAAGTAAAGCCAGACGGTTTAGAAGCGGAAGTAGTGCCAGAAGGTCCAGGGGGGCGAAGTAGTACTGGCAGGTGTAGGAGTCGAAGTAAAGCCAGACGGTTTAGAAGCGGAAGTAGTGCCAGAAGGTCCAGGGGGGCGAAGTAGTACTGGCAGATGTAGGAGTCGAAGTAAAGCCAGACGGTTTAGAAGCGGAAGTAGTGCCAGTAGGTTCAGGGGGCGAAGTAGTACTGGCAGGTGTAGGAGTCGAAGTAAAGCCAGACGGTTTAGAAGCGGAAGTAGTGCCAGAAGGTCCAGGGGGGCGAAGTAGTACTGGCAGGTGTAGGAGTCGAAGTAAAGCCAGACGGTTTAGAAGCGGAAGTAGTGCCAGAAGGTTCAGGGGGCGAAGTAGTAATGGTAGGTGTAGGAGTCGAAGTAAAGCCAGACGGTTTAGAAGCGGAAGTAGTGCCAGTAGGTTCAGGGGGCGAAGTAGTAATGGCAGGTGTAGGAGTCAAAGTAAAGCCAGACGGTTTAGAAGCGGAAGTAGTGCCAGAAGGTCCAGGGGGGCGAACTAGTACTGGCAGGTGTAGGAGTCGAAGTAAAGTCAGACGGTTTAGAAGCGGAAGTAGTGCCAGTAGGTTCAGGGGGCGAAGTAGTACTGGCAGGTGTAGGAGTCGAAGTAAAGCCAGACGGTTTAGAAGCGGAAGTAGTGCCAGAAGGTCCAGGGGGGCGAAGTAGTTCTGGCACGTGTAGGAGTCGAAGTAAAGCCAGACGGTTTAGAAGCGGAAGTAGTGCCAGAAGGTCCAGGAGGCGAAGTAGTACTGGCAGGTGTAGGATTCGAAGTAAAGCCAGACGGTTTAGAAGCGGAAGTAGTGCCAGAAGGTCCAGGAGGCGAAGTAGTACTGGCAGGTGTAGGATTCGAAGTAAAGCCAGACGGTTTAGAAGCGGAAGTAGTGCCAGTAGGTTCAGGGGGCGAAGTAGTACTGGCAGGTGTAGGAGTCGAAGTAAAGCCAGACGGTTTAGAAGCGGAAGTAGTGCCAGTAGGTTCAGGAGGCGAAGTAGTACTGGCAGGTGTAGGATTCGAAGTAAAGCCAGACGGTTTAGAAGCGGAAGTAGTGCCAGAAGGTCCAGGAGGCGAAGTAGTACTGGCAGGTGTAAGATTCGAAGTAAAGCCAGACGGTTTAGAAGCGGAAGTAGTGCCAGAAGGTCCAGGAGGCGAAGTAGTACTGGCAGGTGTAGGATTCGAAGTAAAGCCAGACGGTTTAGAAGCGGAAGTAGTGCCAGTAGGTTCAGGGGGCGAAGTAGTACTGGCAGGTGTAGGATTCGAAGTAAAGCCAGACGGTTTAGAAGCGGAAGTAGTGCCAGAAGGTCCAGGAGGCGAAGTAGTACTGGCAGGTGTAGGATTCGAAGTAAAGCCAGACGGTTTAGAAGCGGAAGTAGTGCCAGTAGGTTCAGGGGGCGAAGTAGTACTGGCAGGTGTAGGATTCGAAGTAAAGCCAGACGGTTTAGAAGCGGAAGTAGTGCCAGAAGGTCCAGGAGGCGAAGTAGTACTGGCAGGTGTAGGATTCGAAGTAAAGCCAGACGGTTTAGAAGCGGAAGTAGTGCCAGAAGGTCCAGGAGGCGAAGTAGTACTGGCAGGTGTAGGATTCGAAGTAAAGCCAGACGGTTTAGAAGCGGAAGTAGTGCCAGTAGGTTCAGGTTGCGAAGTAGTACTGGCAGGTGTAGGAGTCGAAGTAAAGCCAGACGGTTTAGAAGCGGAAGTAGTGCCAGTAGGTTCAGGGGGCGAAGTAGTACTGGCAGGTGTAGGATTCGAAGTAAAGCCAGACGGTTTAGAAGCGGAAGTAGTGCCAAAAGGTCCAGGAGGCGAAGTAGTACTGGCAGGTGTAGGATTCGAAGTAAAGCCAGACGGTTTTAGAAGCGGAAGTAGTGCCAGAAGGTCCAGGAGGCGAAGTAGTACTGGCAGGTGTAGGAGTCGAAGTAAAGCCAGACGGTTTAGAAATGGAAGTAGTGCCAGAAGGTCCAGGGGGCGAAGTAGTACTGGCAGGTGTAGGAGTCGAAGTAAAGCCAGACGGTTTAGAAGCGGAAATAGTGCCAGAAGGTCCAGAGGTCAAAGAAACACAAGAAGACCTGAAAAGTTGATCGATAACATATGAAGTCATCATCAGTAAAGACTGATTCGTTAAAGGAATAAATTCTTAACTTACGGATACTTGACACTATAGTGTAGATATCGAAAGTCTACAGCCTGGTCGTAGACAGAAAGGTATGTTAGCATCTCACGAGTCTTGGATTAGAACTAATATTAGTAAAGCCATACCTTTAGAAATGGTCGAGAAATTTTATAAATGATTTCTCGTTAGACCATACTGGATAAGAAAAAACAGCATAAAATAAAGATCCCCTATGAGAATAAGAATTGGTCAATAGAGACACGATAGGACAGATGAAAGAGAGGGACCGAACCCAAGACTACATGAAGAAAGATGTAGATACAACTAAGGTCCTCAGGGTTGTTATACCTCCACTCCAATGTAGCTGATGAAAACGTTTATCCTTTTAAAACTTGTCCTTAGAGATACAATTTATCAAGTTTTAAATGGTAACACTTTTTAGTTGTAATTTACTTATATCATATTTTAGCTTCAGTGTACAATCCGTGAGTTTTGCTACAAAGACGGTTGCGGTATTTTCCCTGAACAAATATTGAAATTAATTTAAAAGCTATAATCCCGTACTAATGAAGCAAAGTTGGATTGTGCGCAGTTGATTATAAAGTGGTTGACCAACTTCACCCAGACAAGACGACCTTGAATATTACAGCTGATTTAAATAACTTCCTTTGCTTCTCCTTTCACTAAGGAATGCAGGTTAGGCAACCTTTAAGTACGGTAACACGTTATAGTAATAGCCTAGTAGGTCATTATCTATTTGTCCCTCGTTGTTTAAAGACGATAAACCTCTCGCTCATCATCCCCTTGTAAAGAAAAGAAGGAAAGGACTCCTAACCCTCGAATATACTAATAGGGGTGTAACGATTGCAACGGCATCGATACTGTTTCTGACCTGTGCTTATTTCGAGGCTAAACTCGCTCATCCCAGGTCTGGCCATGCAAACATTAGTTAGAATAACTATTAAGTCAAAGAGCTGGACTTGGATGTTATCCATTGTCAACTTGTCCCGATAAAACACGAAACTCCAAGACCCCAATGAACTAAACAGCCATGGTGTTATTTAGACATGAAATAAAGAAACCATAACACACCACGTTTGGTTCTGAAAATGGACGTATCACTTACTCCTCCGACTAGCGTGCTCTGTTCCACATAGCCGCTGTTCCGATCAGCTGTTAAGTGACACCGTCACAGCGTTAGGGTTGGAAGAGATGTTTACGGGAAATTTGATAGGCAAGATGAAAGAGATGTATCTAACCCATGAAAAGTGGTGTTGATCCAGGTAGAGTACATCGGGATTGCCATGTCCGTACTCATGATATGGAATCTCTTAGGGTAGGTTGTCATTTTGTTTATATGTACAGGGTGTTTTTAACTTTCTTATTAAGTAAGATTGCTAAACAAGGTTTGTCTCTCGGCAGTCAGAGGATACCAGTACATTACCTAACCAGTATATGAAGTATATAGGGTAAGTTTGGTAATTGCAAACAATTTCACCTCCGTTGTTTTACCGATCTTTACGTTTCCTGGTATACAGTCCGTCATGAGTCAAGTCCTCCGTTGAGGGAGGAGCCAAGTCGTCTACAGTGCACGGCGCGCCGATCCTTCTGCAGGTACGTTCATTTAAGACGCTCTGCATTTCATTTTGCATCACAGTTCCAATTAACGGACAATTTTGAAAATAAATACTTCCTTAGATGCTTTCCTTCTTTGTAAACTAATTATCAGAAAATTAAAAAAGAAAAAGAAATCAATATTTTCCCGACTAAATAAATAAATGCAATAGAAATCTTTCCCCTTAAATTGCAAGAAACTTCAATAAAAAACTAATAATTATTTTTGTAGTTGAGTATTATTATTGTTACAGGGGAAATGATTATTACCGTTAAATTATTATAATAAAATAATTACGTGTAAGTCATAAAACACCTACGCAATTACAAAACTACTATCGGTAGCCTCGCTCGGGGGTTAGCCTCATGCAGGGAGCTACTCTTGCTCACCTACTGGCAATGTCCAACCAAATGGACAAGTGGTATTCGACATGCTGTCCATCGTAGTTGTCGTCTGTACGAAGCAAGATGGCGGCCACAAAATTAAGGTGGGAACATGAAATTCGGTGTAGGGGACTGTAGTGTATTTATATAGAACACTATTCAAATTCAGAAAAATCGCATTACAAAATACAAAATGGCGGCTATTTTAAAATTTTTGTCCGTGTCTTGTGTTTTATTTTAATTTATAACACGTTAAATTGGATCAAAATTAGATTTAAATTCTACACGTAATGGTACCAACCCCCACCTCTCCATAGTGACAAACAGTAAAGTTTTAATTTTTAACCTAGATTGCCCAAGTAAAAGTGACATTTGTATAGCCGAGAATCGATAGGAGCAAGTCACAAACACGAGCGTGGTGAGTGAGGCACTCTTCATGAGCTTTCAAAACTAATGGACACTGTGTAACAGACTTACCCTCCGACTCCTTGATCTAAGGTCCAAGAAACCAACTTTTAGGCTTTACATTTAAGATGATCTGATGGCTCTCCTTAACTTGCTACGTGTAATATTATTTTAAAATGTAAATTAAAGCCAGGTTTACAACAGTATAGCTTTCTTATTTTCCTAGAGGGAATTAAGACTTCAGCGTGTACACACAAGCTGTGAAACAGATGTTTACAAACACATCCAGTATGTGGGTATGGATCCACTATAGTGAAACACCCACACATAGATTGATAAATATACCGTAAACATAACCTTTTACTTTCATTGAATGGATAAACAATGTGTTATGTAGGCGGGACTTTCACATTGCTATTCTAATTGAATACCCACATGGGTCTGCGTGCTATGTCTAACTGATAACGGAACCATCAGGGGCTGACTTAGATCGGACCTGAGGTAACCTAGCTGGATCTACGCATTTATTGGGTAGTCTTGGGTTAGATCACTTTCATTCATCTTTCCCATCAGATCTCTTTTATTCTCTTCTTAATTAGACGTTATTAGAGTTATTCAAAGGGTGGAAGTTTTTATTTTATGTTCTTTTCTTCTTTTTTTTAAGGATTATGTCCAAGAGGTTCGTTTGACCTAGCGATGTTGATACTCGGGTGAAATAGATACTCGCAATACTCGGCTTCGAATTATTTCAATACTCGTATTATTAGTTCGACATCGAGTATCTGCGCAGAATGATTATGCGCATTATGTGTGGGTGTGTTATATTTCTGTTAGACTGATCCACCAAGTAGGCTATTTATTTTTTTAAACAATATGTGATTGACACTTGTAATACGTAATTAAATGTTATCCTGCCTCGACACAAATTCAGTAATTAAACGTAAGTACAATTATTACCAACATTAATAATTTAGTTATTATTTAAAATAAGTTAATTTACTATATTTTTTTATAAAGATGGTAACCTATAAATATTTATTTAAATATAAGTAATAACAATTAAATAATAATTTAATTTACTTTTTGTTAATGTGGAAATAAATTAATATTATTGTTATTTTAAATTGAACTTGTTACCGAATCTAAATTATTATAACTCAAAATCGTAATGTTTAATTAATGTGTAGTGAAAAATCAGTTTAGAAACAAATATAACCAAAGTAGAAACACCGAGCATTTTGTTTGGAATTGACACAACACTAACGAATATTGTTGTCCGAGGATACTCGCACATTACCTTATTGTTCCTAGTTACGAGGATTTTGTCCGAGTATTTTAATACGAAACCGAGGATTTTAATATTCGGACTCTTCCGAGGATTTTGATACTCGGAATCACCGAGTATTTTAATTCGAACTCGCACATCACTAGTTTGACCATATCTAGAGGTCTTTTTGTGTAATATAAAACAGAATATTCAGTTTTTTTAAATCAACTTGAACTATTTTTATCAAATTTTGTTAAACTGTTAAGGTACCAGACAAAACACGTAGCGTGTATGATTTCCAAACTAACGAAATAAACACTAACAGCTGACGGTTTCATTTTTGTTTTATCCACATTTTTCATTAACTTTTATTTTATTTTTCTCCTTGTCTGGTTTGGATTATAAGGTTTTATTGAAATAGCTTTCGTCGATAATTAAATTTATACGACGGTGTCGAAGGTACGTTTTAAAAACTGAATCATCCATCTGTGTTATTTGTAGTCTGTACGGTGCTATGCCACCTAAACTGCTTACCTTTGGTTATGGTTTGGCTGTATCAACAGGTGATTACAAGGTGTTCCGATATGCTACACAGTTGTATTTCTTAGTATTTTACCAATGTGGAACCAGTAGAGATTTGTTAGATTCCTACTTATGTGAATTCATGTAGCAAGGATGAAGAACTGTTTGATATCAATTTATAATAGGCTACAGAACAATAAAGTGTGTATTATGAATTAAATTTGGTTAGGTTAGGTTAGGAAACCTTCTGGATGAGAATGTTTGAGTGGGGGTTCTCTTATTGAACAGACCTGCACTACAGGGCTTGATGTATTATTACGGTGGACATTTAGTTATAGAAGTTTACAGTATATTATGAGGCAGGTATCGATGATATAAAAGCTATTGTTTACAGTCATAAATCTTTATGGCCGGATCCAGGTTTAATGTGATTTTATGATCGCACATGTTACATAGTCAAACACATATCCTGCGTAGGTATAGGGTCAAAAAATAGATTTCAACTTTTATGTAAATATATCAGTTTTGTGGTCCTTGAGTCCAAATAGTGCTTTTATAGCTCATTTATTTTACGGAAAATGCTTTTTTACGATTTTCTCAATTTTTTTTTTAAGTGTAGGCTCTAAGAATCCAACCAAAACGTATTGGTCGCCATCTTTTCTAAAATGCCGGTTTGGTTTGTGAATTATTTCAAATGCCTCGGAAGTGTTATAAAAAACGTAATTTATCAAAATCTGTTCTACCGATTTCTTTCAAAGTTAGTAAATTATGAAGATTAATCGCCCGAACCCGTGTAAAAAATCCCAAACTTTTAAGCTTCAGAAATAATTGGTACAAAACAAAGATGAACCTTGTCCGCCATCTTTAAAAGTTCGATTTACGCTGAGGATGGATATTTATTGTATAATAGTTATTTTATTATTACATCCGTGTTAATTTTTATTTTTCAGCCGACAACTACTGACATCATTCCAAAAACCACTATTTAGGCTCAAAAGGTTCAATTCCGCGCGTCGACACTACTTTTTGATCCATCTCATAACTGTCCATATACTATTTGTAATCTTTCTGTAAACCTGTGTAAGTACTGGGTTGGGTGAGGGCCGTCAAATTTTAATATATAACCAACTGAAGTATTTCCTTGGCAATCCCGAGGGATGCTACCTGGATCTTATTTCACGTAATCTTGGATAGATCGTTTTTTTTTCATCGAGACAGAGGTTATCTAAAGCAGGAATAATGCTGTTTTGTAACATTTGTAAGAGATGCTGGTGACAGTTCACTTAAATAAAAATGGTCTAACAATACCTCTTGAAGATATAAACCACACCATACTGTTAGGCCTGCTAAATTAAGGGCTTCTATTCAATTACGTATAGATTTGCTTTGTCAAGTAAACACAATTCTGTCTCTCTACGTTCAAGAAAGGTATTGTCACGTCATGATGATAGTGGGGTGGAGCCCCATCTTGTTGATAGTACACTTCATCGAGACAGAGGTTGTCTAAAGCAGGAATAATGCTGTTTTGTAACATTTCTAAGAGATGCTGGTGACAGTTCACTTAAAGAAAAAATGGTCTAACAAAACCTCTTGAAGATATAAACCACACCATACTGTTAGGCCTGCTAAATTAAGGGCTTCTATTCAATTACGTATGGATTTGCTTTGTCAAGTAAACACAATTCTGTCTATTAATTGTTGCATTAAGTTTAAAGGTGGCTTCAACCGACCAAACAATTAAATGTTCAGACTTTTCATTAGTCCCGATACCATTCACAAAACTCTACTCTCTTGTCTGTATCGTCTTCATTTATTGTATGATAAATCTTAGGATGTATGTATAAGCTTGTAAAATTCTATGAATACTGTCTTTTTAATATAAGTGTTACAAAAACATTGCCTGAATAAAGCGGTATTATCATTACTCGTTGAGGTCCAGACAGTCCTTTCTTTACATTTCCCACTATTTCATAAGTTTCAAATCCTTGTAACTGTTTTCCTCGTCGGTGGTGGTGTTCCTACAAAGTCTTTGAACCTCTGTAACATTCTCAGTCTTCCAGTAATACTACAAAACTCACAGACGTTGGTAAAAAGACAACTGAACTTCAGCCATGTTTGTAATGACAACAATGAAAATAGATGTTTTCAATTATCACCTGATTTGGTTTTGCTATTTCTATCTGTATAAGTTTCCTAGTAACAAACATTCAAATAGTGAGATACTCTGTATTTTATAGTGAAATGAGATATATTAGATCCCTACAAGATCTGGGTTGGGTTGATACCACGATGACGGCCGTCAACTTTCATAATGTATATTTGAACAGTTTTCTCCCCACCTCTCGATGTGTCGGCGCATCGATTTAACCCACTTTGCATTGTTAAACTTACGGTTCAATGCACATAGGCTGGCTATTGTGTTAAAACACAATACAGTAATGCTATGAGAATGAAAATTGGAATTATTTGTTATCAGAATTTGTTTCTTAAAAATACAGAGTCTTCTCCCCCCCCCATCGAAAATATTTTATTTTTCAATTGAAAATATGTAAGCACTTCCAGAGATAAAAGGCAACTAATATTAAAACATGCGCTATGGACGTTATTATAATTTATATTAAATCAAATCTATAGTACTTATCCAACCTCATCATACAATGTAATACAAGTAGATTCTCTACTGTGGCATTGTAGGATATTTAAATCTTGAGGCCTTATCCAGAAGGTTAAGTTTGTTAGACAGGTTTCTGAATTATGTATATCATTACTTTCTTCACGTCGAAGATGTAAACCTCGACTCGCTACGCTCGTGTCGGATCTCATAATAATACGAAATTACAATGTTAACAATAACTTTGATATTTGTCATGTAGAGAAGTGGGGTTGGTATCATTACAGTATCTAATTTAATGTTATAAGTTGAATAACATAATACATTGAACAAAAAACTGTTTAAAATGGGCGCCATTTAGATTTGTATCTGAATTTCAGTAGGAATTTTTCACGTTCCTATTTTAATTTTTATTCCCGTTATCGTGCTTACGTACATACAACAACGACGACGGACGGACGGACAAGATGTCGGAAATCAATTTGCTGACGTCCATAAAACGTAAAGATCAGTAAAAAACCGAGGTCGATATTGGTGACGATTATCAAACTTGCTCTATACTGGGTAAGTAATATGACTATTTAATGTCGTATATAGATTGTATTTCACGTAAATAATAATGAATTATATTAATACAGTAAAATAGTTTCTTACCTAACCTAACCTCCCTTTAATACAAGTTGGGATAGGTTAATTTGTTTTTAATTCGTATCCCCATTCCCGTCATAATGGAAAGTTAAATTATTGCCAAAAGTTGTATTACGCATGCGTAATTATTAAACATCATTTAGTTAAGTTGTAACTTTTATTTTATCTCTCATAATTAATTAGAAATAATTTTAATGGTTGCGGAGGGAGGGGGGATGTAAAAGACCCGAAATATAGTCACATAAAGAATTGTCAGAAATGACACGTGGACTGTTTTAACCCGGAAGTGGCTTCAAACGGAAACATATGTTAAAGGTGTACAACATTTATTTAGTGACTATTTGTAGCAAAGGTGGCGGTGTTGAGAACAAAGGGTTGTCACAACAGGAAGTATGTTGTGATCTTTATTCTGAAGCTATTACTCAGGATGTCCCAGAAGGAAATGTGGAGTAAAATGTATGAAAGCATTTAGGGTCTGTTTAGGAAGAGGACGTCCATTCGAACAGTGGCACCCAGAAGGTTTTCTAACCTAACTAACTTTACACAATATATATGAATACACACTTTATTGTTCCCCAATATAAATAAATGTCCCTCTCCAGATGGTGTCAAACAGATCTTCATCCTTGTTCCTACCTCGCCACATAAGTAGGAATCTAACAAATCTCTACTGATTTCACATTCTTGGTAAAATACCGTCCTTAATACACGCCAACCAACGTTTCAGCTGTTCTGTCAGGTCAGGTTATGTCTGTTCTATTTATGTCAATAGAAAATTGTTTACGAGTGGCGGAGAACAGACACAAAATTTCATGTAAACGTTCATTATCAGGTGTCGGTCATTTTCTGTTTTGTCAAAAAATAATAACTTTAAAAATTAATAATTGTTCCAGTCAAAATTAACTCTAAACATTTTTCATATTACTTTCTACCAGTATACCAAGAATCAAAACTTTATCTTTTGAAATGTTTAATATTGAATATCTCTAAAAATTATTAACTTTGTAATAAATATAAAACAGCCACCATTTTGAAAATTTATAAGATAAAGTTTCGATTTTTGGTATACTGGTAAAACGTATGACAAATGTATATACCGAATTTCAACTCTAAAAAGTTAATAATTTCAAAAGTTATCATTTTTTTTGAAGGAGAAAAAAAACAAAAAAAACACAAAATGGCCGTCAGACGGATAAATGAAGTGTTTCTGGGACCTGAACTTTGTGTATAGGGTGATCATTTTGTCGTCCTTACTATTGGTATCTTGTAATTATTGATTATATGCAATCTTTATAATATGAAGGTTCTTTTTGTGTTAAAGTAAAAAAATTGTTTTGCTAATTTAAAAAAAAAAGACGGCATTTTTCAAAATTAGTACACTGTACGGCCATTCCTGCATATTCGATACAACAATAAATGACAAAACACAATTATTATGGTTATAAAATATAAAGTTAATTATATATCTGAATAAAATGATATAAATTCTATGATCGTGGCAATAAAATGTGTACGCCATTTTCAAGGGACCTTTTATGGTCTGGTTTTGCCTTTGTTATTAACTGTTTGGTTTTTCAGTATCAGATACGATATACGTCATGCTGCCTCTAGGTTTTGGTTTGATTCCTTCATTGAATCAAGTAAATCATATTTTAGGCCAAAACTTTAATCCAATTACTATCATATTATTCACATTAGCCCAGGCTACGCCTAACCTGAAATTGTCTTGAGTAATTGAATTATTAAAGCTGATGAACCCAATCAGCTGTTTTATCTGTTATTTTAGGCAAATAGTTGCTATGGTAATAAATTTAAACACGACTACAAAATCATTATGTAAATCCTAACTCAATATTTTCAAAGATATTATTTATATTTATTAGAATACTCGACATTGAGCAAACTTTATATAATATTAAAGATTTTTTTTTTATATAAAAATAGACAATTATTTTCGCTTTCTTTCTGAAATAATCGAGTTCATGACTCTGTAATAATAATACAGATTAAACAATAACATTATAATGTTTATCAGCAGAAATGTACTCAGCTGTGGTATCCACAATTGATATTTGGCAATTTAATACAGGGAAACAATTGAACTTTAAGGACGACACCTGAATATCAATAAAAATAATGAAGAATGTCGGCAAATATTTAGACGAATTCCCGTAATTCCCATTGTTGGACCAAGATAAACATTATTTAATTAGGCGTAGTCTATGATGTCTAAATACCAACGCAGGAATAAAATTAAATAAATAATTTGTGGAACATATAAAAACTGCTTCAAATTTACTGTAAATATAAGCAGGTGTTAGTTAATTATCGGGGGAAACCCCCAAATATCAACTGTGGGGCCGTTATAAAATTAAGTTAGATTTGTAGTAAAATGTGAAGAATAATTAATGATACAAACTAGGTGTGCAAAATCACAAGTAAAAAAAAAATAATAATAAGGCGTAATTGGTAATTTGACAGCTCCATTTTAATGAAATATGATTGACGCTGAGTAGAAAGCAAAGCAAGTTAAGGCCCTATTTAATTTTTTTTCCCAAAGACATGGGGTTCATTTCCAATTTTTAACTTAAAACTTCCGAATTGAGAAGTTTTAATAGTTTTTCTTGGTTTTGATAATGTGAACCAATGTTTTTGCATAGTTGACTTTTATTGTAACACATTTTCTTAAACAAATTTGATTTGATGTGTTTGAAGTTGAATTATAATTTAACACGGGTTTATAGGTAAGTGATGGAGTTTACAGGTTATAAAGTTATAATATTTGTGACAAGTCTTAATGTTTTGGCACTTTAACGTTTTCTATTTGTGTCATTCTGTTATTTTGCCAGAACTTCACTTCCCACTTCTTTGTTATTCTTTCCAGGTTGAAACAGCTGATGTCTCTAATGATTATTATAAATTGAAAAAAACTGGAGAAATTAATCAATCGTTACTCTTGATAGAATAAAAATTGAACACGAATAGTACGTTTATTTATTCAAAGTCGTCTCAACGACAAAGTCGCCATCTTCAGTGATATAATAACTAAACTCTGACTTATTGTTAGTTATACAGTCGACTCTCGCTAACTCGAAATTCGTATGACTACAATTTTTTTTTCGAGTTACGTGTAGTTCGACTTAGGCATAGTTCGAGTTATAGAGGTCATTCTTGACTAAATTCGACTTACGGAGGTAACGAGATATAGAGGTAAACCAAATAAAAATTCGAGTTACAGAGGTAAAGAATAGTGTACTGTACTGTACTTTATTCCCTCTAAAAGCTAAGCTTTTAACTGTATCGATATTACTCTATCAATAGAAAATAGGTGTATTTAGAGTATACATAATAAAATACGTGTGAATACACGGTAAACAGTACAGTCCTTATATTAATGTCACTGATTAAAAAAGTCCGTAATCTTCCTCTGATTAAGACTGTTGGCAGCACGTTTGTCAATCATATTTTCGATTGAAACAATCGAAGTTAACACACTGTCTGGTGCATCACTGGTTTTTTCCTAAAAACTTACGTAAAGAACGTACTGCAGCTTTGGCTTCTTTAGGTGTAATGTCTGCTGGCTCCTCTTCCTCGTTTTCTTCGTCAGAAGGAGCATCCTCATCGTTGCTTGAGATATAGAGGTAACCTTCGACTTGTGGAGGTAGAGTGCAAATTGAATTCGACTTATCTACTGAACTTCGAGTTATAGAGGTAATTTTTGTGTCTCTTCGACTTATAGAGGTAAAATATAATCGTGAAATTATTTCGAGTTATGTATTGTTATTTTTTCGACTTAGACAGGTTTTTCCAAGGGGATTGAAAATAATTCAAGATATCGAAGATTTCGAGTTATCGAGGTTCGAGAGTAGTAAGTAACCGGGGTCTGGTCAGACAGTAAACAAAGCAAAGGTCACGGTCCAAAGGTCAAAGATAAGAACTAGCGACTTTGAGAACGTACTGGCGCCATTGTGTAAACAAAGATAAGAGATTACTTTATGTACATAGTAAATATAGATTAGTGTGTAAATAAAGAGTTCTTCCAGAGCGATTTCTATCTATCAAAGTTCAACCGGAGTTTAGGTATTGTGTAAACAAAGATAAGAGATTACTTTATGTACATAGTAAATATAGATTAGTGTGTAAATAAAAAGTTCTTCCAGAGCGATTTCTATCGATCAAAGTTGAACCGGAGTATAGGACATGATTAATTGTCGACGTCACACCCGCGAAATTTAAAATTATAAAATATATTGAAATAATTAGTTATTAAAGTTATTACAGTATAAAATACTGTGACTAATGAAAATTTGAAATCACAGATAAAATGACCATAAGTAGAAGACGTTTGGGTCAGTATGTAAACAAAATAAGGTTGGCGCCATTGTGTAAACAAAAGATAAGAGATTACTTTATGTACATAGTAAATATAGATTAGTGTGTAAATAAAGAGTTCTTCCAGAGCGATTTCTATCGATCAAAGTTGAACCGGAGTATAGGACATGATTAATTGTCGACGTCACACCCGCGAAATTAAAAATTATAAAATATATATAGTGTTATCAGAGATGAGAGACTACAAGTTAGTGTATGTAAATATTGATAACAAATAACGAGTACAAAGTTGATGTAAATAAAATGTTGTGGTCAGAGGGCTTCTTAATGTTTATAGAATGTTATTGATTGATATCTAATTAGTCAATAATTGAAATATCATTATTTTTATTTCTATATATATATATATATATATATATATATATATATATATATATATTATTTATATTTATGTTCAGTGTAGTGTTAATAAATGCAAGTGTTCTTAAACGAGTTAATGCGGAGATAATTCTTTTTTTAATACAGCGTTCAATAAATTGAATAATAATATACTGTTATATTTATAATTTATTTGTAGACGTTGAAATATAAAACATTGAAATAATAAATGTATCAACGCTGTTAAATATGAAATTGTTTCTAGTACAGATTGCTTTGATTGAGCATGATCATTATATTTCTAGTTGGATATATATAAGCCTATATATATTAAACTTCTACTTGTCACGTACCTTTAATTTATAAAATATCTATTTATTAATACAATTATATTAAACTATTATTTTTTATGTTTTATTTTTAAACTGAAAGTGTTAGTTGAATTTTCATTAGGTTTGGAAGAAATTATATAGTTAAACAGGTAAAATAAAAATAAAATAATAATAATCTCGTGGGATTGTGCCAGGAATATGAGGGACGTAGCACAAACAATTCACTTTTTTCCACTTTATTGACTGACAATTAGAAAAATAAATCCCAGTCAAGCTGCGGTACATGGCACCACGCGGAACACAATTACCTATTATCTTCGCCTACAGTTTATTTATTTAACTAATATTAAACCTTATTCATAGAGTACGCAAATGTAGAGGTAAATCATAAAATAATAATCTGTTACTAACAATATTGAGCAACATTGAATTAACCTAACCTAATGAAATTTCTCAATTAATGATTAAAATAAAACTTACTCTTCGATTTTATTAACGTATTTGTGATAAATTGTGTTTAAGTTTAGTTTTATTTATATGAAAACTTCTTACACATTAGGCTCAATTTTATTTATTCGTTATAATTATAAGATTTTATGAAAATAAGATTTTTTATTTATTTATTTTTTTTTTATTATTTTTTTTTTACATTAAGTTTATTTGAAAAGAATAAACACTTGTTTTACTCCTCTTCTCGCACTGTTAGATAATAAACATAGAATAGCTGTATGGGTTTTCTTATTTTCAGTGTTCACACTATTCATTACATATATTCAATAATGTCATGGCGATGCATTTGTTCTCATACTTTCTTGAAAACAGTAAGTATTGTCCAGCACAAATAACACCTAAATAATTAACATAAATAGTTTTTATGTTATGTATCTTTGTCATTCAAAGAAGAGATGAAAATATATAACTACATTTTAAAAACCAGCTTCAAAAACAAACTTTTATCGCTATTTCGTCATGCTGCATAAATCATCTTTCAACATGAGAAAGCAACTGGCTCTCAAAAAATATCCGTGTAAGCAAAATGTCGAAAATTTTTTTACTTTCATTTTTGACTTTTTATGTTACAAACATCTATTTCCAGTGTAAGACTAAAAAGTAGAGTGAAATCAGGGCATCACCTTGACAGATTTACCATGTGTGTTTTATCACACAACCGTTTTATAATCTGCATTTGCAGAATCAAATATTTATCTCTATCTGGAGGCATAATAGAAGTGGTGTCCTATAGTAAGTAACTAAACTATTGTGATAGATAAACATTGACTGATACAATGTTATTAAACAGAAGTTAGTCGAGTTAAACTTGTAAGAGAACTTCTGGTACTACTTGTAACCATTAGACTAATAATTATTCCTTCTACTTCTCTAATTATTAGTATAGTTAACTTTCAAGTTATTAGACATATAGATGCGAATTTACCATTAGATGAGATACTAACTTTGCTTACATATAACATCTTCAATTATTATTAGTTTAGATTTTTGCTGGTTTGGTTTGTATTATCACTATTTTTCTAAAATATTACTGAAAGTATAATCAACAGTAAAATGTTTAATATTTTTGAAATAAAATGTCAATAGAAAATATTTTAAATGGTTTATTTATAATAAATATTGGTTTGTTTAACTCTTATATATATATATAGTTATTTCTTCGATTTACATATGACTTGAAGAAAAAAGCTTATGAACAATATTTACTTATATTCCTACATTATATACACATTTTGATTGAAAATTTACAAAGATTATTTAAAATGCGTAGGCCTATATAGTTTCATAATAGTTATATGAAATGATTGTCTTCGTGTGTTATTGATGGGGAAACGTAATGTAATATAAATACATTAGAATATTCAACGCCTATACTTTAAAAAGATAAATTACATGTTTAGAGGTTTTGGTTTTAATAATAAACTTAAAACATATGTCTTTCAAATTTAGGTAATAATAAAAAGAAGTATTGTTTTACGTGCCAATATGTTTGACACTAAAACGTTTCTACTGTTCTATATTACTTAAAGTGAAATATAAAAATTCTGTCACGAAGATTCATTGAGATGTAATAAATGGTAAATATATACATAAAAATAAAACGTTTAAAATGTGTTTGTTGACGATGAGAGTAAAATATGGTAATATGTAAAATATGGAGATAAGTAATTTCATTACAAGTAGCTACTAAAAATTTAACATCACAAACCATAATCAATGTACGTTTTCCAGAACCACTCACATCCTCATTTGTTATTATTTACAAATTTGCAGCAACGATTTCACAAATCAAGATTCATTGAAACGCCTCATTCTTTAAAATAAGCCTACAATAACACTAATTAACTAAAACATAATATAAATAACCTTATTAATCATAATTAATTATAAGATTTAAATGTTAATTTTAGATTGTGAAACGGCGATGTCCATTAATGAAAAATAATATATATCTCTGAGAAGCTCAATTATATTTACTATGTTTTGGCAATTTCGAGTCACTCAATCTGAATATATTCCTTGTTAATGGACCATTTAGTAAAAAATCCCTCTCTTACGTCTTACTCGGTCAGATCCATGTTCCTTTCAATCCTATGGTCAGAGATTAGAGTGAGCGCATGCGCAATAGTATCTAACCAAGCTATAAAAAACAATTCGCCAAGGGTTGTTAATCAGTTCTTAAGTAACATGGATGTCAAACCCAGCAAGAGACGTACACCATACGAAAGGAATAAGAAAATCAACTTTAAAACTAATTTAATTCCGGAAAAAACAGACAAATTAGACCAAAATATGGAAAAGAAAATCGTTAATAGAACTCTGCCTGTGCTACTTTTGAATACGTGGTATTCTCTTAATAAAAGTCAAAGGAAAGTAGCTATAATTGGTTTGGATATTGAAAATATGTTTGAACCAAGATTGCAATTACGTAAATCAGATTCAAATAGTGGAGTTTCACTAAGTATTTCTGAATGGAATATTTTACTACAAAAGTCTGAATTAATTTCCAATTTTTTCATGTGTAAAAAACAAAGTTATGAAAATTTTGATTTGGATAAGCATCAAGTTGTGTTTCAAATGATGTACGGTAAAAAATCTATTTTAATTCGTGAACTAATCTGTATTCAACCTCAGCTTTATCTACCAGATACACTCATTATTCAGGAACCTACATGGAAAGGATTGTTACAGATGTCACAGTGCGTTTCAAACTACTTCAACTTTTGTACTATGATGTCATCAAATGTGTTCAACTGTTTTCAAGATGTTAAAAATATTGTAGTGAATAACTTATTAACAAATGTACCAGCAGATGTAGTAAAAGAAGATTCTATTGTTAAAACTTATTTAGTGAAATGTTTGGATGAATTAGACATAAATGTTATAAAATGTGAAACAAATAATAAAGACTTGATTTTATCTGAAATTAAAATAATGTGTTTAGATACTTTTGTAAATTATTTAAGATTACACTTGTTTTATAAAGATATGAATGAATGTATATAATTATTGTTTCCAACATGTAAAACCTTTGTATACATACTATGTACCATTAAGTATTATTTTTCAATAAAATATTATTATAAATTTCACTGTTATTATTATTTAAAAGCCTGTATTAAAATAAGGAGAATGAAATAATGAAGTCTTATACAGAGTTCAATTCTTATAATTATCAAATAAATAAATATATATATATATATATATATATATATACACACACACACACACAAATACAATAATAACAAAATATATAACAGATTATACAATAAAACTATTTAAACAAGAATATATACAACATATTAAAAATGTCTTTGCCGTTTATTAGGCGGCTCGTCATTTTCTTCTTCACAATTATTTTCTATGTTTCTTTTTAAATAATAGTTATATAAAAATAATGTCATTGAATCGGCTCCCTCTGTTACACTTTCGTCCCCGCTTGAATACGGAATTACTTCATCGTATTCTTCTACTACTACTTCTTCTTCTTCTTCTTCATTACCCTCCTCACCTTCAAAATTTTCTTCCTCCTCCTCTTCTGTCAAATCTATTACATCGTCATCACTCCACGACAACCACCACTCGTCCATCCCAACCAACTCCTCAAACAAACTTTCATCCTCCTTCCACCATTCTTCTAAACCAGCCATTCTAAAAAACTCACTGAACCTCTATATAACCACAAGCAAAATAATAAAATTCTATTTCCTTACATCGTTTATAAAGGTTTACCCCCTACTCTTTGTTACAATAAATAGTTATTTAAACGACTTTTGCCCACAAGTAAATACCAATATGAAGTTTACAAACAAAATGTTAGTCACATCTACATGATTTTTATACATGTGTCAAAGTAAATATTAATCTGAACTTTACACTAAAAGTTAATTGTTTGATAATCAAACAGTATATAGTTTAATGTTCTAAGATAATATGGTAAGTTAATACTCAGAATGGTGTCTCACATCTTCCTCCTGCCGCTAAGGGACAACGACATTTTATTTAAAAGGTGTGTTACAGGAAAGTTGGTTTTTCAACTAGGTTCCGATCTCAATACTTTAGTTGATGAAATAGAAATTATAAAATATAAACTTCACGGAAAAGTGTTAACTGTAATTGTATTAGTAAACGGCTCAAAGCATAAAATAATTATTGATCGATTTGATGTGAGAGTTAAATTAAAATTTGTAATCACGTTTCCGTGCCATCGAGAAAATGTATGGCAAATATACATTGAAACTAGTTTTGACGGTGGTATACAGAGGGTGACAGCTTTAAGTAGCATACGTCACCATTCCTTGTTAAGAAGACTTCTGCATGGAGATGATCAATTAATGGCTTACAACGATGATGATGGTTACGATTCAGGACACTCAGAGGAACATTCCGACCAAGGTGAAGAAGAAGTTAATATGGAAGATGATATTGAACAAATACTAAACATTATGTAAATTATGATTTTATATATATTAATATTATTTTAAAACATTATTGTAAATTTCATTGTTATTATTATTATTTGAGATCATTCATTAAATAATGCATCACACATACTATGTTTAAATAATTCAGTTATTTGAAAGTGTTAATATTTTTATTTTAAAACATATTTTAGATTATGTTTGGAAATGTTTATAAATTATTTTAGATTGCAAATGTTTTATAACGATATTAATGAATGTACGGTATGTATTTTTTGAAAAATATTGATTTTAAAAATGTTAAATAAAGTATTTGTATGAAGATGTTTGTAATTTCTTTTAGATTGCTATTGTTTTATAAAATGTTTATATCCTTTGTATCCAATTATGAATACAATATACAAAAATATTATATAAACTACTTTGTAATTATTTGATTCCTTTATAATTAAACATAAGGTATTTGAAATAAGAAGCCTATAAGGAGGAACTATTTTAACGATACTTATTCTGACGATGGTTACGACTCAGGACTTACTGGAGAACGATCCGATCAAAGCGAAATTGAAGAGGAAGTTCATGTAGATGATGATGAAATTCAACAACTCTTTAATCGAATGTAAATCATTCACATAATGTAACGTATTACAAATACTATGTTTAAAGTAGATCATTTATTAAAAATGTGTTATCATTTTTTCTTGTTTTAAACCTATTTAAATAAATAATAGAGTAATGCATATCATATAATTGAAGTATATGTATGACATTTAACATTTTTAGCTACCGTATCGCCATTTTTCAATGTTGCCCAGGAAGCACCACGAGGAGGTGGTAACCATCACTTCCCACTTAACCTAACATGCATTAAATGTAGCTTGTACTAATAACTAAATACATTAAATTAAGAGTCTAATTCAATTAAAGTTTATTATAAAACATGTAAAAATAACTTTAAACTAATCTTAAATCATACAAACTTAAAACTAATGTTATACATCCAATCGCTAAAAACGATATATAAGTCTACAATAATATCTTAATAAAATATCACAATATACAGATTTTTAACATATATATTATTTACATATACATAATACTATTAAAACATAACATAACTATGTACAGTTATCAAAAAATTAAAAACTTTAGACATTACTAAAACACATGGCATTGTTCTATTATAAAATATGTTATACGAAGAATTATTACTAAAATTTGTTTTACAACTATGTATGCAGATATATATTTCAATATGATATAAACAGTATATTAATTTATAAAATAAAAATATTTAAACTAATTTTTAACAGTAGCTAAATTTAAACATAATATACACTATAGACATTATAAAATTACAAGTGATCAGAGACAAGAAATATGGCAGATCCTGTGTCAAATTAAAATTTTTTTCCTTTATTAATAGCTATTATGTTTCTAAAAATTAAACTATCGGTGTTAGCTGCCCTGTTTCACAGTTAATCCGTTATATGAAATTCACAAGAGCTCTCGCATTACCGATAATGTGCTAGCGCGCGTGTGTGTGTGTGTGTAAAGTTAAAATATTAACACATTTATACTAATGTTATAGTACAAATAAATGTGTTAATATTTTAACTTTACACACACACACACGCGCGCGCTAGCACATTATCGGTAATGCGAGAGCTCTTGTGAATTTCATATAACGGATTAACTGTGAAACAGGGCAGCTAACACCGATAGTTTAATTTTTAGAAACATAATAGCTATTAATAAAGGAAAAAAATTTTAATTTGACACAGGATCTGCCATATTTCTTGTCTCTGATCACTTGTAATTTTATAATGTCTATAGTGTATATTATGTTTAAATTTAGCTACTGTTAAAAATTAGTTTAAATATTTTTATTTTATAAATTAATATACTGTTTATATCATATTGAAATATATATCTGCATACATAGTTGTAAAACAAATTTTAGTAATAATTCTTCGTATAACATATTTTATAATAGAACAATGCCATGTGTTTTAGTAATGTCTAAAGTTTTTAATTTTTTGATAACTGTACATAGTTATGTTATGTTTTAATAGTATTATGTATATGTAAATAATATATATGTTAAAAATCTGTATATTGTGATATTTTATTAAGATATTATTGTAGACTTATATATCGTTTTTAGCGATTGGATGTATAACATTAGTTTTAAGTTTGTATGATTTAAGATTAGTTTAAAGTTATTTTTACATGTTTTATAATAAACTTTAATTGAATTAGACTCTTAATTTAATGTATTTAGTTATTAGTACAAGCTACATTTAATGCATGTTAGGTTAAGTGGGAAGTGATGGTTACCACCTCCTCGTGGTGCTTCCTGGGCAACATTGAAAAATGGCGATACGGTAGCTAAAAATGTTAAATGTCATACATATACTTCAATTATATGATATGCATTACTCTATTATTTATTTAAATAGGTTTAAAACAAGAAAAAATGATAACACATTTTTAATAAATGATCTACTTTAAACATAGTATTTGTAATACGTTACATTATGTGAATGATTTACATTCGATTAAAGAGTTGTTGAATTTCATCATCATCTACATGAACTTCCTCTTCAATTTCGCTTTGATCGGATCGTTCTCCAGTAAGTCCTGAGTCGTAACCATCGTCAGAATAAGTATCGTTAAAATAGTTCCTCCTTATAGGCTTCTTATTTCAAATACCTTATGTTTAATTATAAAGGAATCAAATAATTACAAAGTAGTTTATATAATATTTTTGTATATTGTATTCATAATTGGATACAAAGGATATAAACATTTTATAAAACAATAGCAATCTAAAAGAAATTACAAACATCTTCATACAAATACTTTATTTAACATTTTTAAAATCAATATTTTTCAAAAAATACATACCGTACATTCATTAATATCGTTATAAAACATTTGCAATCTAAAATAATTTATAAACATTTCCAAACATAATCTAAAATATGTTTTAAAATAAAAATATTAACACTTTCAAATAACTGAATTATTTAAACATAGTATGTGTGATGCATTATTTAATGAATGATCTCAAATAATAATAATAACAATGAAATTTACAATAATGTTTTAAAATAATATTAATATATATAAAATCATAATTTACATAATGTTTAGTATTTGTTCAATATCATCTTCCATATTAACTTCTTCTTCACCTTGGTCGGAATGTTCCTCTGAGTGTCCTGAATCGTAACCATCATCATCGTTGTAAGCCATTAATTGATCATCTCCATGCAGAAGTCTTCTTAACAAGGAATGGTGACGTATGCTACTTAAAGCTGTCACCCTCTGTATACCACCGTCAAAACTAGTTTCAATGTATATTTGCCATACATTTTCTCGATGGCACGGAAACGTGATTACAAATTTTAATTTAACTCTCACATCAAATCGATCAATAATTATTTTATGCTTTGAGCCGTTTACTAATACAATTACAGTTAACACTTTTCCGTGAAGTTTATATTTTATAATTTCTATTTCATCAACTAAAGTATTGAGATCGGAACCTAGTTGAAAAACCAACTTTCCTGTAACACACCTTTTAAATAAAATGTCGTTGTCCCTTAGCGGCAGGAGGAAGATGTGAGACACCATTCTGAGTATTAACTTACCATATTATCTTAGAACATTAAACTATATACTGTTTGATTATCAAACAATTAACTTTTAGTGTAAAGTTCAGATTAATATTTACTTTGACACATGTATAAAAATCATGTAGATGTGACTAACATTTTGTTTGTAAACTTCATATTGGTATTTACTTGTGGGCAAAAGTCGTTTAAATAACTATTTATTGTAACAAAGAGTAGGGGGTAAACCTTTATAAACGATGTAAGGAAATAGAATTTTATTATTTTGCTTGTGGTTATATAGAGGTTCAGTGAGTTTTTTAGAATGGCTGGTTTAGAAGAATGGTGGAAGGAGGATGAAAGTTTGTTTGAGGAGTTGGTTGGGATGGACGAGTGGTGGTTGTCGTGGAGTGATGACGATGTAATAGATTTGACAGAAGAGGAGGAGGAAGAAAATTTTGAAGGTGAGGAGGGTAATGAAGAAGAAGAAGAAGAAGTAGTAGTAGAAGAATACGATGAAGTAATTCCGTATTCAAGCGGGGACGAAAGTGTAACAGAGGGAGCCGATTCAATGACATTATTTTTATATAACTATTATTTAAAAAGAAACATAGAAAATAATTGTGAAGAAGAAAATGACGAGCCGCCTAATAAACGGCAAAGACATTTTTAATATGTTGTATATATTCTTGTTTAAATAGTTTTATTGTATAATCTGTTATATATTTTGTTATTATTGTATTTGTGTGTGTGTATATATATATATATATATATATATATATATATATATATATATATATATATATATATATATATATATTTATTTATTTGATAATTATAAGAATTGAACTCTGTATAAGACTTCATTATTTCATTCTCCTTATTTTAATACAGGCTTTTAAATAATAATAACAGTGAAATTTATAATAATATTTTATTGAAAAATAATACTTAATGGTACATAGTATGTATACAAAGGTTTTACATGTTGGAAACAATAATTATATACATTCATTCATATCTTTATAAAACAAGTGTAATCTTAAATAATTTACAAAAGTATCTAAACACATTATTTTAATTTCAGATAAAATCAAGTCTTTATTATTTGTTTCACATTTTATAACATTTATGTCTAATTCATCCAAACATTTCACTAAATAAGTTTTAACAATAGAATCTTCTTTTACTACATCTGCTGGTACATTTGTTAATAAGTTATTCACTACAATATTTTTAACATCTTGAAAACAGTTGAACACATTTGATGACATCATAGTACAAAAGTTGAAGTAGTTTGAAACGCACTGTGACATCTGTAACAATCCTTTCCATGTAGGTTCCTGAATAATGAGTGTATCTGGTAGATAAAGCTGAGGTTGAATACAGATTAGTTCACGAATTAAAATAGATTTTTTACCGTACATCATTTGAAACACAACTTGATGCTTATCCAAATCAAAATTTTCATAACTTTGTTTTTTACACATGAAAAAATTGGAAATTAATTCAGACTTTTGTAGTAAAATATTCCATTCAGAAATACTTAGTGAAACTCCACTATTTGAATCTGATTTACGTAATTGCAATCTTGGTTCAAACATATTTTCAATATCCAAACCAATTATAGCTACTTTCCTTTGACTTTTATTAAGAGAATACCACGTATTCAAAAGTAGCACAGGCAGAGTTCTATTAACGATTTTCTTTTCCATATTTTGGTCTAATTTGTCTGTTTTTTCCGGAATTAAATTAGTTTTAAAGTTGATTTTCTTATTCCTTTCGTATGGTGTACGTCTCTTGCTGGGTTTGACATCCATCTTACTTAAGAACTGATTAACAACCCTTGGCGAATTGTTTTTTATAGCTTGGTTAGATACTATTGCGCATGCGCTCACTCTAATCTCTGACCATAGGATTGAAAGGAACATGGATCTGACCGAGTAAGACGTAAGAGAGGGATTTTTTACTAAATGGTCCATTAACAAGGAATATATTCAGATTGAGTGACTCGAAATTGCCAAAACATAGTAAATATAATTGAGCTTCTCAGAGATATATATTATTTTTCATTAATGGACATCGCCGTTTCACAATCTAAAATTAACATTTAAATCTTATAATTAATTATGATTAATAAGGTTATTTATATTATGTTTTAGTTAATTAGTGTTATTGTAGGCTTATTTTAAAGAATGAGGCGTTTCAATGAATCTTGATTTGTGAAATCGTTGCTGCAAATTTGTAAATAATAACAAATGAGGATGTGAGTGGTTCTGGAAAACGTACATTGATTATGGTTTGTGATGTTAAATTTTTAGTAGCTACTTGTAATGAAATTACTTATCTCCATATTTTACATATTACCATATTTTACTCTCATCGTCAACAAACACATTTTAAACGTTTTATTTTTATGTATATATTTACCATTTATTACATCTCAATGAATCTTCGTGACAGAATTTTTATATTTCACTTTAAGTAATATAGAACAGTAGAAACGTTTTAGTGTCAAACATATTGGCACGTAAAACAATACTTCTTTTTATTATTACCTAAATTTGAAAGACATATGTTTTAAGTTTATTATTAAAACCAAAACCTCTAAACATGTAATTATCTTTTTAAAGTATAGGCGTTGAATATTCTAATGTGTTTATATTACATTACGTTTCCCCATCAATAACACACGAAGACAATCATTTCATATAACTATTATGAAACTATATAGGCCTACGCATTTTAAATAATCTTTGTAAATTTTCAATCAAAATGTGTATATAATGTAGGAATATAAGTAAATATTGTTCATAAGCTTTTTTCTTCAAGCCATATGTAAATCGAAGAAATAACTATATATATATATATATATATATATATATAAGAGTTAAACAAACCAATATTTATTATAAATAAACCATTTAAAATATTTTCTATTGACATTTTATTTCAAAAATATTAAACATTTTACTGTTGATTATACTTTCAGTAATATTTTAGAAAAATAGTGATAATACAAACCAAACCAGCAAAAATCTAAACTAATAATAATTGAAGATGTTATATGTAAGCAAAGTTAGTATCTCATCTAATGGTAAATTCGCATCTATATGTCTAATAACTTGAAAGTTAACTATACTAATAATTAGAGAAGTAGAAGGAATAATTATTAGTCTAATGGTTACAAGTAGTACCAGAAGTTCTCTTACAAGTTTAACTCGACTAACTTCTGTTTAATAACATTGTATCAGTCAATGTTTATCTATCACAATAGTTTAGTTACCTACTATAGGACACCACTTCTATTATGCCTCCAGATAGAGATAAATATTTGATTCTGCAAATGCAGATTATAAAACGGTTGTGTGATAAAACACACATGGTAAATCTGTCAAGGTGATGCCCTGATTTCACTCTACTTTTTAGTCTTACACTGGAAATAGATGTTTGTAACATAAAAAGTCAAAAATGCAAGTAAAAAAATTTTCGACATTTTGCTTACACGGATATTTTTTGAGAGCCAGTTGCTTTCTCATGTTGAAAGATGATTTATGCAGCATGACGAAATAGCGATAAAAGTTTGTTTTTGAAGCTGGTTTTTAAAATGTAGTTATATATTTTCATCTCTTCTTTGAATGACAAAGATACATAACATAAAAACTATTTATGTTAATTATTTAGGTGTTATTTGTGCTGGACAATACTTACTGTTTTCAAGAAAGTATGAGAACAAATGCATCGCCATGACATTATTGAATATATGTAATGAATAGTGTGAACACTGAAAATAAGAAAACCCATACAGCTATTCTATGTTTATTATCTAACAGTGCGAGAAGAGGAGTAAAACAAGTGTTTATTCTTTTCAAATAAACTTAATGTAAAAAAAAAATAATAAAAAAAAAATAAATAAATAAAAAATCTTATTTTCATAAAATCTTATAATTATAACGAATAAATAAAATTGAGCCTAATGTGTAAGAAGTTTTCATATAAATAAAACTAAACTTAAACACAATTTATCACAAATACGTTAATAAAATCGAAGAGTAAGTTTTATTTTAATCATTAATTGAGAAATTTCATTAGGTTAGGTTAATTCAATGTTGCTCAATATTGTTAGTAACAGATTATTATTTTATGATTTACCTCTACATTTGCGTACTCTATGAATAAGGTTTAATATTAGTTAAATAAATAAACTGTAGGCGAAGATAATAGGTAATTGTGTTCCGCGTGGTGCCATGTACCGCAGCTTGACTGGGATTTATTTTTCTAATTGTCAGTCAATAAAGTGGAAAAAAGTGAATTGTTTGTGCTACGTCCCTCATATTCCTGGCACAATCCCACGAGATTATTATTATTTTATTTTTATTTTACCTGTTTAACTATATAATTTCTTCCAAACCTAATGAAAATTCAACTAACACTTTCAGTTTAAAAATAAAACATAAAAAATAATAGTTTAATATAATTGTATTAATAAATAGATATTTTATAAATTAAAGGTACGTGACAAGTAGAAGTTTAATATATATAGGCTTATATATATCCAACTAGAAATATAATGATCATGCTCAATCAAAGCAATCTGTACTAGAAACAATTTCATATTTAACAGCGTTGATACATTTATTATTTCAATGTTTTATATTTCAACGTCTACAAATAAATTATAAATATAACAGTATATTATTATTCAATTTATTGAACGCTGTATTAAAAAAAGAATTATCTCCGCATTAACTCGTTTAAGAACACTTGCATTTATTAACACTACACTGAACATAAATATAAATAATATATATATATATATATATATATATATATATATATATATAGAAATAAAAATAATGATATTTCAATTATTGACTAATTAGATATCAATCAATAACATTCTATAAACATTAAGAAGCCCTCTGACCACAACATTTTATTTACATCAACTTTGTACTCGTTATTTGTTATCAATATTTACATACACTAACTTGTAGTCTCTCATCTCTGATAACACTATATATATTTTATAATTTTTAATTTCGCGGGTGTGACGTCGACAATTAATCATGTCCTATACTCCGGTTCAACTTTGATCGATAGAAATCGCTCTGGAAGAACTCTTTATTTACACACTAATCTATATTTACTATGTACATAAAGTAATCTCTTATCTTTTGTTTACACAATGGCGCCAACCTTATTTTGTTTACATACTGACCCAAACGTCTTCTACTTATGGTCATTTTATCTGTGATTTCAAATTTTCATTAGTCACAGTATTTTATACTGTAATAACTTTAATAACTAATTATTTCAATATATTTTATAATTTTAAATTTCGCGGGTGTGACGTCGACAATTAATCATGTCCTATACTCCGGTTCAACTTTGATCGATAGAAATCGCTCTGGAAGAACTTTTTATTTACACACTAATCTATATTTACTATGTACATAAAGTAATCTCTTATCTTTGTTTACACAATACCTAAACTCCGGTTGAACTTTGATAGATAGAAATCGCTCTGGAAGAACTCTTTATTTACACACTAATCTATATTTACTATGTACATAAAGTAATCTCTTATCTTTGTTTACACAATGGCGCCAGTACGTTCTCAAAGTCGCTAGTTCTTATCTTTGACCTTTGGACCGTGACCTTTGCTTTGTTTACTGTCTGACCAGACCCCGGTTACTTACTACTTTCGAGTTAGCGAGAGTCGAATGTAATTTAGTTATTGTAGCTCGTGGTTCACTGAAGATGGAGACTTTGTCGTTAAAAGGCGTTTGATTAAATAAACGTATTATTATTATTTTTTTTACAAATTTTATTCTATCAAAGTATACCAAAATTATCCATCACCAACGTCAGTGGTCAACAAAAATAAATTTTCTTTCAAAAAATGTTATTTATCTCATAAACTTGTTTCTCTCGTTCCACCCTAAATCGTATATTCGAGTTTTTAATGAGGGTGGTGATTGATTATGTTTGCTTTGACCAATCATTTCTAAACCTGTAACGCCTTATAGTTGGTTGGGGTAAATACCAGGATCGAGATAGGGTTAATAGAGGAAACGTGCTCAACCACCACTCCAAGTAAACCAGTTCTTAATGAGTTAATTATAATAAACTAGTTTGGTGGATTTATTTTCCAGTAACTACACACAACGCCTGGTCGAGGTCATGGGCCTGTTAGTAATTAATTCATTTAAATATCTTTTCAACGAAGCCACACATTGTATAGGAATAACTGAGAATTCCCGAAACTCAGCCCTAAACAATAATTTAGAAAATTCACTATAAAAGAATAGATTGAGTGGTCGATTCCAGTTGACACCACCGTATACACCTTGTGTCATAGGCTTTGCTCCCATCAGCTGATCCCCAGCCTCCTAGATAGCGTGCGGCCGTTGATCCAGATTACAATCCGGACCGCAAGCACAATACGAAGCCGAGTGACTGTTCGTCAGAACGCGTCATAAACTGTAATATCTTGTTACTTGCGTTTTTGTACACGGATTCGGGTTATTAATATTCACACTTCATTAAAATTTGATCGAAATCGGTAAAGCCAATTTTGAGAAATCAAGTATTTTATAACAGCCCCATGGACGACTTTTTGATTTCTATCGATAACTCAGGAACTGGCTCTTATGGCGACCAATACGTTTTATTTGGGTCTTTAGAGGCTAAACCTGAGCCAAATTTGACCAAAGTCGTTGAAGTCGAATTTTAGAAAAATTGAATTTTCTGTTTTTTTCCTCACACGTCCAAATTTTTATTTATACAAAATGAAAAAAGTCTGCAATATGACAATAAAATGTAAACATTATTCCATAAAACACTTTTGTTGGATTTAAATGACGACAAAATGGATACAACAGCGAGAATTAAAATATATAATATCGAAAAGATTTTGACGTCCCTGTAAAGAAAAAAGCTATGCGAAACTCAAATTATAAAAGACAAAGTCAAAGGTTTTTAATAGTTGCATCACGTAATCAGTTACGGCAGATTACGTCAACATATCAAGGACGGAAAGACAGAAGGCAATCTCTTCTCTTGCCTAGACACAGTAAATCAAATCATAAAGAAGTTATGGCAAAACATTCCCAACGCCCTAACTTCGTGGTTGAATGCTTCCAAATAATGTGGCTACAGTACGTGTGATCTTCACTCCGCAAGTTAAGTATTGTCGCGTATTAGAGCTTTTCTGTAGCCATCACCTTTTAAATATAATATTTCATCAAAACGATTTAAAGTTTTGGGTTTTTTTAGATGTGATCAAGTACTGGCAAACTCGTTGTCAATTTTGAAATGCAGTTCCCTAAATAAAATTATGTTTGTCGATATTTTCCAAAATAATTTTAAGATTTTTTTTTTTTTTTTTGTAACAAAACCTGAAAATTATGTCTTTTATATGAGAGTCCCAATAGGTTTTACTTGGATTTCTTAGTGGCTATATTTGTTCAAAAGCGTAAGAATTTTTTTGAGTTAATGAGAATTGAGTTTTGATTTTTTGGCGGTATTCCCATATTTTTTTTATGACAGAATATTTTTTTTTAAAGCGTCAATGTAAATGGTTAAAATAAGTTTCTACACAATTTTATAAAAATTTGCGTTCCTAATTGTTTTATAACTTTAATAAAGGCGACAGACAGACTTTTTTCCGACTCCGAATGCCTCAAAACAGTTTCCCTTTTCTATACTTATAAATGAGTAACTTGTAGTAATTTATTTGTCTTGTTGTTTGAAGACGCAAAACCTCTCGGTCGTCATCGCTTACTCCTAGCTCTCGAATACTGTAATAGTGTCAGTCAAAAAAGAATAAGAGTTGGTCAAGAGAGACCTCATAGGAAAGATGAAAGAGAGGGATTTCATCCAAAAAGGTGTTGAAACCCTTGCGATCGTCCCCTGTAATCACTATAGGTGAGCCTCAGAGGGTAACTAATAACCATGAAAGTACTTGTGACTAAAGCAGTCAAAACAACTAAGATTTAATAACTATTTTTTTAATTGTAAATATTTGTTTAAATCAACTGATTTTGAGATATTACGCAGCAATAACTTTTAATTATTGATGTCACTTTTATTAAATGAACAATTATAAGATATGTTAAACTGAAAACTAATAACACATTCTGCAAAATTGATATGTATATCAGAATTAGTTCTGGAGTTATATTGTTTAAAAAAAAAAGACAGACTGAAAACGTAGTTTTTTTTGTGTACAGGAACATGTCTTCCTTACTTTGATGTACAGGATCACTTCCTGAAATTTGGCAAACTGATCGTGAAACACTCTGTTGGCAGGTGTAGATGTTGGTAGGCCTGTGTACTTTGATACTGACAGTTGTTACACCTGCACAACCGGTTTCATTGCACAATGTGGTCTTCACCATTCACTACATTACTCGGGCTGCATGACCGGATAATTAAAACATACATCCGGCAGCTACATCCAGTAAATTACAATTCTTTTGTATAGAGACGCGAAGCATCCGATAGAGTATGGTTAGCCTTCTTAAAAAATAGAATTGATGTGTTGATGTTAACTCACCGCCCGTCCTCTATAGCGCTCCAGCCCAAAATCGAGTCTTGGCCTTTTCAATCTTGCCTCTCAAACTCTCTACAGCTAAGGACTTTCATCTCATTCTCAGCAACTCTCGCAGCCTTCGCTCAGACTGAATATAGAAAGGAAAGACCTACTATAAACTCCGACAGCAAGATAGTATCCTCAAAGATAGTGTGGGATCGTCGTATGGTCCTTAAGCCCAGGTAAAAACCAACAAGATAAACCTGTTATGGGTCTTGAGACATAAGAGTATTACTGGGAGGAGGCAGACCGGTGCGCTGAATGCCCATTATTCGATCAAAGCCTGCGCGTGGAGTATCTTATATATGTGTGTCGCCCAGTGTGTATCGAAAGAACATCACAAGACTTGGGATAGAACTGAAAACCATGTATAGTCTAAGAGGATGCTCAAAAATCTTTCATGACTCAATATAGTGGAAGCCTTTAAGTTGTGAACAAGTCAGACCCTACGGAAAGTGGTTGGATTATTGTAGGTCATTGGATGTTCTGTAGTCATCTACACAGATTGAAAAGGAGTGACCTGAGAATGAGGGTTGCTGAGAGACAAAACGAGGCCTAGAATCTTGGCCCTTCTTTGCTAATAGCACCAACAACATTCATCTATCTCTTCCTAGAACGGTCTTTTACAATCAATATTCAGCATAAAAACTTGGTGTTTTTGTCCAATCTCAGAGTGCAGCCTTCTCAGTTTGGTACTTTGGTGTGACAGTAATCTCTTTGTTATACCTTCGATTCCTCAAGAGCTTTCCGGTGATCTTCATGTTAATATCCAGGATTTACTATCGAACCATAACCCCTTGACTTAATAGTGACAATGACTACATAAATACTATAAGACACGACATGGCCATGTTAAATATTCTACGCTTATTCTTGAGTTGACCAATACCCGCTAGGTCGCTCTGCTAGAGAATCTGAAGTTGATGTGACTGGCGCTAGGTGGCTCTACGGTCAAACAATGTTTCAGGCGGGTAAGAGAAAACGCACCGATGTCACATATGGGACCAGAGATGCGAGGGAAGGTCGAGAATCGCTTATCTCAGCGCACGAACTGACAACACTGACTATGCTGACGGAAGTAAGTGAGAAGGTTTGTGAGAGAGAGGTCAACAGTTGTACAGTCTCAACCAAGTGGGATGCGTACAGTCAAGCACCTGCTGCTAGCGCTATCTGATAGCTGTGTGTCAAACTTGTGACGAACAGCACCCGTAAAGCGTAGACTATTTCCCTATCCTATGTCGTGTCTTATAGTATTTATGTAGTCATTGATAGTGGAGACGAGTTCAAATTAGCCCTTCTCATTAGTTGGTAGCCCTACCGCTTTCTATTATGTCTTCTTTCAACCACATTCGGTCGAGTTATGATATACACAATTACAAAGTTCACAAAAACCCGTGTAACAACTGTTAAGACTCCTTGATCTAAAAATTTAACATTTCCTACAAGGTCCAAAAAAACAATTTTAGAGGATCTGCTTGCATTACTTGTATGATGGAGCTGAAAACGAATTCACTTGTGCTGATTTTGATTTCATAAAGTTTTGAACTGTTGTATTTGGAAGATGGAGACACATAGCGTGTAGTTAGGTTTTGATAAAGCTCATTAGAATAACGGTTTTTATTTCAGTGTCCTCCATAATGTGTGTGACCTTGATTGCTATTTGGTTTTAAGTGTAATAATATTTGTTCGCAGTTTTTCAATACTTATTCCATACTATACCATTATGGGAAAGTAAAAGTGGATGTTTGTTACTTGGCTGTGTATTGTTTCGTGGAAATATTTGTCGTGCATATATTTACAGCAACACTTAGCATGCCTTGTTGTGTTGTCGTGACGTTAAACACAGGCCTATTATATGCAACTATGCAGTATGCAGTTCTAAGAATTACTGAGCTAACCTTCTCACACCCAAAACACAAGTACATAGTCGTCAAACATTGCACAAACTTGGTAGGGTAGTTGTGAGTCAAATGAATCATGGCCGCTGTTTTTGGAAAAATATTTATATATATTAAAATAAGTGTTTCACATTCTCAACGTATTTTACTTGCGATTTTTTCACACGGGTTTTATGTTATTAATTTTTATATTTCACTAAAATTTGAACTAAATCGGTGCAGCATATTTTGAGAAATTGAATATTTTTTTATTAATTATATATAAAAACGTATATTACCTTATTATTTTCCGTCATACAATCCAACTGATTTTTCAGATTACCCGTTTCGACGGTTATACCGTCATCTTCAGATCCTTGGACATCCTATTAACATCTTATTTTATAGGTTATCAGCCGTTCTGAGGCGTTGTCTATTTCAAAATAAGCTGATAAAATATCACAAAATATCACAAAATTTAAAAGATTTGTTTGTGTAAAATTCTTTTTTAGGCATATTTTGTTAAATTTTATATTTTGAGATATTTTGTGTATTTTGTGATATTTTATGTTGAAAATAGACAACGCCTCAGAACGGCTGATAACCTATAAAATAAGATGTTAATAGGATGTCCAAGGATCTGAAGATGACGGTATAACCGTCGAAACCGGTAATCTGAAAAATCAGTTGGATTTTATGACGGAAAATAATAAGGTAATATACCTTTTTATATATAATTAATTAAATATACAATCTAGGAGGCAAACACACATAATAATTAGGCCTATGTTTAAATATTTTTTTATGTTTATATTCCCCTCTATGGCGAATGTTTAGTTTTTTAGAGATAACTCACGACATTTTTGAGAGATGACGACCAATAAGTTTAATTTGAGTCTTTAGAGATTACACTTTGATCAAAATTTGATCATAATTAGTTAAAGCCTATTTTGTGAATACTAAAAAATGAAAAGTAGCATAGATACAACAATATGCTCACTTAAATGATTAAATTAATTCCACGTGTTTGGGATTTAGAGCATTCCGCAGATGACAAAGGCTAGGCAGATACGCATCATCATTTTCAAAATGATTCCACACAACTTATACACCCCACGGGACGTTGATTTTTTGACCCATCACGTAACATTTTCACTATAGGCCTACTATATATGACAAAAAGTAAGTGCCCAATAACGATTTTGATCAAATTTTGCTCAAGTGACAACGATTTTAACCCATCCAAGTGATTTCCAATATGTCGTCTATTCATATCTTGTGTGTTATTCAACTTTCAACACACAAAATTAGATACAGATTTGTAGATTTCAATTCTGCATGTAATGATACCAACATTACGATATTATTGTCAAAAATGTAATTTTATCCTTGAATAACAAGGAAATATTATAATCGTACAGTTATGCCGAGACGAGTGGAGACATTGTAATATATACACATCTAGGAGCCCGTTAGAGTCTAAACATTGACCTAAGCGAAGCGAATAGAGACATTATAATATAAACACAGTGCCAATCTTTGATAAAAACCTTGCAACATATTTTGTAGTATGTCTGAAGCGATATTATATCGTTTACGTCTTTTGGCTTAGTTTGGTAAATGTTTTGCTTTAGTAACAAGGTAATTAATTGATTGCTGCAACAGCAAAGTCAAGTGAGAAGTGAGCGACTAAGGTTAGCTCAGTAGGTAGAGCATTGACGCGTTAACTCAAAGGTATTCCCGATTACGTGGGGTTGGCTCAACACTTTGGGGAACTAGGGTCATCTGTTCAAACTCCTGCTTAATGAGCAACCCTCCTTGGAATTGGAGGTGTTTGTTTGTTCGGTCAGCCGAAGAGCGACACTCAAGTGACGAGGTTCGTCGTCTGTCAGAATAGTATGACTTGTTATTCGCGGGTAGTATTCTCGGGTCTTGGCTAACCTGGTATCCTTTAAAACTAACAGAAAGCACAATACCAATCATAACTATTCTGAACTCATAAGGCACTGTTGAAGTTTATTTAAGTATCCAATTCGATGATATGTCATATCGTCGATGGGCTTTATGATTGCGATGACCATACTCCCTAACCTAACCTATACCCGCCCGACTGGTACCTGATCCGTTCACATTTCCAGGAAGTGATTACTATTGACTGAGGCGGCCAATATGTCGAGCCAAACCCACGACACCGTATTCCCAGTCTAGGTCGTATATTTTACACTTGATGCAGTTCCATCCTGTCGATAATATAGAATACGTACACCGCATTACTATGTAAATAATGTAGCGTTTTAGCGCATCTACGAGCCCCATTAGGACTTAACCTAGGTGCTAGCGATTACACATTTACGAGAATTACAAAACTCGTCTAACAACTGTTTTCAAGAAACTTAATTGACCAATACAATTTAACATATCCTACAAGGCCCAAGAAATTAACATTTGGTATTACTTTTAGAGAATTATATTGTATGATTGGGCTGGGTAAGTACCATGATCAACTTGTTTATTTCTTCATATGTAAGCGTACATAGTTTATTTAAAAATCATTTCAAACTAATGAACTGTCAGTAACACCTTTATTTACCTTTCCAAAGATATATTTCGTAAACACAAGTGCGTGTTTCTCATTAATAACAGATACTGTTAGTTTGTTTAGTGTTTTGTGTGTTCACAAGAGATCAAAGTTATAGTTAGAAATCAATAATATTATTTTTGTATGCGTTCGGTTCAAAAATTGTAAAGCATCTGTTTGAGCTTGTGACTTTCGTCTATTTTAACGAATTTTTTGTCGTAGTAACAAGAAAAACATTTCCACTTAAATTGTGCAGATAAATGGTGTGAAAACATTACACAAGACTTCATAAGCTGTTCGTTGAAATAATGTCAGTACTATGGACGGTTAAATTTATACAAATTATTTCAACGAACTTAACTCCTTAATATTGATAATCTCGAGGCAAACTAACTGGATCTACACTTTTTTTTTCATGTAGTCTTATGTTAGATTTTTCCTATCAGGTCTCTCTTGACCAACTATTGTTCTCTTCTGACGCTGACGCTATTAGAGTATTCTATGGCTAAGGATCGATTGTATGCTCTTTCTTTTCTTTTTTTATAAGACAGAAGGTTTCTCGATCTTGAACAACGAGAATAAATATATTTTTAATAATTCGAAATGCTACCGCGTTCCTAAAACTGAAATTCGTATTTTATCTTCGTTTCTTCCTTTTTTTATAAGACAGAAGGTTTCTCGCTCTTGAACAACGAGAATAAATATATTTTTAATAATTCGAAATGCTACCGCGTTCCTAAAACTGAAATTCGTATTTTATCTTCTTTTCTTCCTTTTTTTATAAGACAGAAGGTTTCTCGCTCTTGAACAACGAGAATAAATATATTTTTAATAATTCGAAATGCTACCGCGTTCCTAAAACTGAAATTCGTATTTTATCTTCGTTTCTTCCTTTTTTTATAAGACAGAAGGTTTCTCGCTCTTGAACAACGAGAATAAATATATTTTTAATAATTCGAAATGCTACCGCGTTCCTAAAACTGAAATTCGTATTTTATCTTCGTTTCTTCCTTTTTTTATAAGACAGAAGGTTTCTCGCTCTTGAACAACGAGAATAAATATATTTTTAATAATTCGAAATGCTACCGCGTTCCTAAAACTGAAATTCGTATTTTATCTTCTTTTCTTCCTTTTTTTATAAGACAGAAGGTTTCTCGCTCTTGAACAACGAGAATAAATATATTTTTAATAATTCGAAATGCTACCGCGTTCCTAAAACTGAAATTCGTATTTTATCTTCGTTTCTTCCTTTTTTTTATAAGACAGAAGGTTTCTCGCTCTTGAACAACGAGAATAAATATATTTTTAATAATTCGAAATGCTACCGCGTTCCTAAAACTGAAATTCGTATTTTATCTTCGTTTCTTCCTTTTTTTATAAGACAGAAGGTTTCTCGCTCTTGAACAACGAGAATAAATATATTTTTAATAATTCGAAATGCTACCGCGTTCCTAAAACTGAAATTCGTATTTTATCTTCTTTTCTTCCTTTTTTTATAAGACAGAAGGTTTCTCGCTCTTGAACAACGAGAATAAATATATTTTTAATAATTCGAAATGCTACCGCGTTCCTAAAACTGAAATTCGTATTTTATCTTCTTTTCTTCCTTTTTTTATAAGACAGAAGGTTTCTCGCTCTTGAACAACGAGAATAAATATATTTTTAATAATTCGAAATGCTACCGCGTTCCTAAAACTGAAATTCGTATTTTATCTTCGTTTCTTCCTTTTTTTATAAGACAGAAGGTTTCTCGCTCTTGAACAACGAGAATAAATATATTTTTAATAATTCGAAATGCTACCGCGTTCCTAAAACTGAAATTCGTATTTTATCTTCTTTTCTTCCTTTTTTTATAAGACAGAAGGTTTCTCGCTCTTGAACAACGAGAATAAATATATTTTTAATAATTCGAAATGCTACCGCGTTCCTAAAACTGAAATTCGTATTTTATCTTCGTTTCTTCCTTTTTTTATAAGACAGAAGGTTTCTCGCTCTTGAACAACGAGAATAAATATATTTTTAATAATTCGAAATGCTACCGCGTTCCTAAAACTGAAATTCGTATTTTATCTTCTTTTCTTCCTTTTTTTATAAGACAGAAGGTTTCTCGCTCTTGAACAACGAGAATAAATATATTTTTAATAATTCGAAATGCTACCGCGTTCCTAAAACTGAAATTCGTATTTTATCTTCGTTTCTTCCTTTTTTTTATAAGACAGAAGGTTTCTCGCTCTTGAACAACGAGAATAAATATATTTTTAATAATTCGAAATGCTACCGCGTTCCTAAAACTGAAATTCGTATTTTATCTTCGTTTCTTCCTTTTTTTTATAAGACAGAAGGTTTCTCGCTCTTGAACAACGAGAATAAATATATTTTTAATAATTCGAAATGCTACCGCGTTCCTAAAACTGAAATTCGTATTTTATCTTCGTTTCTTCCTTTTTTTTATAAGACAGAAGGTTTCTCGCTCTTGAACAACGAGAATAAATATATTTTTAATAATTCGAAATGCTACCGCGTTCCTAAAACTGAAATTCGTATTTTATCTTCGTTTCTTCCTTTTTTTTATAAGACAGAAGGTTTCTCGCTCTTGAACAACGAGAATAAATATATTTTTAATAATTCGAAATGCTACCGCGTTCCTAAAACTGAAATTCGTATTTTATCTTCGTTTCTTCCTTTTTTTTATAAGACAGAAGGTTTCTCGCTCTTGAACAACGAGAATAAATATATTTTTAATAATTCGAAATGCTACCGCGTTCCTAAAACTGAAATTCGTATTTTATCTTCGTTTCTTCCTTTTTTTTATAAGACAGAAGGTTTCTCGCTCTTGAACAACGAGAATAAATATATTTTTAATAATTCGAAATGCTACCGCGTTCCTAAAACTGAAATTCGTATTTTATCTTCGTTTCTTCCTTTTTTTTATAAGACAGAAGGTTTCTCGCTCTTGAACAACGAGAATAAATATATTTTTAATAATTCGAAATGCTACCGCGTTCCTAAAACTGAAATTCGTATTTTATCTTCTTTTCTTCCTTTTTTTATAAGACAGAAGGTTTCTCGCTCTTGAACAACGAGAATAAATATATTTTTAATAATTCGAAATGCTACCGCGTTCCTAAAACTGAAATTCGTATTTTATCTTCGTTTCTTCCTTTTTTTATAAGACAGAAGGTTTCTCGCTCTTGAACAACGAGAATAAATATATTTTTAATAATTCGAAATGCTACCGCGTTCCTAAAACTGAAATTCGTATTTTATCTTCTTTTCTTCCTTTTTTTATAAGACAGAAGGTTTCTCGCTCTTGAACAACGAGAATAAATATATTTTTAATAATTCGAAATGCTACCGCGTTCCTAAAACTGAAATTCGTATTTTATCTTCGTTTCTTCCTTTTTTTATAAGACAGAAGGTTTCTCGCTCTTGAACAACGAGAATAAATATATTTTTAATAATTCGAAATGCTACCGCGTTCCTAAAACTGAAATTCGTATTTTATCTTCGTTTCTTCCTTTTTTTATAAGACAGAAGGTTTCTCGCTCTTGAACAACGAGAATAAATATATTTTTAATAATTCGAAATGCTACCGCGTTCCTAAAACTGAAATTCGTATTTTATCTTCTTTTCTTCCTTTTTTTATAAGACAGAAGGTTTCTCGCTCTTGAACAACGAGAATAAATATATTTTTAATAATTCGAAATGCTACCGCGTTCCTAAAACTGAAATTCGTATTTTATCTTCGTTTCTTCCTTTTTTTATAAGACAGAAGGTTTCTCGCTCTTGAACAACGAGAATAAATATATTTTTAATAATTCGAAATGCTACCGCGTTCCTAAAACTGAAATTCGTATTTTATCTTCGTTTCTTCCTTTTTTTATAAGACAGAAGGTTTCTCGCTCTTGAACAACGAGAATAAATATATTTTTAATAATTCGAAATGCTACCGCGTTCCTAAAACTGAAATTCGTATTTTATCTTCTTTTCTTCCTTTTTTTATAAGACAGAAGGTTTCTCGCTCTTGAACAACGAGAATAAATATATTTTTAATAATTCGAAATGCTACCGCGTTCCTAAAACTGAAATTCGTATTTTATCTTCGTTTCTTCCTTTTTTTTATAAGACAGAAGGTTTCTCGCTCTTGAACAACGAGAATAAATATATTTTTAATAATTCGAAATGCTACCGCGTTCCTAAAACTGAAATTCGTATTTTATCTTCGTTTCTTCCTTTTTTTTATAAGACAGAAGGTTTCTCGCTCTTGAACAACGAGAATAAATATATTTTTAATAATTCGAAATGCTACCGCGTTCCTAAAACTGAAATTCGTATTTTATCTTCTTTTCTTCCTTTTTTTATAAGACAGAAGGTTTCTCGCTCTTGAACAACGAGAATAAATATATTTTTAATAATTCGAAATGCTACCGCGTTCCTAAAACTGAAATTCGTATTTTATCTTCTTTTCTTCCTTTTTTTATAAGACAGAAGGTTTCTCGCTCTTGAACAACGAGAATAAATATATTTTTAATAATTCGAAATGCTACCGCGTTCCTAAAACTGAAATTCGTATTTTATCTTCTTTTCTTCCTTTTTTTATAAGACAGAAGGTTTCTCGCTCTTGAACAACGAGAATAAATATATTTTTAATAATTCGAAATGCTACCGCGTTCCTAAAACTGAAATTCGTATTTTATCTTCTTTTCTTCCTTTTTTTATAAGACAGAAGGTTTCTCGCTCTTGAACAACGAGAATAAATATATTTTTAATAATTCGAAATGCTACCGCGTTCCTAAAACTGAAATTCGTATTTTATCTTCGTTTCTTCCTTTTTTTATAAGACAGAAGGTTTCTCGCTCTTGAACAACGAGAATAAATATATTTTTAATAATTCGAAATGCTACCGCGTTCCTAAAACTGAAATTCGTATTTTATCTTCTTTTCTTCCTTTTTTTATAAGACAGAAGGTTTCTCGCTCTTGAACAACGAGAATAAATATATTTTTAATAATTCGAAATGCTACCGCGTTCCTAAAACTGAAATTCGTATTTTATCTTCGTTTCTTCCTTTTTTTATAAGACAGAAGGTTTCTCGCTCTTGAACAACGAGAATAAATATATTTTTAATAATTCGAAATGCTACCGCGTTCCTAAAACTGAAATTCGTATTTTATCTTCTTTTCTTCCTTTTTTTATAAGACAGAAGGTTTCTCGCTCTTGAACAACGAGAATAAATATATTTTTAATAATTCGAAATGCTACCGCGTTCCTAAAACTGAAATTCGTATTTTATCTTCGTTTCTTCCTTTTTTTTATAAGACAGAAGGTTTCTCGCTCTTGAACAACGAGAATAAATATATTTTTAATAATTCGAAATGCTACCGCGTTCCTAAAACTGAAATTCGTATTTTATCTTCGTTTCTTCCTTTTTTTTATAAGACAGAAGGTTTCTCGCTCTTGAACAACGAGAATAAATATATTTTTAATAATTCGAAATGCTACCGCGTTCCTAAAACTGAAATTCGTATTTTATCTTCTTTTCTTCCTTTTTTTATAAGACAGAAGGTTTCTCGCTCTTGAACAACGAGAATAAATATATTTTTAATAATTCGAAATGCTACCGCGTTCCTAAAACTGAAATTCGTATTTTATCTTCTTTTCTTCCTTTTTTTATAAGACAGAAGGTTTCTCGCTCTTGAACAACGAGAATAAATATATTTTTAATAATTCGAAATGCTACCGCGTTCCTAAAACTGAAATTCGTATTTTATCTTCTTTTCTTCCTTTTTTTATAAGACAGAAGGTTTCTCGCTCTTGAACAACGAGAATAAATATATTTTTAATAATTCGAAATGCTACCGCGTTCCTAAAACTGAAATTCGTATTTTATCTTCGTTTCTTCCTTTTTTTATAAGACAGAAGGTTTCTCGCTCTTGAACAACGAGAATAAATATATTTTTAATAATTCGAAATGCTACCGCGTTCCTAAAACTGAAATTCGTATTTTATCTTCTTTTCTTCCTTTTTTTATAAGACAGAAGGTTTCTCGCTCTTGAACAACGAGAATAAATATATTTTTAATAATTCGAAATGCTACCGCGTTCCTAAAACTGAAATTCGTATTTTATCTTCTTTTCTTCCTTTTTTTATAAGACAGAAGGTTTCTCGCTCTTGAACAACGAGAATAAATATATTTTTAATAATTCGAAATGCTACCGCGTTCCTAAAACTGAAATTCGTATTTTATCTTCGTTTCTTCCTTTTTTTTATAAGACAGAAGGTTTCTCGCTCTTGAACAACGAGAATAAATATATTTTTAATAATTCGAAATGCTACCGCGTTCCTAAAACTGAAATTCGTATTTTATCTTCTTTTCTTCCTTTTTTTATAAGACAGAAGGTTTCTCGCTCTTGAACAACGAGAATAAATATATTTTTAATAATTCGAAATGCTACCGCGTTCCTAAAACTGAAATTCGTATTTTATCTTCGTTTCTTCCTTTTTTTATAAGACAGAAGGTTTCTCGCTCTTGAACAACGAGAATAAATATATTTTTAATAATTCGAAATGCTACCGCGTTCCTAAAACTGAAATTCGTATTTTATCTTCGTTTCTTCCTTTTTTTATAAGACAGAAGGTTTCTCGCTCTTGAACAACGAGAATAAATATATTTTTAATAATTCGAAATGCTACCGCGTTCCTAAAACTGAAATTCGTATTTTATCTTCGTTTCTTCCTTTTTTTATAAGACAGAAGGTTTCTCGCTCTTGAACAACGAGAATAAATATATTTTTAATAATTCGAAATGCTACCGCGTTCCTAAAACTGAAATTCGTATTTTATCTTCTTTTCTTCCTTTTTTTATAAGACAGAAGGTTTCTCGCTCTTGAACAACGAGAATAAATATATTTTTAATAATTCGAAATGCTACCGCGTTCCTAAAACTGAAATTCGTATTTTATCTTCTTTTCTTCCTTTTTTTATAAGACAGAAGGTTTCTCGCTCTTGAACAACGAGAATAAATATATTTTTAATAATTCGAAATGCTACCGCGTTCCTAAAACTGAAATTCGTATTTTATCTTCGTTTCTTCCTTTTTTTATAAGACAGAAGGTTTCTCGCTCTTGAACAACGAGAATAAATATATTTTTAATAATTCGAAATGCTACCGCGTTCCTAAAACTGAAATTCGTATTTTATCTTCTTTTCTTCCTTTTTTTATAAGACAGAAGGTTTCTCGCTCTTGAACAACGAGAATAAATATATTTTTAATAATTCGAAATGCTACCGCGTTCCTAAAACTGAAATTCGTATTTTATCTTCGTTTCTTCCTTTTTTTATAAGACAGAAGGTTTCTCGCTCTTGAACAACGAGAATAAATATATTTTTAATAATTCGAAATGCTACCGCGTTCCTAAAACTGAAATTCGTATTTTATCTTCGTTTCTTCCTTTTTTTTATAAGACAGAAGGTTTCTCGCTCTTGAACAACGAGAATAAATATATTTTTAATAATTCGAAATGCTACCGCGTTCCTAAAACTGAAATTCGTATTTTATCTTCTTTTCTTCCTTTTTTTATAAGACAGAAGGTTTCTCGCTCTTGAACAACGAGAATAAATATATTTTTAATAATTCGAAATGCTACCGCGTTCCTAAAACTGAAATTCGTATTTTATCTTCTTTTCTTCCTTTTTTTATAAGACAGAAGGTTTCTCGCTCTTGAACAACGAGAATAAATATATTTTTAATAATTCGAAATGCTACCGCGTTCCTAAAACTGAAATTCGTATTTTATCTTCTTTTCTTCCTTTTTTTATAAGACAGAAGGTTTCTCGCTCTTGAACAACGAGAATAAATATATTTTTAATAATTCGAAATGCTACCGCGTTCCTAAAACTGAAATTCGTATTTTATCTTCTTTTCTTCCTTTTTTTATAAGACAGAAGGTTTCTCGCTCTTGAACAACGAGAATAAATATATTTTTAATAATTCGAAATGCTACCGCGTTCCTAAAACTGAAATTCGTATTTTATCTTCGTTTCTTCCTTTTTTTATAAGACAGAAGGTTTCTCGCTCTTGAACAACGAGAATAAATATATTTTTAATAATTCGAAATGCTACCGCGTTCCTAAAACTGAAATTCGTATTTTATCTTCTTTTCTTCCTTTTTTTATAAGACAGAAGGTTTCTCGCTCTTGAACAACGAGAATAAATATATTTTTAATAATTCGAAATGCTACCGCGTTCCTAAAACTGAAATTCGTATTTTATCTTCGTTTCTTCCTTTTTTTTATAAGACAGAAGGTTTCTCGCTCTTGAACAACGAGAATAAATATATTTTTAATAATTCGAAATGCTACCGCGTTCCTAAAACTGAAATTCGTATTTTATCTTCTTTTCTTCCTTTTTTTATAAGACAGAAGGTTTCTCGCTCTTGAACAACGAGAATAAATATATTTTTAATAATTCGAAATGCTACCGCGTTCCTAAAACTGAAATTCGTATTTTATCTTCTTTTCTTCCTTTTTTTATAAGACAGAAGGTTTCTCGCTCTTGAACAACGAGAATAAATATATTTTTAATAATTCGAAATGCTACCGCGTTCCTAAAACTGAAATTCGTATTTTATCTTCTTTTCTTCCTTTTTTTTATAAGACAGAAGGTTTCTCGCTCTTGAACAACGAGAATAAATATATTTTTAATAATTCGAAATGCTACCGCGTTCCTAAAACTGAAATTCGTATTTTATCTTCTTTTCTTCCTTTTTTTATAAGACAGAAGGTTTCTCGCTCTTGAACAACGAGAATAAATATATTTTTAATAATTCGAAATGCTACCGCGTTCCTAAAACTGAAATTCGTATTTTATCTTCGTTTCTTCCTTTTTTTATAAGACAGAAGGTTTCTCGCTCTTGAACAACGAGAATAAATATATTTTTAATAATTCGAAATGCTACCGCGTTCCTAAAACTGAAATTCGTATTTTATCTTCTTTTCTTCCTTTTTTTATAAGACAGAAGGTTTCTCGCTCTTGAACAACGAGAATAAATATATTTTTAATAATTCGAAATGCTACCGCGTTCCTAAAACTGAAATTCGTATTTTATCTTCGTTTCTTCCTTTTTTTATAAGACAGAAGGTTTCTCGCTCTTGAACAACGAGAATAAATATATTTTTAATAATTCGAAATGCTACCGCGTTCCTAAAACTGAAATTCGTATTTTATCTTCGTTTCTTCCTTTTTTTATAAGACAGAAGGTTTCTCGCTCTTGAACAACGAGAATAAATATATTTTTAATAATTCGAAATGCTACCGCGTTCCTAAAACTGAAATTCGTATTTTATCTTCTTTTCTTCCTTTTTTTATAAGACAGAAGGTTTCTCGCTCTTGAACAACGAGAATAAATATATTTTTAATAATTCGAAATGCTACCGCGTTCCTAAAACTGAAATTCGTATTTTATCTTCTTTTCTTCCTTTTTTTATAAGACAGAAGGTTTCTCGCTCTTGAACAACGAGAATAAATATATTTTTAATAATTCGAAATGCTACCGCGTTCCTAAAACTGAAATTCGTATTTTATCTTCTTTTCTTCCTTTTTTTATAAGACAGAAGGTTTCTCGCTCTTGAACAACGAGAATAAATATATTTTTAATAATTCGAAATGCTACCGCGTTCCTAAAACTGAAATTCGTATTTTATCTTCTTTTCTTCCTTTTTTTATAAGACAGAAGGTTTCTCGCTCTTGAACAACGAGAATAAATATATTTTTAATAATTCGAAATGCTACCGCGTTCCTAAAACTGAAATTCGTATTTTATCTTCGTTTCTTCCTTTTTTTATAAGACAGAAGGTTTCTCGCTCTTGAACAACGAGAATAAATATATTTTTAATAATTCGAAATGCTACCGCGTTCCTAAAACTGAAATTCGTATTTTATCTTCGTTTCTTCCTTTTTTTATAAGACAGAAGGTTTCTCGCTCTTGAACAACGAGAATAAATATATTTTTAATAATTCGAAATGCTACCGCGTTCCTAAAACTGAAATTCGTATTTTATCTTCGTTTCTTCCTTTTTTTTATAAGACAGAAGGTTTCTCGCTCTTGAACAACGAGAATAAATATATTTTTAATAATTCGAAATGCTACCGCGTTCCTAAAACTGAAATTCGTATTTTATCTTCGTTTCTTCCTTTTTTTTATAAGACAGAAGGTTTCTCGCTCTTGAACAACGAGAATAAATATATTTTTAATAATTCGAAATGCTACCGCGTTCCTAAAACTGAAATTCGTATTTTATCTTCTTTTCTTCCTTTTTTTATAAGACAGAAGGTTTCTCGCTCTTGAACAACGAGAATAAATATATTTTTAATAATTCGAAATGCTACCGCGTTCCTAAAACTGAAATTCGTATTTTATCTTCTTTTCTTCCTTTTTTTATAAGACAGAAGGTTTCTCGCTCTTGAACAACGAGAATAAATATATTTTTAATAATTCGAAATGCTACCGCGTTCCTAAAACTGAAATTCGTATTTTATCTTCTTTTCTTCCTTTTTTTATAAGACAGAAGGTTTCTCGCTCTTGAACAACGAGAATAAATATATTTTTAATAATTCGAAATGCTACCGCGTTCCTAAAACTGAAATTCGTATTTTATCTTCGTTTCTTCCTTTTTTTATAAGACAGAAGGTTTCTCGCTCTTGAACAACGAGAATAAATATATTTTTAATAATTCGAAATGCTACCGCGTTCCTAAAACTGAAATTCGTATTTTATCTTCTTTTCTTCCTTTTTTTATAAGACAGAAGGTTTCTCGCTCTTGAACAACGAGAATAAATATATTTTTAATAATTCGAAATGCTACCGCGTTCCTAAAACTGAAATTCGTATTTTATCTTCTTTTCTTCCTTTTTTTATAAGACAGAAGGTTTCTCGCTCTTGAACAACGAGAATAAATATATTTTTAATAATTCGAAATGCTACCGCGTTCCTAAAACTGAAATTCGTATTTTATCTTCTTTTCTTCCTTTTTTTATAAGACAGAAGGTTTCTCGCTCTTGAACAACGAGAATAAATATATTTTTAATAATTCGAAATGCTACCGCGTTCCTAAAACTGAAATTCGTATTTTATCTTCGTTTCTTCCTTTTTTTATAAGACAGAAGGTTTCTCGCTCTTGAACAACGAGAATAAATATATTTTTAATAATTCGAAATGCTACCGCGTTCCTAAAACTGAAATTCGTATTTTATCTTCTTTTCTTCCTTTTTTTATAAGACAGAAGGTTTCTCGCTCTTGAACAACGAGAATAAATATATTTTTAATAATTCGAAATGCTACCGCGTTCCTAAAACTGAAATTCGTATTTTATCTTCTTTTCTTCCTTTTTTTATAAGACAGAAGGTTTCTCGCTCTTGAACAACGAGAATAAATATATTTTTAATAATTCGAAATGCTACCGCGTTCCTAAAACTGAAATTCGTATTTTATCTTCGTTTCTTCCTTTTTTTTATAAGACAGAAGGTTTCTCGCTCTTGAACAACGAGAATAAATATATTTTTAATAATTCGAAATGCTACCGCGTTCCTAAAACTGAAATTCGTATTTTATCTTCTTTTCTTCCTTTTTTTATAAGACAGAAGGTTTCTCGCTCTTGAACAACGAGAATAAATATATTTTTAATAATTCGAAATGCTACCGCGTTCCTAAAACTGAAATTCGTATTTTATCTTCTTTTCTTCCTTTTTTTATAAGACAGAAGGTTTCTCGCTCTTGAACAACGAGAATAAATATATTTTTAATAATTCGAAATGCTACCGCGTTCCTAAAACTGAAATTCGTATTTTATCTTCGTTTCTTCCTTTTTTTATAAGACAGAAGGTTTCTCGCTCTTGAACAACGAGAATAAATATATTTTTAATAATTCGAAATGCTACCGCGTTCCTAAAACTGAAATTCGTATTTTATCTTCGTTTCTTCCTTTTTTTTATAAGACAGGTTTCTCGCTCTTGAACAACGAGAATAAATATATTTTTAATAATTCGAAATGCTACCGCGTTCCTAAAACTGAAATTCGTATTTTATCTTCTTTTCTTCCTTTTTTTATAAGACAGAAGGTTTCTCGCTCTTGAACAACGAGAATAAATATATTTTTAATAATTCGAAATGCTACCGCGTTCCTAAAACTGAAATTCGTATTTTATCTTCTTTTCTTCCTTTTTTTATAAGACAGAAGGTTTCTCGCTCTTGAACAACGAGAATAAATATATTTTTAATAATTCGAAATGCTACCGCGTTCCTAAAACTGAAATTCGTATTTTATCTTCGTTTCTTCCTTTTTTTTATAAGACAGAAGGTTTCTCGCTCTTGAACAACGAGAATAAATATATTTTTAATAATTCGAAATGCTACCGCGTTCCTAAAACTGAAATTCGTATTTTATCTTCTTTTCTTCCTTTTTTTATAAGACAGAAGGTTTCTCGCTCTTGAACAACGAGAATAAATATATTTTTAATAATTCGAAATGCTACCGCGTTCCTAAAACTGAAATTCGTATTTTATCTTCGTTTCTTCCTTTTTTTTATAAGGCGATGAGAGAAAAAATTTTGCCTTTAAACTAAAAGGAACATTTTGCACAAGGGTTCCCCAGTGAATAAAGCCATCTTCTGCGGTATGTTTAAAAGATAGATACGGAGAGTCTTACAATAGTTTCATCATTCATGTCCTTTACCGTTTTTCAAAATTTTAAGCCTTTTGAGTGGGTTCTTCGGTCAATTATTTGTTACCTCTTTGCATGATCATCTTATCTTTACATTCTTGCAATTCATAATATTTGGTTTTGATTTGTCTTTTTCTCAGTTTCTTTAGGTGACCAGGTAAATAGGAAAAGTTAAGCCCCCCCGGATTGGGGGGGTCTTTATTTTATGATATTTTCTTCTTCTTCTTTTTCTTCTTCTTTTTTTTATAAGATGATAATGACCAAGAGTGTTTTCGCTTGTTGTAATAAACTCGCCCTAATCCTAATTCACCTTTAAAAGGTTTGTTTGTTAATTTTTGAATTTATTTCAAAACTCGTCAGTCATTAATCTTTCCGTTTTATAAACAATTTATCGAAATTCGTTGAAGCGATTTCAATCACTCCATTATTACCGGTTGATGGTAGATATTTTGTTTTATTTGGGTCCAAAGAGACTATATTATTGCGACATTTGATCAAAATATTTCAAGGTGATTTTTAGAAAGTCTGAATTATTTCTTTCTATTACGGCAGCGTACCTTCAAATTTTGAATTATCGAAAAAAATTTAAAACCGAAATAATTATAAACAAAATTTTATGAAAACGGGTGTATTAGCTAAGGCAACAGAGAATTGTACAAACGCCATCCAGAAATTATTCCAAATTTATTTATTTTTACTCAGGGGGGGGACTTTAAAATAATATTTTCCACTAAACTTAACAACGATTGTTACATATACAATATACCAATGTAGGGTAAGTTTGATAATTGCAAGAAAAAAATCAACCGATTTTTGATTGATTTTTACGTTTAATGGTCTCAGGAGATGCGTCCGTTTGTACGTAAGTACAATAGCGGTCACACAAAATTAGTTAGAAATATGGTGTAGTGTGCTCCTATTGAAATTCAGAAAAATCAAAGTAAGAATGCCGAAATTGCGGTCATTGAAAAAAATAATAAAAATTACACACTAACGTAAGCAAAGTGATATATACATTTATGAGGTTCAGAAAACCTGTGTAACAACTGTTTTAAACAAACTTACCCTACTGTATAAGACCCCTTGATTTACCAATACAATTTAGAATATTTAACAAAGCTTAAGAGGGCATTACATTTACAGGATCTGTTTGTATTAGATTCTGAGGCTGGGTATCATAATGTCGCCATTTTGTTTTACTCATTAGCTAATTATTGTCTCTATATTGCTCCCCCCCCCAAGCTGCCTATGGAGCTAAGCTTACACAAAACACTATGTAGTACAATGTCCTACTTGAAGGAAGTGTGTATGAAAGGAAATGATGTGAAAACATCCAAAGAAAGTGTGTCAGACAAAGACCTCAGAGGAACGTGAGAGAGAAGACCAATTTATAGATATTGGCGGTGTTGTGGTTGCTTACACAGTGCATGTATAGTGGTTTTACTTATGATTTTGCTAGCAGGCTCACGTCATTAATCTTAACATTTCAACGAAATCGGTAGAACTGTTTCTGAGATATTTGTTATTTCCTATGACAGCTACATTCAAATTTTTAATTATGGGAAATGTCTACCGAGATATGGCTAAAATATACCTTTTTGCGGAATTTGATTAATCAGTCGACAAGTTTAGACACAAACAGACGGATATAATTTCAAAATAACACTTTTTTCGATCTCAAAAAGGATAATATAAAATCGGACAAAATTTTTTGTAAAGAATGATAAATGTGAAGAAATTTGGTCAATAAAAACAAACAAAGCCGGGTATATCAGCTGGATTATTATATAATCTAACAGCTGAAAGACGAGGTATATGGAAAGTTGGGTTAAAAATCGTTGTCTAGTTTCTTATATATAACTTCAGCTTCAAAAAGTGTTGTTTTGGTATTACATCTTTCTGTTTGTCGTTTATGCAGTGCTCTACAAGACCAAACGTGTGGACTGATTTTAATTAAATTCTGCACAAGAGAGTTATTCTAGCCATATCTCGGTAGGTATTTTTCATAACTCAAAATTTGGACTTAGCTATCATAGAAAATAACACAAAATATCGTTTTTTTATTTTATTTTTTTTTATTTATTTTTTTTCAAAAACAGCTCTACCGATTTCGTTGAAATGTTAAGATTAATGACGTAAGCCAACGAGCGAAATCGCAAGTAAAACGGTTTCTCCGTAAATGCAAAAAGAAACGGAAAACCTTTCGGGACGTGTTACAATGGTAAAAGTGGAAAAAAAAACAGTTTATATAAACATAGGGCTGTAAACACTTTAGTTTCTTGTCTATCCGCCATTTTGTTTTGTGTACAAAAACATTTTAACTTAAGACACAGCTAAGATATTGAGTTATTTTGTTACACGAATTTTTAATATTACGTTTTACAAGTGTTAACATAAACAAAGACGTTATTATTAATATTTTTAAAATGGAGACAGTTTAAAAATATTTTTGTCAACTATAGTATACGCTAAGGCAATTGTAATTTTAAGTGTTATCAGTTGTTGTGGACTGTATATTGGCGAGGACTTATTGGATTAACATGATCGATCTTCGGATTATAGCGGTCACTAAATGTATAATTTCAACCAATAGAAACATGTTTCTCCAACTATACGTTGTCAAGACGACAGAAGTGTATCGCTCGATAGCGTCTAATGAGTGTTGGCCCTAATACACAATGCATGACGATAAGATAAGATAAGATAAGGGTCAGTTAGGTTCGATTTGACTAGGTTCGGTCTGTGTAGTGAGCACAGCTCTTAACTAGTGGAACGATTTTAATCAAATTTGTTGTGGGGGCGTATTTAGGTCACATATCCAGATGTTTTACTCAAAATGTAGACTTGTCCAAGACAAAAACACAAATTTCTGATTTTTTTCTAGAAAATCGGCTTTACTTTTTATCCCATTAAAAAAAATTGCAGCCCTTAAGTTACAAAACGTTATAAGTAAAAACAAAACAGGCATAGATGCGTTCTATCAAAAGTGATTTTCCAATTTATACTGCTGTCCATAACAAGACCCAAAAAATTGACACTTTAGCTTTTAAAACATCATCCCCTAACATTATATTTAGATTTACGAATACTTAGCCTGTTCTGTTTCAAGAAAGAAACAATTTATGTCTTTTTTTACAAATTATACAAAGACTCGTTGATATTGGCTTTTTGATTTCACTCCTGCAGAACGCAATAACACTTGTATATATCAGGGAACCTTCAACGCCGCACAAAGGGTAGTTATGCAATACTCGCTTAACACATCGACACGTTTGTTTGCATACTTGGTGCCTGGGTTGGTTTTATTTAGTGCAGTGCTCTAAAGCCTACACTCGAGAAGAGTTTATCATCCATGTATAACCCAACCTAACCTTATTTATATTGATTACTTTTTAGATAACCACTGCATATACATTTTAAACAATAATTAATATAGTCTTCATATGCAAGGGTGATAGTGACCTGCTAAAAAGGAAGATCTGCTTTACTTACGGTATTTAAAATTTTAATTTTCTCTGTATGTCATGGTCCGAGATTATATTTTTGACAACTTCGCTATTTGTAGAGATGTGTGTGGGGTTGATACCATTAGATGCAGAATTGAAGTCTGCAGTTTTTATTAAATTTAGTGTGTTATAGTTAAATAATGTACTAGATATGAAAGAAAAAACTGTTTAAAATTGGCGCCTTTTTGACATTATTAATTCGATGTTTGTGACTTCAATAAGGTTTTATATGAGCACATTATAGTCTCCTGTTCCTATTTATATTGTTTACGTACAGACGACGGACGGACGAAATGTCAAAAATAACTTTTCGGTTTCCTGAGGACATGAAACGTGAAAATCAAAAATATTTTTGACGAGTATCAAACATTCCCTATACCAATGACTACATAAATACTATAAGACACGACATAGAATAGGGAAATAGTCTACGCTTTACGGGTGCTGTTCGTCACAAGTTTGACACACAGCTATCAGAAAGCGCTAGCAGCAGGTGCTTGACTGTACGCATCCCACTTGGTTGAGACTGTACAACTGTTGACCTCTCTCTCACAAACCTTCTCACTTACTTCCGTCAGCATAGTCAGTGTTGTCAGTTCGTGCGCTGAGATAAGCGATTCTCGACCTTCCCTCGCATCTCTGGTCCCATATGTGACATCAGTGCGTTTTCTCTTACCCGCCTGAAACATTGTTTGACCGTAGAGCCACCTAGCGCCAGTCACATCAACTTCAGATTCTCTTTTTTTTTTTTTTTTTTTTTTTAATTTCGCAGGATAGGTGGAAAATCTTCAAAAGACAAAGGGAGAAATCCGCTCTTCCCAATAGTGTGAGATTCTCTAACAGAGCGACAGCTCCACACCCTAGCGGGTATTGGTCAACTCAAGAATAAGCGTAGAATATTTAACATGGCCATGTCGTGTCTTATAGTATTTATGTAGTCATTGCCTATACTGAGTAAGTAAGAAAGTGTTCAGAACACTTCAAACTGCATGTCTCTCAATATAATGAAGCAAGTTGTATTGAGGTAACGGTACAGTCTTCTGTGATGGCACGATGAGCGTATCAACTTTATCGTGTGTTTCTATCGTCAAAGTTATATTGAAAACTGAAATAAACGGCGCAAAACTTTAACTTGACACATTGAAACAAACAACCGAATTGCTTTCCAGTTTATCCTCGCTCATTATTGTATAGGAGCGGAGGATGGGGGGGGGATAACATCTCCGATAATGAGAACACTAAGTCTCACTGATTTCTTTTGCGTGATTCAGCATTTCGCTTGCATTGGTGGTTTTATCGCAATAGATAAATAGTCATCGGGCGTTTTAATGTTGGATGCCCCCAGAAAGAAGATAAATAAAAGAAGAAGAAAATATACAGGGTTGGGCAAAGTCATGCATATATTGCAGTATCTCAGCTTCTAGTTGCCGTAGGACACATCAATGGAGGGCTCTTGATTGGGACTATCTACAGGATGTTTCGAAAAAATATACAACGTATTTTTTCTCCTCTTTTTTAAATGCAAGCATATCAATGTTCTCCTCCTCTTCAATTACTCCTAAAAAGTCTTATTATTTTGGGATATATATGTGGAAATCGTAAAAAAATGTCGGTATTTGTTTTATGAATGGTCTCATTCGTAGTCTCAGAATTAGACTGTCCATCTGTCGTCGTTATCATAAAAACAATTAAATTCCTGTTAAACTGTTTTTTATTTTTATCTTTTATTTTGTTCAACGCTTTGATATAAATGTGGAGATTATAATTTTCCATGTAATGGTACCAACGATGATAGATAGTGATATTCGTATAGTTACGAGACAGGAGCGTAGCGAGTGGAAACTTGTTTACAAACGAGGCCTAACCGACGTCAAGAAACAAACGAGTTCAGAAAATCTGAATAACAACTGTTTTACAAAAACTTGAGCAAGACCCCAATTTGCTATAAACCCCAAGAAACCAACTTTTGGATGTTACATTTAGAGAATCTGCTCGTATTGCATTGTATGATGGGGCGGGTAGATACCGTGATGGCCTACATTAAGCTATTTAAATAATAACCCCGCCCCCTTTCGTTTTATTTTATTCGCAACAGTTTTATGTTTACTTGGCTTCATAGCTGACTGTACTATAATAATAGTGTGCACTTTAGAGTTCCTATCTTAAAAGCAGCACTTCACATGTTGCTTGGAAGATTCTATGTTTGTAATTGGACGAGAGGGAGAGAGAGATGCACAATAATTGCGCAATCTTACTTATAAACCTATAGACAAAATTTAAGAGAGAAGGGTATTTCATTATTTTGTTGTTAGGATCCGTAGGTTATAATATCATGGACGTGTCTGTAAGTAGCAAACAGAATCCGAATATATGAAACTTTGCGTTTATATTATTTGTGTTGCCCTACATATAGCGGTAACCTTTGGGTGAAACATCTAGAATTGTGAAGTATCAAATAAAACTAGAAGTTATTCTGATTACGAATGTGTTTGTTTATTTGACGAAGAAATTAATATATTGGGGTTAGGTCAACTTTAAAGTGTCCGATAGAACAACCCCTAACTTGAACACGGCGTGACCTACAAATCTGAAAAAAACAAAATTGCATTTGAAATAAAATTGCAGTGCATAATTATATATTATAGTTTTTTGTATGACGAATACAACTTAATTTAACCACACAATGAGAAATGAGTAGCGTATAAGTTTTTAATGCAGTCTTTATGAGATGTGAGACAAACAATTATTCAATAGGTATTAAAAGATGGACGGCATTTTCATTGATTTCTCTTTATTAGAGTCCGTAGGTAAAATCAAGAACCCTTACGCTCGTGTTTGTACAATTTAAACTGCCGTTTAAAAGATTTTTACTTTATAAAAATAATAGTTTTTATATGGTCTACACACCCTAAGTCGTGTGGAACTGACATTTTTGGTGACGAATGTTTTTGGTGGGTTTTTATTAAGTTTTCTGTGGGTGAGAAAGTTTGTGCAATATCTTCTTTAGTCCATTGTTTTTAGTGTCAATTGGATATTAACAATTCTTATATGAATAAGGAAGGAGAGAGAGAGAGAGAGAGAGAGAGAGAGAGAGAGAGAGAGAGAGAGAGAGAGAGAGAGAGAGAGAGAGAGAGAGAGAGAGAGAGAGAGAGAGAGAGAGAGAGAGAGAGAGAGAGAGAGAGTTAAATAAATATGTGGTTGTCAAATTGAGAGAGTTATATTTTTGTAAAAATTAACAATCTTATAATTAAAGTGACAAAACGAAAGTTATAACTTAAAATAAAATTAAAATTAACAAATTTAAATTTAAACAACGTAATAAAATTTAGAATTTAGACACAAAAATAAAATAAAATGAAATACTGTAGCTTACTTGTGTTGATACAGATAAATACATCACACATACACACAAGCACATTCATACATAATAACATTTTAAAAAGACACCACATAATTAAAATAATCACTATTTTTACTACATAAAAGCTAAAGAAAGTAACAAATACTTATTTCTATCATTCACACTTATTACAAAAAAACTAACTATTCCGCCACACCCAGGGACGAGGACACCAAATCCATTCCATTCAAAAAGAAGGTCTTAAGTAATTTTGAAAACTGGACACGACTGTCAACAGATTTAAGTGCCGAGAGAAAGAGAGAGAGAGAGAGAGAGAGAGAGAGAGAGAGAGAGAGAGAGAGAGAGAGAGAGAGAGAGAGAGAGAGAGAGAGAGAGAGAGAGAGAGAGAGAGAGAGAGAGAGAGAGAGAGAGAGAGAGAGAGAGAGAGAGAGAGAGAGAGAGAGAGAGAGAGAGAGAGAGAGAGAGTTTGCCATTGCATGTGCAAAGTGACTTACGTTTCCTGTTTGACGTAAAATTTCTTAATTATAAGTAGAATGTTGTGCTCTGATTCACGCATACGCACAAAGACAATGCAAACTTTGTTCTGTTATCTGATTGTTTTGCAAGTGTTATTGTGTACTAATATGTGTCCTAATTAACAATTTTGTAACTTAAATTGTGTAGGAGTAATGACAAAATCGAGAAAGTTAGTGCTAAATAATTGTGCAAGATGGTCGTAAGATTTGTTCAGTATTAACAGTGCAGATAATTATTTGGGGTCGATATCTCCACATAATTGTATAGTGTGCCTCGTGTATCAATTGTTTTGTAAAGTTTAAAAAAAAACTTATTTACTGTACTTCACTTGTCCTAATCAAAATTGTATTTTAAATATTTTGTCAATACCTTGAACTGAAAGTTTCTTTATTTTTTAACGCCTCGATTTTTCTTCTTTTTAAAAAATAATTCTTTAAGGTAACCAATATTTTGGATGTGCAAATGTTACACCTTAGCAAAATTTGTTTGAAATTGTTATATTTTGAGAAAAATCAACAAAATTGAGTGTTTGCGGATATTTCAGGTTTAAGAAGTTTTTGGAATGTGGATCTGTACAGCGCTTTAGCCATAGTTTTTGGAATGTGGATCTGTACAGCGCTTTAGCCATAGTTTTTGGAATGTGGATCTGTACAGCGCTTTAGCCATAGTTTTGGAATGTGGATCTGTACAGCGCTTTAGCCATAGTTTTTTCGTTGTATTTTTCAGTAACTCAAAATTTAAGGTATAGGATTTTCTAAGACGAAAACTCGGCCGTCTTGGTTTATTTAGTCTTCTTTCCATGTTCTTTATATTTTGGTTACTTGTAGTTTTGTTTTGTGTTAATAGCAAATCTTATACATTTCACTAAAATCGTTTGGTTAGTCTTTAAATTTCACCAAAGTTTAATTGTTTGGAGATATTCAAACTTTTACGAATTCCTTGGCTTTAATTCCCCCTTTTAAATTGATAACTTTCGAATAATTTTGGGCAAAAAAAAACAGTACGTTTCGGAGCCTGTATTTTAGCCAAAATCTATCAAAATCGTTTTTGTCCAATTTGAGATATTCCAATTTTTACGACTTTCTAGATTTCATATTCCCATTTTAAACAAAACTCTCAACCGTTAGTAGACCTTTAGATCCGTAGATCTGTATTTGAACAAAATTTGATCAAAATCGATACAACTAATTTTGAGAAATCGATTAAAAAATTGTCTCACGACATGGTCTCCCTTAAACTTCCGACCAGATTTAATATAACAAGTGTTATACGGAAGAAGTAAATCAAGTTATTCTTAGATAGTGTCAGTGACCGCCGGTAGAGGCGCCGTGCGAACTTGTCCCATCTATATAGACGTTATGTAATGTGCACGGACCCTCTCCATTGAAACTCTTTAATGTAGTGAATTTTGTAGTTTATTTCCTAAAATAAGTACATTTTTTATTTTCATCAGTGAGAAAGTTATGCGTGAAAAAAGTCGTGTGTTTGCAAATATCAGTTTTGAGGCCGCCTCACAAAAAAGTTTTTGTACTGCCCAAACCTCTAAACCTATTTCAATCAATTTGGTATCTAAACATATTTTCGATAATTCGCGGGTATTGATAATTGAACTATTTTATTCAAATTTTAATGAAGTGTAGCATCTAAGAACACAAAAAACGTAGATCACCATTTTTACAAAAATACCGATTTTAATGTTTAGTAACAATCGGTCGTAGGGCTTTAAATATCTCAATTTCGGCTTTACAGGTATCGATTAAATTTTAGTACATTGTGAATCATCCACGTGTGTAAAATCGTAAATACAATTTTTCGGTTCCAAAATAGTTGGTGAAACACAACAATGAACTTGAGCGATATCTATGATTAAAAGTTCAATTTTAAGTGAATACAAATTTTTGTTGAGGACATGTTTATGACAAAAAAAAAAACAAATTTACATTTAAATAAGACGGCGTACTTCCTCGAGAAAACCCGTGTAACAACTCACCCTACTGGATAAGAATTCTTGATCTACCAATACAATTTAACATTTCCTACAAAGCTCGAGAAACCAATTAATTTTTGTACATTACGTGTTTGTATTACATCGTGTGATGGGGCTGGGTAAGTACCATGATGACGCCCATCACCTTGTTTCATCGTTAATCCGAAAATCTAATTTTTCCGTGGAGGCTTTGCTTAACTTTTGGAAAGATATTGCAAAACATGTGAACGTATCATATGGAAATTACCTAACAATTAAATACGTCGAAACCAGCTGATCTGTTGAAGGTCGCCGCCAGATGAAATATTTGTTCTTACGATTAGAGATAACGCTTTCACTGCCCGTAGCAAACAGGTGCGCAGACCACGTGCGTAGAATTACATAATTAGATTGTCTGTCACGACTTTAATATGAAGGATTGTGATAAGAGGGGATTTGTTTGGGTTAGTATAGTTTTCATATTGCTAAGGTTTTCTGTAGAATACAAAATTTGATTTGGTTAAAGTTTAAAATATCCGTAACCCTAAGGGGCTTGTTGTAGCAACCCCGAAGGCCCTAACTCTGAACTTACACCATTTTTCATATAGTCTCGGATTAGATCCCTCACTTTCATTTTTCCTATCAGGTCTCTCTTGACCAAGTATTGTTCTTTCATGACCCAGACGTTATTAGGGTATTCAATGTCTAGGGGTTTTTTATTCTTTATGTTTTTCGTAAAGCGATGTTGACCGAGAGGTTTTTTGTCTTTAAACAACAGGGAAAAAAGTGAGAAGTCTACGCCTTGTTCTGGGAAGCGACTAGGATAGCTCAGTTAGTAGAGCATTGGCGCGTAAAGCCAAAAGTCCTGGGTTCGATTCTCAGACTAGGTCGTATATTTTTCACTTGAAATATTATTGTATATTCAATACTTGCTAGTAAAAAACGTATAAGCGGAAAAATCAAATAATTAAAAATCAATAAATACATGTGTAAGGGCTGAAAAATGAGTAAAAATTAAGTTCAATGTCGCATATGCAAGGTAATTAATTTGGAAACTCAAAATTGCAGCAATTAAACGTAAAGTCAAGTGAGAAGTCTACGCCCTGTACTGGGAAGCTACTAGGATAGCTCAGTTGGTAGAGCATTGGCGCATAAAACCAAAGGTCCTGGGTTCGATTCTCAGTCTAGGTCGTATATTTTTCACTTGAAATATTATTGTATATTCAATACTTGCTAGTAAAAAACGTATAAGCGGAAAAATCAAATAATTAAAAAAACAAGAAAAAAGGGTTTTATATAAAGAGTGTGACAGAAAAAAATCGCAATATCCACAAGAATATCTCTACTTACCCTGTATGTGAGTAGAAAAAAAATCAAAATAGGTACTACGATAACGTGAAGATCAGTCAAAAAATGGAGGTTGAAAATATCGAGGATTACTAAACTTAACCTATACTTCGCATATTGGGTAGTCTAAATCTTCAATAGTAGGAACAATAACATCTTAATGACAGACTCTGTATATTGAATCCAATAAGGATGTTTAAACTTGTCAACTTTGCCTAATTTACCCAGGCTGCCACTTAAGTCAATGACTCTACGGTTTAATTGTGTGTAGGCTATGGCTGCTATGCATCACTGACATTGCACTGTCACTTTGTTATGTAGGCGTCTGAAGTGATGTCAAACTTGTACGAAATTTGATCAAAATCGTTACAACATAGTTAAGTGTAGGTTTGACAATTCCAAAAGAAGTTGAACCCCGTTTTTTATTGTCTCAGTGATTTTAGACACGCCGTTCGTACGTCGGTTGTACGTAAGCACTACATTGTTTAGGACCCTATTTAGAAAAAAATCGGAATGAAAATATCGAAATGACAGTTTTCTGTTCATATATGGTGTGGTATTGAACTTATAATACAATAAATTAGATGTGGAGATTTCAATTCCGGATGCAATGGTACCAACCAAACTTCTATACGATGACAAATAATGAAGTTTTTGTTTAAAATGTAATTTAGAACCTTGCCCTCCTAAGAAAAAATCGTATAGTTACGAGATAGGGTAGGACACGAGCGTAGCGAGAGGAAGCTTCTTCATAAATGTACAGCTTCAAGGCCATACAGGGTCTAAGCGATGTAAAGAAAGTAGTGAAGTACACATAGCCCAAGAGATGGGGCTGGGTGAGTACCGTGAGGCCGCCCATCAACTTGTTTTATCGTCTAACTTTAAAATTTCTCTAACAGAAATTTTCCGTGCCATGAAAAATATACAAAAGAAAAATTTGCCTATTTTAACGCCAAACAAAATGTTTTTTAGTTTTTTTTTGTACGTCAAAGAATAACTGAGTTATCGATAAAAAACTGAAAAACATCGTTAGTTATCTACAACACCCAAAATTAGCCGGATCATTTTTATCTCCGGAAACCACACTTTTGGGGTTTGGCATAAAATACAAAATTGCCGACGGAAAATACAAAACGAAGCTTTTCCGGAACTATGTTTGTATGAAGTTTTCTCTTATATTTAGCTGTAGAATCAGTTCCCTCTAGAAACACCCTGTATATTAATAGTATTTTATCTTTATTAAATGTATACATATAGTTTGTATGATTTTTTAAAATAATTTTTCGATAAGTCCTCTACATATCTGTATTTTCGATTTAGTTTCATTTTCTTGTAAGGTTGTATTTGTATGTATATATTGTTTTCTGTAATAATTTATTTTAAAAATAACTTTTAAAATTAATTGTATTATTGGTATTGTTTATATGTCATTGTTAAAAAGAAAATAATGTATGATAGTTACATTTAAAACCACTAACAGACAAGGAGACTAACTTCAGAAGTTTAATTTCAAATTATTTTTTGATTTCTCTGCTGTTTCATTTACAATGTGTTTTATCTGTTACAGAGGCCCGGAGACAGCAAGATACCAGTATTCTCCAGCAACCCCAAACCACTCTCTTCTCGTCTCTCCAGACCTCTTGCAAACTTCTCCAACATAGTACGAGCACATCTATCATCAGAATCAGGATCCAAACATCGTTCCCCATCAGCCTCCCGGATCTTGGGCATTCTAGGAGGACCTAAATCAAAAAAATCACCAAAATCACGACCCGAAAATCAAGTTGCTGTTCAACGACCTTCAATGTTTTTCGAATCCCTCAACGTCCCCGAATTGCCCAGTGAATCTTTCTGTAATGTGAACATATCGGATTCAGATATTGCTAAAGAGAAAAGGAATTCAGCAGGAGCTCGAATGGAGAACGGTTTTACGATCGATGAAGTCACCGGGAGTATTCAATCCATCAGTCAGATTTCAACGCCCACACCGAGTAGCACAACAAGTGGCGGGTTACCGCTATGGACGTTAGGTTCTCAACATTCCTCATCGGCAGGTTCTTTAGTACCTTCCGTACGCGGGCATAACTCGATACACGATCATAACATTTCATTAGAATTGAGTAAACACAGTTCCATTGATTTCGATGAAAGCTTAGGTATTTTAACCCCCGACCAGATGGCAGATTTTACTTTGAATAATGATAATTTTCGCACCCCGTCAACGGACGATATCCAGTCCTTCATTCTACATGATTTCGAAGAAGATAAATCTAAATTTTCTCTGGAAATGCAATGTGAACATAGTTACGCACAAAAATTAAAAGTCGAAGAAAAACCCGAGGAATCTCAACGCGAACAGATGGATGTTGTTAAAGATTTATCAGAAGATACAGAGATGAGCGATAGTCATCTGTCGAAGAAAACATCGGATTTAGCAATGTCGGTGTCGTACGGGACTGACGGTGATTTTATCAGAATTAATAGAACACCCAGTTTGGAAGATTTACCCATGGATAAGAGCGATCAAAAAGAAGAGACAGCTGGACCGTCACGGAACGTTTTACCTCCGCCTTTTATCACGAGCGTAACTAGTATCGCAAGTTTGGATAACGGTTATCAAGGTGATGGTGAGTGGAGTAGACCCGGCAGTAGAGGTGCGGATCACTCTCCGTTAGCGCATCAAATGGTTAAGGCTAAAGGGATGGATCCGATGACTGATTCCGATTTCTTTACGGAAAGCGACGCCGATATGCACGAAGAGGGTAACCAGACGGGTTCCAATACGGGTAGAGGGGATCGTAGAGCGCAGATTATCGACGGTACCTTGTACGGCGGAGTGTCCGGTAGTCTAAATAACAACGTATTCCAACCTGAGAGATATCAGAACACCGAAGAAATGGATTCTAGCGGGATTTATTCAGATTTAGAAAGAAAAGTTGAACCTGTTGTGGACAAATTAAATGCGGTCGAAGTACAGGAAAACGATAAAGACTTTTCACCTGAAGGTTCTACTAGAACTGTTTCATCGAAATCGGAAAACAGTCAGAGAATTTCAACGGTTGATTTTACTACTCTGATAATGGAACAAGTCAATACGATTAAAAATCTAGCTGTTAATATTCCGATGGAAGCTGTTGATATTATCAATAGTTGGGAGGAGAAAAATAAAGCGAAAACAAAAACATCCGTTGCGAATACGAAAGATGAAAATCAGGAGAATCGAAGACCCGTCGGGAGGAATGTGAAAACGCCCAGGAAAGGTCGTTGGGATGCGGTTATGAATAAGATTGCTCAAGGTAAAGCTGAAGAGAAATCAAGGCCGAGTCGATTGAAAGAAGTGAAGAGTAAAGTGTTTGCGGGGATTACTTTGAATACACCCAATACTCATTCTTTGCAGGGGAACAGGAAGGCTTGTTCTTCGAGGAATCTGACTGCGACCCAATCTATCTCGACTACTTCCTTGAGGGATATTACTTCGCTCAAGACTAAAAGGTAGGTGAGAGTATTTAGTTTAGTTAGAGGGAGCCTAGCTGAAGATCTTAGAGCCTTTCTTGACCAACTCTTGTTGTTTTCCGACTCTGACGCTATTAGAGTAATCTAGTATTTTTTATATACGGCGATGATAACTGATCAGGTTTTCGTTTTTAAACAACAAGGGGAAATTTTTTTTACAGAAACACAAATTAAATAGATACTTAGTAAGACGGAACGCTGCCGCGTTCCTAAGACGAGGCTTCCTTACTGATAGTTAGACTGAATGTTAAAAAAAGAAGTGGGAAATTTTACTTATTGAGCTCCCAGGCTGGTCGAGTGGTTAGGGCTGTCACTTCTTGGCGGCTCAAACGTTTACGGTGTTGACCCAGCATGGTGGGGTAAATTTGCAATTGACAGCGGACTCTGGTTGAGAACGATAGAACAACAGCGACGGGGATTTTTACCCGACTGAAAAGCCATCTAGTAACTGTTAAGCCACCGATATCAGGCGAGCGATTATCCCCCTCGAAATCGTCCAGTAATCAGTTTTGTTTTGAGTTAGTGACCGGAAAAGGTGGCATTTACTTTCCCACCTAAAATTATGTCATGGGGTCATAAAATCGTGGGCATGGAATGAAGTCTGTCTCTGTAGGTGGACCGATTTTATGGTATTTTTTAAACTATATTCCGGATTTTTTGGGGATCCCTTCAAACATGAAATATTGGTTCACACACTAAATTTCAAGGCCTCCCCTTTTTCCTATTTGTTCAATAACTAAAAATTAGGAGTAGTTGCTATAAGAAAGTAAAAACACAAAATTAATATATTATTAATATCGGTTATAATGTTTTTGATAAATTCTGCTCAATTTCTTCGAGATTTTAACACTGACGAGGCTATATTTTTATTGGTAGGAATAATAAAGCCCGTAATATGTTATAGAATTAGTGAAATAATAATTTAACCCACTGAAGATGACAATCATGTAGTCGAAATGTTCTATTAGAGTAAATTTAATCATTTTTGCCACAGCATTTCTTGTCGTTAACGCTTGAAAGCCCGTATTCTGATTTGTGATGCTTTGGGATAGGAGTAGAGATCGTTTATATAATTGTATGTTGTTAGATTAGTACAGTAGTCTGAAGATGACAATGATGTTGTCGAAACGTACGTAAGTTTGTATGAATATCAATATTATGTTGTAATGTAGTCGTTGTGTAACTGTTCCAGCCGACGTTCACGTACCCGTGGTTCCGAAGGATCTCCTGCTACTCAGAACAGTTCTCGGAACAGTTCCTTGAGTGACGTCAGCATCACTATACAGTCTCAAACAATCAACAAGCCAACACAGCAATCTATACGTAAGTCTATAATATATCTAATCTCTCTGTATTGTACTAAATATAGGTATGATGTAGTAAATATTATACGTTGTGGGCATCAAATAAAACTACAAGTTATTCTAATATCTATGTATTTGATGTAAAAGTTAATATGTTGGCGCTAGGTCACATGTCATGTCCAGCTCCTCTGCCGTGACCTACAAATCTGAAAAAAATTTAATTAAATTGCAGTGCGAAATCATATATTATAGTTTTTTGTATGATGAATACAACTTAATTTAATCACACAATGAGAAATGCGTAGTGTATAAGTTTTAAAAGCAATTTTTGTGAGATGCGAGACAAACAATTCATAAAGCCATACAAAGATGGATTGATTTCTTTTTATTAGGGTCCGTATGTAAAACCATGGACACTTATAATTTCACGCAATGTGTCTGTCTGTCTGTAAGTCGCTGCCAGATTAGAGACAAGTCGATACATTTTATATACAGAGTGTCTGGTTGGGCTGGCTATGCGTGATTCTAAGCTGAAAATGAAGAATTTTTTTTTTCTCCAATTTCCACTTTGTTTAGCAGCTAGACGCCATTTTGTTTTTTTACAAAAACTCACTGTAACTCTAGAAATAGATAAGATATCGAGTTCAAATTTGGAATAAGCATTTTGTATGTTACGATTTACAAGTGTACCAAATACAAAGAATTAATTTTTATAATTTTCAAAATGGCGGCCGTTACAAATTTTTAACGTGGAATATCTTGAAAACCGTTAACTTTACAAAAAATGTACAAGAGACAAAATATTTTGATTTTTTAACAACAGACACATTGCTTTTTTGTAGTTTCATTAGGTCAAAGGATAACCGAGTTATCGAAAAAAAAAACAAAAAACATAATTTCTTGGTAATTGTCTACAACAACCAAAATTAGCCTAAAACCATAATTTTTTTTAAATTTAACAATTTTTTTTTTAGTTATTTTTTGCAGCGAGCTACAAAAACAAAATGGCGTCTAGCTGCTAAACAAAGTGGAAATTGAAAAAAAAAAAATTCTTCATTTTCAGCTTAGAATCACACATAGAATATGAAAATGCATAGCCAGCTCAACCTTTTTGTAACACCCTGTATTTCAATATTTCCATTTATATTCTTTGTGTTGTTCCACATATTGTAGCGGTAACAGAAAATATGTTGGGCTAGTTATAGAGGCAGAAACTGTCAAATTGAAAATTTTTATTTTTGGAAATATTATGTGTGGTGGGATCAAATACAAATTATTCTGATTAGGAATTTGTATGTTTATTTGAGGAAGAAATTAATATGTTGGCTGCTTAAAAGATTTCGACTTTATAAGAAATAACTGTCCTTGTGTGCCTTCGGATCCTATGTCGTTTCACACGCTTAACGCTTTATTTTATGCTTCTTATTTTTTGATGATGAAGATGTAATTTTAAAACTTGTTTATTCTTGAGTATTTTTTGATAAACACAGCTGTTTAGAATCTACAGCCAATGAAAACACTGGACATTTCTCCTTTACTAAATTTTTAGCGTAAAATTTCGTGTAAACATATTTATAATATCCTATAGAATTTACGAGACAGACAATTTGATTGTGTATTTTATTAAAGGATTTTAAGTCTAGATCGTACCTATTGGCGGATGCAATGTATTTCATGATAGGTTAAAGTCTGTGAAGGGATGGAGTGACCTCGTGATTTGAAGGTCAATCTTGATGACGTCAGCAACAATGACTTGTGTTTGCAAACAAACCTGTCCTTGATCTGGTCACAGCCGGTAACTTCAATGTACGTGGGTTGTTGGCATGTCGCTGGTAGTTTTATTTTGAACATTTAAAATATCTTGGAAAGGCATCATAGTACTTACCCAGCCCCATCATACAATGTAATACAAGCTGATGGTAGATCAAAGGGTCTTATCCAGTACATATGTGATGAGTCTTCACCCGCTAGGCTCGGCTCTCCTGGATCTCGTAATTATACAAATATCACATTTTTCCTCGAGGTCAGGGTTCGAAACTACGTTTTTGATAATAATTTTGCTATTGAGAGCTAGGGTTGGTACCACTACATGCAGAATTTAAATCCGTCAATTTTTCCGTATTAATATTATTATTATTAAGACTGGGGAGAGTGTTTTAAAGACGCCTCCTGCACTGCGACCTAATTAGATCTGTTGTGCCCCCCTCTTGTTGGACTCAGGAGAGATCTATGTCTTTGACAAAATTGACAAACCCCCTGGTCGGGAGGTTTAGTAATTCTTCTTCCGAAATGAAGATAAATTCTAGAAATTTGTGTGTTTTTAGGCATAAGGCCGGGCACTCCATGATGATGTGTTCAATGCGTTCCACCTCTTCACCACAGTACCTGCAAGTATCATCGTCCACCAGGCCCATCTTACTTAAGTGATACCTGCAATGGATATGTCCTGTTAGTATACCACAGAGGAGTTTTAGCTCTCTTCTGTTTAGGTTTAGCACTACCTTCCCTCTCTTTTTATTAGCTCTAAGGAACTTCTTGGAATGTATAAGACCCGGCAATGCATTCCAGGTTCTGTTGATTACTTTAAATTTTTACGTAATTTATTGTGTTATAAGTTGATTAACACATGAGATATAAATGTTTTAAATTGTTTAAAATGGCCACCAGATACGATCATCGACGACTGACTGTGTCTTTAATATTATAAAGAACCGTCAACATAACAAAGTTTAGAAATGTTACTTATTTGAACAGCTGATTTAGTTTTATTTAAGGTTATGTTAACATGCGCGGAATATCGGCGCACTGCCAGTTAGTAAAGACGTAATATCGTTAACCTATTTTATAATATACAGGGTGTGCAGTAATTAGTAGCCGCTTAATTGGTTTTACTAGAATATGATAAGATTTGATGTAAGAGGAGAGAAGTGTGTCCGTCTTGATCAATATGAAGGAGGAGGAGGAGGGACGGGAAGGCTAATGCACTCTCCCCCAGGGTGAATCATATAGAGTGTGTCGGAATAGTCATGTCCTAACAGCGGATAATTCTGTTTTAGAAAAATGTATTTTTTGGAATGATGTCTGTCGGCTACAACCAAAATATGTGGGGGTATTTTTCGTAAAATCTCTGGACATTTTATGATAGGCCTAACTCAAAATTTTGGGAAAGCCGTAAGGAAAAAAATTAAATTATGATTTTATCAAAATCGGTTGTAACGATTTCGTTTAATTTTTAGTGAAATGTGAAACATTAATGACCCAAACACGTGTACAAAAGTGAAAGTACAAAAATATTACGGTTCAGGGATAATTTTCACAAATGAACCTTGACCGCCGTTATTTAAACATCGATTTGAACCAAATTAGATGTATATTGTTTTTACATATACAAAGTTAATACATTGTTCTAGATTTTCAAGAAAAACCGTGATTATAATAATTTTCATCCAGTGGTTATATAGGACGGAGTCAGTTAAAATATATTTAAATTCAAAGAATGCAAAATTCAATATACCACAACAAATGGGGCGTTTTCACACGCATGGGTACGCCCTTGAGATCGATAAAGAAACATTCCGCAATTGTACTTGCAGCGAATTCAAGCGGATTATTCACCAACTATTCAGTTCTAAATACAATCCGACAGATGGCACTGCGTGTATCAAACTGCGAATTGATGAAATACGTTATAAAACAGCTGTCAAGCAACATCGGAAACCGGTTTTTGTATACGAGGAAGTGCAAAACTAAATTTATATCATGTGTTTAGTTTGTCATTTGATTTGTAATGTAAAGTCGATGAGAACAGTGGCGGTGTCATTGAACGATTCATGAACTACTCAGTACGATTCGAGTTCCGTCCTATTTTGTTGTTTAATATTTAGCTAATCTTTATTATTTAGTGTTGGTTTGTTATTTGTGCTGTTTGTTTAGTGTAGTGTGTGTTTGTTTTGTGTTTATCGATTATTTGATTGAAAAGTGTAAATTTTCGTTAACAAAAAATTTAGGTTAGGATAGTCCTATTTGTGAAAAATGAAGGTAATGGGTTTGCAGTCTAGTTATTTTTAGTTGATTCATATTTTCGAAGTACGGTCTGACCTTGATTTGGAGCTATGAAATGTGCATTGATCCTGGTATCATGTTGGGGTTAAATTTATCCTGTCTAGAGGTCATTTCGTTCGATTTAGGTTAAGGTTTAATACATGCCATGGACAACCGTTAGTAAAAAAACATTTATAATTTGAGTTTTAAATTTATTTAACCGCTTGAATTGAAGAGATTTTATGTTTTGTTTTCCTAAATTTTGGAACAAGTATTGATTCTAACATATTATATACCTGTCATATATACCGGCGATTTCAAAAATATGATTTGTTCCTTGAATATTGTGAATAATGAAGGTAGCCTATTTGTGTTATCATTTTTGGTGTCATAAAATCGTCGTTAACAAGAAAAATCAGCATTAAAAATTTTAAAAAAAAAGTTATTTTTAAACTAACCTTATTTTAGAGCAAACGTGATATTATAAGTTACATACATTATATTTTTAATTACTACACTGAATACAATTTTGTTTGCTTTGAGACCAATCCAAAGAAGTGTGCAGGGCTTGCAGATGATATTTCCTTGTCTATCAACCCAAAGCAGCTGCATGACTAGATGCTTTTTATATTTTACTGTAAATAAACTTTAATATTTACAGTAATAACAGTAACTTTGTATAATTATAAAGATTACTCTCTCAGATGACGGACCTGAACAAAATAATTACTATTCCCGACCTGTGACAATGTTACCTTTAATGGTACAACATGGTGGATGGAATACATAGAAGAACACTAACTCAGATCTCACGAAATCTAAGAAAGTCTACTTAAACCTTTTCACATCGGCGTACTGAACGTCCTGGACGTTTGGGCGCCCCTTTCACACCGCCCAGCAACGTACCAAACGTCCACATGTTCGCTCATGAGGATCAGTCAAGTGCCACCTCTCACTCAGTGTAGATGTCTTTTCCGCCAGTTACTTGGTGTGAGACCGGGTTTTCTGTTCCGTGGATGAACGAGTCGAGTAGTGATAGTGACGACGACTTAGTATTATTATATTCGTTAACAAAAAGAAGTAAATTCGTCATAAATAAAAAACGAAAGAGGTTTGGAGAATCCCATCACTTGATGCATGATCTGGAATTTGGATGAAGATAGGTTCAGAACTTATTTTAGATTAACTCCCGATCAGTTTGAAGAAGTATTGTCAATTATCGATGTTGATATCAGAAAAACCGACACTAACTATAGAGAGGCAATTACTTGCAAAGAGAGACTCGCTATTTGTTTAAGGTAAGAAAAATTATATGATAGGAGCACGTGGTTCTGAAGTTTTCATTGCGCATGCGCTAGGCCTTGGACGGGCAGGACGTTTATGGAAAATCACTTGTCGAGCGATCCTCCGAAAACCGTTGCGGACGTCCAGGACGTTCGGAACGTTCTGGACGCGCGGTGTGAACTGTCCCATTTGATAGCATGGGCAGCGATTTATTTTGACAAAAACGTACCAAACGTCCAGGACGTTCAGTACGCCGGTGTGAAAAGGCCTTTAAAACAATCGCCAGTTTATCATTCAGGGTCAATAGAGTTTCTTTACTACGAATATTAACTTCTTAGATTTAATTCCGTGAGGGATATCTGCACCAGTCTCGTATTTCTTTACTTAGGGCCGATTTAATGACTGAAGTGTCAAATTAATCAATCTTACCTGCAGATTTGCCGAAAATTATTAATTTTCCTTTGAAACACATATTTTGTTTTTAATTTATAATTTGAATAACATGTTTCACAACAAAAACAATTGAAACAGCTGTTATAAGTACTCAACTACGATTTGTAGTGTTTGAGAAGTTATAACAGCTGTTTTAAATTATTTTTAGGTTATAATAGTGCTTACATTATTTGTGGGGGTTCATGGTGTGTTTTGAACATCTCGAAAAATTAAACGGTTTATATGGCTTATTGCTAATGTGTGACAATTGGGTGTGAACGACTTAACTGTACCTACGTATAGCGATGACTTCTTGTGATTTATTGCTGAAATCTCGCAAACTTAAACGGTTTATATGGCTTATTGCTAATGTGTGACAATTGGGTGTGAACGACTTAACTGTACCTACGTATAGCGATGACTTCTTGTGATTTATTGCTGAAATCTCGCAAACTTAAACGGTTTATATGGCTTATTGCTAATGTGTGACAATTGGGTGTGAACGACTTAACTGTACGTACGTATAGCGATGACTTCTTTTGTGATTTATTGTTTACATTTCGTAAACTTTAAATATTTTATATGGCTTATTGCTAAATTGTGACAATTGGGTATGAACGACTTAACTGTACTTACATATAGCGATGACTTCTTTTGTGATTTATTGTTTACATTTCGTAAACTTAAATGGTTTATATGGCTTATTGTTAATGTGTGACAATTGTGTGTGAACGACTTAACTGTACGTACGTATAGCGATGACTTCTTTTGTGATTTATTGCTTACATTTCGTAAACTTAAATGGTTTATATGGCTTATTGTTAATGTGTGACAATTGTGTGTGAACGACTTAACTGTACGTACGTATAGCGATGACTTCTTTTGTGATTTATTGCTTACATTTCGTAAACTTAAATGGTTTATATGGCTTATTGTTAATGTGTGACAATTGTGTGTGAACGACAACTGTACGTACGTATAGCGATGACTTCTTTTGTGATTTATTGCTTACATTTCGTAAACTTAAATGGTTTATATGGCTTATTGTTAATGTGTGACAATTGTGTGTGAACGACTTAACTGTACGTACGTATAGCGATGACTTCTTTTGTGATTTATTGCTTACATTTCGTAAACTTAAACGGTTCATATGGCTTATTGTTAATGTGTGACAATTGTGTGTGAACGACTTAACTGTACTTACGTATAGCGAAGACTTCTTTTGTGATTTATTACTTACATTTCGTAAACTTAAACGGTTTATATGGCTTATTGTTAATGTGTGACAATTGTGTGTGAACGACTTAACTGTACTTACGTATAGCGAAGACTTCTTTTGTGATTTATTGCTTAAATCTCGCAAACTTAAACGGTTTATATGGCTTATTGTTAATGTGTGACAATTGTGTGTGAACGACTTAACTGTAAGTACGTATAGCGATGACTTCTTTTGTGATTTATTGCTTACATTTCGTAAACTTTAAATGGTTTATATGGCTTATTGTTAATGTGTGACAATTGGGTGTAGAAGACATAACTGTACTTACGTATAGCGATGACTTCTTTTAAATTTATTGCTTACATTTCGTAAACTTAAATGGTTTATATGGCTTATTGCTAATGTGTGACAATTGGGTGTGAACGACTTAACTGTACTTACGTATAGCGAAGACTTCTTTTGTGATTTATTACTTAAATCTCGCAAACTTAAACGGTTTATATGGCTTATTGCTAATGTGCGACAATTGGGTGTGAACGACTTAACTGTACGTACGTATAGCGACGACTTCATTTGTGATTTATTGCTTAAATCTCGCAAACTTAAATGGTTTATATGGCTTATTGCTAATGTGTGACAATTGTGTGTGAACGACTTAACTGTACGTATAGCGATGACTTCTTTTGTGATTTATTGCTTAAATCTCGCAAACTTTAACGGTTTATATGGCTTATTGCTAATGTGTGACAATTGTGTGTGAACGACTTAACTGTACGTACGTATAGCGATGACTTCTTTTAAATTTATTGCTTACATTTCGTAAACTTAAATGGTTTATATGGCTTATTGCTAATGTGCGACAATTGGGTGTGAACGACTTAACTGTACATACGTATAGCGATGACTTCTTTTGTGATTTATTGCTTAAATCTCGTAAACTTAAACGGTTTATATGGCTTATTGTTAATGTGTGACAATTGGGTGTGAACGACTTAACTGTACGTACGTATAGCGATGACTTCTTTTAAATTTATTGCTTACATTTCGTAAACTTAAATGGTTTATATGGCTTATTGCTAATGTGTGACAATTGCGTGGGAGCTTAGTTATTCACAAATGGCGGCCGCAGGAAGGCCCGTTTCTCGTTGAGCACTTACTGGTCAACGAGAAAATCCCAATGATAGTAATCGGTCACTTATATTACCTACCAAGTGTTAAATAAGTCCCGGGAAGGCCTAATATGTTTTTAACCATTACAGATAGAGCTACAAAGTTTTATACATTGTTAATTCACACCAAACCCAGTTATAGTAGGTATTCAGTGGACCTCTACCTTTCCTGGGGGACGGCCCTCAAGGAGTTTATAAGAAATCTTAAATGAGAGCATAGGTCGATTTGTACATCGAACTAAAGCCCTTTATGAGTAAAATACAATGCCACAAACTCGACCTCAAAAGGTTCACCCTAGCTACAATAGGTTGGGTTTATTTATTTTTTAATGAGCAGCCTTAATTTTAGTCAGTTTTGGTTATATACATTTTTTTTTATATTGTTGTTATTCAAAAATAGGCTGAGGTTGATAAATTTCAAAATGACTTATTTTAAATATTTTTGTAATATGTTTATTCTTACCTATACCCGTTCAACCCTCAGTGGCTCATTTTAGTGACTACTGGCTTGGCATTCCCGAGATACCTAGCCTGATTTACACATTTCTAAATGTAGTCTTGGGTTAAATCTTTTTCTTTTATATTTATTATCAGGTCTCTCTGACCAACTCTTGTTCTTTTCCGAAGTTAAATCTAGAGTATTCGAGAGCTAGGTTAGGATAAGGTTTCGTAAAGGAAAAATATAGTTTATTTAAATAGCTTTGTGATCGATTTCAAGGTCGAATCCGTCAAACAAGACATAAATAAAGTAATTAGCGCCCAATGACGTCACCGTTTCAGCTGCGTTACTCCCCTTATCTAGAACGTCTAATATTTTATTCGTTTCCTATTTATCCCCCAAGAAGGGTGAATGCGTAACGGTGAGTCATTGTAGACCTTTGTACTGGATTCTAGTTGGTTACAGGGAGGGAATGATTGTATTTGAAGTTTTCTTCTCTGTCTGTTTTGTATAACATGTTGAAATTTCAAAAAAGATGCGTTGTTAAGTCTATATTTGATTTACACATTTTTTTATATAACATTTTATACCAAAAATCCGAGTACATTTTCAAGCTGGTAAAATGCCAAATAGTTGTTTTAAAAAAAAAACGAAACAGAATGATTTGTTGTAGGTTAAAGGATATTAGTGTTATCAAGACAATTTGGTAAATAACTACAACATGCGGGTAGTTTATTAGAATACGCGTAAAAAGCGCACAACTCTCTCACAGCCCGCCAGGTTGATGTTTGACGAGGGTGAGACAAGGGTTAACCTTTAAGCAATAACTACATAAATACTATAAGACACGACATAGGATAGGGAAATAGTCTACGCTTTACGGGTGCTGTTCGTCACAAGTTTGACACACAGCTATCAGAAAGCGCTAGCAGCAGGTGCTTGACTGTACGCATCCCACTTGGTTGAGACTGTACAACTGTTGACCTCTCTCTCACAAACCTTCTCACTTACTTCCGTCAGCATAGTCAGTGTTGTCAGTTCGTGCGCTGAGATAAGCGATTCTCGACCTTCCCTCGCATCTCTGGTCCCATATGTGGCGTCAGTGCGTTTTCTCTTACCCGCCTGAAACATTGTTTGACCGTAGAGCCACCTAGCGCCAGTCACATCAACTTCAGATTCTCTAGCAGAGCGACCTAGCGGGTATTGGACAACTCAAGAATAAGCGTAGAATATTTAACATGGCCATGTCGTGTCTTATAGTATTTATGTAGTCATTGCCTTTAAGGAAACAAAATTTGACAGACGAAAAAAGCGCACAACACTGAGAACTCCTGCCTTGGTGTTGACTGGAAAGATTTGACTTAAGCAACAAATCAATTCTTACTGTTTACCTAAAACTTACGAGTAGTGGAACCTAACCTAATCTGTACCTTACCTATATTATTTAAGTTTACAAACTGCTGTAAATATTGGTTATAAGTCAGTTACACTACCCGTAAGTTTTATGTAAACAGTAAGAATTGATTTGTTGCTCAAGTGAAATCTGTTTAGTCAACACCGAGGCGGAGGTTCTCAGTGTTGTGAGCTTTCTTCCCCTGTCAAATTTTGTTTACTCAAGGGTTAATTACCCCTTGTCTCACCCTTGTCGTCAAACATCAACCTGGTGGGCTGTGAGCTTTTTTAACTAAATTCCAGTTGTGCGCTTTTTCCACGTCACCGTTTATTATGCCTAAATGGTACACTGATGGATATTGTCTTAATAGCAATGGGTATTTCCTGTGGCATTGGTTAAATATTACTTTTCGAAAAAAAAAATGTAGTTTTCTGGGTGTTGTAGTCAATTATAAAGTTTTGGTAATTATATAGCAGAGTAGCCTCACTTCAAAATCAATTTTTATGGGTTTTATTCGTCAAATAAATGTTGGAAAAATATTTTACTATCGAAAAAAAGTGTCGGAAAGATGATTACATAATACAATAATACAATTACACAAGTAGTTTTTTCGTGAAAAAATTAACTCTGTGTTATCTTTCATACTCATGACATTCACTTCAATAAACGTACGGAAGGTTTGGCCAGGTGGTTATATATATATATATATATATATATATATATATATATATATATAGCAACCTGGCCAAACCTTTCGTGACATATAATAATACAGCCCTACATATGCGTACACTGAAGCACATACGCAGACAATTGAACGTCAATGGAGGGAGGTGCGAGGAAATGTGCCGCGATATGGAAATTCAAAACAACATTTCCATGGCCATATAGCCGAATTTATGTTTAAGAGAAAGTACAATTGAGTATAATACTCGTTTTCATCATTTATGGCGAATTACGAGTGAAATACATTTAAATTCAATAAATTCCTCTTCTACTGAATTTGCAGCAGAATTTGACTCTGATTAAGATTTTCTTGTGTAATTATATTATGTAATCATCTTTCCGACACTTTTTTTCGATAATAAAATATTTTTCCAACATTTATTTGACGAATAAAACCTTTAAAAATTGATTTTGAAGTGAGGCTACTCTGCTATATAATTACCAAAGTTTTTTTTTCTTGATAAAGCTTAGGGCGAGTTTAACGACTAAAACGAAACCAAGTTTAAGGCTGTATTTAGATATATTTGGCAAAAGTTGATAAGAGAAGATTTTATATCAATTTATATCCCGTAAGAAATACAGGAGAAAAAACTCGGCAAAAGTGTATATTAAATATTTACAATTAGTATAGGGATATTTTTTGTTGAAATGGGAAGTAATATTATTTTTGTTTAGTATATAGCTTTGTGAATGGGTATGTGAGAAAGCTAGTGCAATATTTTTACACCGATTCTTTACCTTATGGTAGGTCTGTAAGATAATTTGAACACAATAGGCTGTATTGTTTGACTTCAAGGTAAAGCTAATATTAATAGACAATAGAAATCTTCCATTTGATAAGTAAACATGTTTACCAACTTTTAATTTAACAAAAATGATAGTGTCTACGAAATAGGAAGAATTCAGTGTTGCAAAAATATTGTTTGGGCGAAAGTAAAAATGTAAATTTTGTCCGTGGTTAAGTTTCTCTCGAACATTGCTGGACATATTTGAAGGAAATTCGGTGTCACTACTCTAGATTAAATTTAATGTCATACAGAATTTTAAATTTATCTTCAACCCGTTTCAAAATGGACGTATGATATGTTTTATTATTTTAGTTTGGCGTGTAAGTAGTACCAGGGAACGTGGTTTCTATTACATTTGAGGAAATTACTATTTTGAGGTTCTATGAGACAGAAAAAATGATTTTTGGATTGTTGTCTACATAGTACTGTACAACCCAACGAGTGATTTTTATATAATTTTGAATGTGGGCATATTTTGACTTTCAAAACATTTAAAAAAAATAGATAATCCAAAATTTGAGAGACAAATCTAATCCACCATAAGACAAATACTAAAAAAATTAAAAAATCCGCTTTTCTTAAAAAGGGCTTCAACGACTTCTATCAATTTTCTATACACTCTTAGGTAACTACACGTATTTGTTATCTTTGACTTACCGCCAGCAATCCTTGATTAGTTCTTTTTTTTTAGTTTATATTGTCATATATTTCATTACACTACACGTGTTTCGGACATTGTCGTCCATCGTCGGGTGATAACACTTAGTTAAAACATTCAACGCAAGAAAATATTGTGTTACTTGTGCGTGAATGTTATGTGTATACTTGTATTTTGTGTTGAATGTTTTAACTAAGTGTTATCACCCGACGATGGACGACAATGTCCGAAACACGTGTAGTGTAATGAGATAATATGACAATATAAACTGAAAAAAAGGACTAATCAAGGATTGCTGGCGGTAAGTCAAAGATAACAAATAGTTATTCAAGCATATCCGGTTACTCTAGACTCTAGACTATCAATATGAACTACACGTACCGGTATTTCTAAATAGGTTCAGAAAAATCTAAACAAGTTGATGGGCGCCATCATGGTACTTACCCAGCCCCATCATGACATGTATTACAAGGAGATCTTATAAATATAACGACCAAAAGTTGGATTCTTGTGCTTTGTAAGAAATGTTAAATTGTATTGGTAGATCAAGGAGTCTTATCCAGTAGGGTAAGTTTGTGTAAAACAGTTGTTACACAGGTTTTCTGCAGCTTGTAATTGTGTATTTCACTTATTTCTTGGTGTATCTCGTATATATATATATATATATATATATATATATTAAAATGTCTCAACTCGCTTCGCTCGTTCAGTGTCTCGCCTCGACATTGTACATAAAGGGTGGAACCATAACCCGCTTCCCTCATGTCCGTAACTGAGGTCTATTGACAATAACTTGGCAATTTGTCATCCTAGAGAGGTGGAGTGGTTGCAGAATTAAAATCTAATACAGTGTGTTGTAAGTTGAATAACAACACGAGATATAAAGAAAAAACTGTTTAAAATATCTGCTTTTTTGTTTTTTTAAATTGGATTTTTCTGAATTTCAACAGGGTTCTGTATGAGCACATTACATTACACCAAATTTCAAGTTCCTAGTTTGATTTTTGTGGCCGATATCGTGCACACATACAGGCGACAACGACGACGCGGACGGACAGCACTTTTTCGGTTTCCTGAGGGTGTGAAACTTAGGTCTCGAAGATGGAGGAAATCCGAAACGCGTCAACTATTGTAAATAAGACAATGTCAAGATTTGCAGAAGATAGATTGTAGGGAAAAAAACTTTATTGATAAAACTAAATCTAAAAACTGAACTATCTCATCCTAAAATGAATATTGGGTTTGTATCTTTAGCCATATTATGTAATCATAATAGTCTGTATATTGGGATAATGAGGACGCACAATGTCAATTTCATTGGCGTTATAAAATAGATAAACAAAACATTGGAACAAATCTTATAGTAGTGTAGTGCTAGATGAATCCGCTGGGAGCAGTAACGTCGACTTACATTGTTGTAGTTTTATTCAACAACACGATTGTATAATAAGATAATACAACTCTGGTCACGTGATTATACGAGTACAGTATGTTCCACAAGTCATGTCTCTCTTCAAATTAGCTATTAGTTGTTTAGTACGTCTTCTGTCGGGAACTTGACTTCGGTCTTTCTGAATCCCAAATTGTATTTTATGACATTCTTTATTTGTATGAGAAAGTAATGTGGGTGGTGAAAACATTTGGGCATGTGGACGTATTTTGACCACATCTCGGGACTGTTTTATAACTTAAAATTTGAAGGTTGTTTATATTTTGTGAATACCATCACCCTGTAACACAATATTGATCGAATTTCTTCAAGGGCCCAAAGAAACCGTATTGGTCTTCGTCCCTCAAAAAATATGGATTCCTACGTTTTGGGTTAAAAAACCCACAAAACAATTGGCTGGGGCGGGTATAAAATAATAGTTACTTGTGTATTAAACAGACATTCATTTTTGTACATCAAACAGGAACTAATTAAATTAATAGGCCTACTAACATTTTTTTAACCTAACAACCATTAATTTTTTTTTTTTTTTTACCTAAACTTGAAGAGCTTAGGTTAGGCCCAAGTTATGTTATATATTCAAATAGACTATTGAATTTGTTCAGTTTAAAACCAAACATAAGTTCATAAATCAGCAAAATAACAACACAAACCGCTATTAAATACAAACAATGATTCTCGTAAGAGTGTTGCGGTAGCACTGACCGCGTAGTGGCGCAGTCTAAATCTGATGAATGCCTGAACTAGAAAGGATTGCAGTAGGGGGAACGAATGTCGCAGTTATGTTATTTTTGTTTATTATAGCAGTAGACAGATGACAGAAGATAAAAAAAGGATAAGCCGAGTTTTGAACGTAGAACAAAGAGGAGGCTCCGTATAGTACACAATACCAAATGACATTTAGAAGAATTTTACGTTTTTGTAGCCCCCCCCCCATGCCTGATTTTGTCGTAACTCACGAATTTTGGAGATATGACGGCCAATACGTATTGTTTAGGTCCTTAACACTTGCTTAAGAGTGATTTTGAATACAATTTTATCAAATCTTTTAAGCCTATTATGAGAAATATAGTTCTTTATATCTTAATTTTTTTTGTTTTCAACAAGATGAAAAATAAGTTCCAGAATATATACCCACATTCCAGATTTAATTAAAATCAGTCCACCTGTTTGGGCTGTAAAGCACTGCACGTAAAACAAACAGACAGACCATGTATTGATGTTTTTGATCCACCCCATTTCTTTCTTTACATTGGGCATATATATGATAACGTAAAACTCAATCTCTAAAAATAAAACTTTACAATTTGGAAAGTACTGGGAGTGCATACTATTATGTTTACTAGATGTCCGATTTGATTAGTATAATTCAAAACCAAGTGATGGAGCCATCATGGTACTTACCCAGCCCAATCATACAAGCAGATCCTCTCACATTAACAGCCAAAAGTTGGTTTCCTAGGCCATCTAGGAAATATTAAATTGTATTGGTAGATCAAGAGGTCTTATCCAGTAGTGTAAGTTTGTTTAAAACAGTTGTTACACAGTAGCCTACATCAGTACTTTCTTTATTAGTGTCTTCACTCGCTGCGGTCGTGTCAGTATCGGGCGTCGTTGCTGTAGTTATTTGAAGAAGTCTCCACTAGATACGCTCCTTTTGTTCTGTAATTAGTAACTGATATCAAAATTGGTAGAGAAGTGTTAAATTGTTGACAATAACTTCGCTATTTGTCATCGTAGAGAATTGGGGTTGGTACCATTACATGCAGAAATCTGCATTTTTTAAACTAATTAATACCTCATAATATGAATTCATACGAGATATGAACAAAAACTGTATAAAATAACCACCATTACGTCATTTTTATGCTTCTGAATTTCAATAGGCTTCTATATTAGTATAAAATAGTCCCTAAAAGTTATGTTGCTATTTTAATTTGTAGGCCTCTATAGACGACAAGGACGACTGACGGACAACAGCATGTCAATAATCACTTTATCCTTAGGAAATGAAACATGATAACAGTTGTTTGTAGTGTTAGTCAATCTAGATGTATTAGTGAAAACATCGAGCGAACACGTTAAATAATAGCTGCATACCAAATACTGTATTTTCAAAATTCAAATTAGTTTAGAGAAACTTCAGTTTTGAAAATCCTGTACAAAGGAAGTGTTTTTGTTTTGCGTGGAGATCTGCATTACAATGGTGTAGGAGGTGACTGTATTGTTGGGACCTTTTAACATGCAAATGTCATTGCCTTGCCTCGCGTATCTTGGTCAATGATGCAACTTTTGACGGACAAATATAGTTTGTGCTTCCTTATTTATGGTTATAAAACCTATGTGTCAAATGTGAATTAATTATCTGTTTTCATTTCGCTCAAATTGTGGGGTTGCTCTGTGGGGGGTAAGTACATTAAGATGACCAAAAGAGTTGTCGTTTTCAGAAACAAGATGTAAGATTTGTGGTTCATTTGTCAATCATGGTTCTTGTAGAAATACTTTAAAAAGGCGTGAATACCTGTACAATGTTCGACAATAGATGTTGTGATTGTTGACAAATATGTCTCATGGTCGAAATCCATACATTTTGGCGTCGACGTAGAAGCGATTTCATTATATACTTGTATGGTTGCCGCCGCCGCGGGTGCCGTCGTGACGCGCAAGAGTATCTTTCGTTCTCTATATCGCTTTACCATCTAATAAGGGTTTTGAAGGGGATCGTTGGGATGCTCAAACCATATACGATTATTGTATTTCGACTTGGGTAATAAACCGTACAAATTTGATTATGTTCAACATCAACTCATTATAACTTGACCAGAACAACTCAAAACTAATATTTTATACATTAAAGCTATAGATTACGTTCAGAACTGTCGATTGAGACCACAACGAAGGTCCTAGCTTCACCGAGTCAGAAGTTGTACTGCGTGGAAGTTTCCAGAGGTGAGGAAGCGATCACAAAACAGCGGCGAGTCTCTCATCGGCAAAAACTGAGTAGTTCCTTCTATACACAGCTTAACAAGACGTTTAATATTATAATATTCGGCTCGTAATATTGATATCCATACAGATGGGAGTTTTATACCCGTGGACAGCACAGGTTGGCGGCTTTGCTATCTGAAGCTGGAATTTGTTTTGTGAATAAACTACATAAAGAGTTAGTTTAAGAAGCCGATGGAAATAAAGATTTTTAAATAAGTTGACGGACGCCATCACGGTACTTACCCAGCCCGTTCATACAATCTAATACAAGTAGAACCTTTGTCTAAGAGTTAGTTTCTGCCTTGTAGGAAATGTTAAATAGTATTGCTAAATCAAGGAGTCTTATCCAGTAGAGTAAGTTTGTAAAACAGTTGTTACAGGTTTTCTGAACCTCGTTATTGTTTATATCACTACTCTCCTGGTATCGACTTGTAGATTTTTCAAAAAGTATCCACACTCGCTACGCTCGTGTCAGTCTTGACGGATTTCGTAACTATACGAATATCACATTTTCTTCTGAGGTTAGGATTCGAAATTACCTTTCTCGCAATAACTTCGCTATTTGTCATCGTAGAGATGTGGGGTTGGTACCATTACATGCAGAATTGGAATCTGTGTATTTTTATCTAATTTAGTATAACTTGAATAACACGTGTGTTAAATTGAGTTCTTTTAATCAGTCAGTTGTTTTTGTTAAACTCATCACTATGGTATTAATGATTGTATTTTTATCTTTATGTGTTTTAAGTGGGGGTGTTTTCCAACTTTTGAACGTAAATTTTTCTTGTCTCCATGTCGTAAATATTAAAACAACAATAAGGGTTATAAATGTTTATTTTTTAATGTCTATTGTCTCAAAGTGAGCCCAGTTTCTTCGAACAATGTCACAGAATTTTCAACGTGTTGACAATTTTTGTTTGTTTAAGATTTATCGATATATAAGAAAGTTCATATGATTTGTGGGCGGCGTTAATGTTTATTACAACTCATTAAGTATGAGGAAGTTAAATATCATTAATTCAGTGAAATGCTTTAATTAAAACAACGCGTTAAATACATCAAGTCTTTACTTTCACCTACAAAAGAAAGTCCTGTAGTTTATGTATTACTTATCCTTTATTGCTGTGCAATATGTGAAATGGATCTGCGCATGTCAAGAAAGTTATGGTTTATTTAAAATAATGGATGTAGCGTTCCGTTATTATAGTATAACCTAAAAATTGAAATAAATAATACGCATGATAATCTATCTATACTTACGGAATTGGTAATCCCGATGTACCCCTAGCTGGATGTACATCTTTCTTACGTTAGACCCTTATTGTTTTCTTCCGACCCTGGTGTTAGTAGACTATTCAAGGATGGTTTTTCGCCTTCAAAAAATTTATTTCCCGGTAATTAGCAGTGTTTAATGCAGTGCAGCTGCTGTACTACCCGTCTAAAAACATCATTTGGAATACTAGATGTTTACAAGACTGAATGTAGTTTTCCTCATCTGGAGATAAATTGGTATGTATGGGATATCTATGGAAAGTTATCACCAACAATACGTTCACACTCCACATTTTCATCAATAAATATGTAGGAAACATCATGACAGTTTGGTGGGCACTGAAAATCGCCAGATTAAGAGAAGAAAAGTGACACCTTCAGACAGGGGCGGCTCCAGGATTTATTTTTTGGGTAGGCACAGTTTAGGGGTGTCATGACTATGGCGGGGGACCTGGGTAAATACCCCCTAGGATAAGGGGGGACTGCTTATTGAAGATAAAAGCATACACCACACTGTTAATTTTAAAACTATGGAGCCAGGTCAACTATGAAAAATAAAAATACTTTTGTTATTTTATGATATGTAATATATTTTATTGCCTATAAGTGTCACAAAAGTAGTTGTTGAGAAATAATATCTAAATCAAAGTAAACCATACAGCTCGTTAATACACCTTAAATCGGTAATATGTAGCCTACATTTAGGCGTGTCACCGGCCGAAAACCAAATAAGTTGGGTAGGCCCAGGCCTACCCGGCCTACCCGCTGGAGCCGCCACTGCCTTCAGACTGCCGCTATAGTCCAGACAGTTGCTAAGATGCAACACCCAAGGAAATGGAAAAAAAGAGAATAACATGACGAAGGACTGTTGGAGGCGGCTGAGGCAGACATCCTCGTCCAGGATAGACGTGTGGAGGTCCTTTAAGTTGATAAAATATTCATTCAAATCTGGTCACTATGGTCACCATGCTTTAGGTTTTAAAGGTTGCAATTTCCCTTCATGCATTTCAAATTGCGATTTTTTTTATTCAACTAATGGAAAACAAATCTGGAAAATAAGTAACAAATCATTGTTATCTTCATTCAGTAACACTTATGATATATTTTTGATATTTTCGTATTAATTTTCACCAGTTGTGGCCAGTGTTAAGAGATTTCCAGAATCAATTGATTAAAATTTATATCTAGATTTTTTGGCATCTTTTTAATTTCCCCTTCCGCCTTTTTGGACTTTTTTAACACCTTTTATTCTCGGGAAAATATTTTTTTTTTCGAAAAAATAGGGGTAATAAAAAAAATAGTTCGGCCTAAATTATCTAACCAAAATATTTTCCGGATAATTTTTGTCATTTTTTTACGTAAACAAAGAAAAAATTTATTCATTCATTCAATATTTGTTTTTCTTTACGGATTTGTCTCAACGTTATTACGACCCTTAGGGTGTGGTAACCCCGAGGTACCCCACCTAGATCTACACTTTTCTTCATCTAACGTTAGTTACCTTACTTTTATCTTTCCTACCAGATCTCTCTTTACCAACTCTTGCTCTTTCAGTATTTCAAGGACTAAAACCTCTAACGTAATTTTCATCTTTCTTCAGCGGCGATGATGACCGTGGAGGTTTTTCTCTGTTGAACAAGAAGGGGAAAATATTATTACGATAAAACTCCCCAACAACCTAACCTAACCTAAATCTAAACCTAACCTAACCTATTTTCACTGTATTTTTTAAAATTTTTATCAATTTGTACCAAAGCAAAAGACCAAATAGGTTGGAGCAAGCTAGCAGAAGACCCCCTGACAAAAACGGTTTTGTCCTGTAAACCAATCAGCTTCATGTTATCATATTTTTTTTCTCAATTTTTTGATTGATAATTAAATATCAAGATATTTAAAATTAGAGCAATTTGTCAGGGCAACCTGTCACAATAAACGAGCCGAGTCAGTCACTCCCTCGTACTGTATCGATTGTATAAAGAGAAAGGATGTACACATTACATTGTTACGGCCAGTAGTACAATGCCTCTCTTCATATCAAGACGCAAGTTCTCCGTGGCGGGATTCCATACGTTCTTCTCAGGTAAGATTTGTAACATTATGTGTATACAGAGTGTCCCATAAGTAAGGTGCCAAACTTTAGGAGATGATTCTGTGATTCAGGTAGGGTAAGAATAAACATTTCCCCCAAAACGCGAAGTTTTCCAGATATCCGCCATTTTGATTTTTTACAAAAAAAGTTTGGAAATAGAAAAGATATTGAGTTCAGAATTAGTGTATTTTGTATGTACTTTTATAAGTGTACCGAAAATAAAGACTCTATATTTTGTATATTTTCAAAATGGCGGCCGTTTAAAATATTTAAAATTAAATACCTGGAAAACCATTAACTTTACCAAAAAAATCACAATATTCAAAAAGTTTCCTTTTTAATGACAAACAAAAAAGTTTTTTAATTTCTTTTCTAGGTCAAAGGATAACAGAGTTATTGACAAAAAACTGAAAACTAATAATTTTTTGGTAGTTGTCTACAACACACTAGATTGATCTAGAATCAAAAATATTTTTGAATTCTAATACTTTTAATATAAATTCAAATTCATTCCTCTGAATTGTATAAAAAAATTCAAATGTGACTCTTTACTATTTAAAAATGGCGCCTGAAAGTTTTACAAGTATTCTATACATAAAATTCCTACATGCTTGTATGTGAATGCAGAATTTAGTTTTTTAAAAAAAAGATAAAAGTAAATTCTAAAACCAATACATTTAAATTTGGTTTTATAAAAAGTATGGTTTTGGGTGACCTTAATCTCATATCCACGCATGGATTTTTATGTTCAGAAAATGTGTCCAATTTTTAAGTGTTGGTTTTATGGGCCAAAATGAGTTCCCATAAAGATGTGTCCAGAAACGTAAAGTTTTCCATCTGTCGGCCATTTCGTGTGTTTAAAAAAAATTATGGCTTTTGAAATTATTAAGATTTCGAGTTAAAATTTTGATATACACATTTTTATCAAAAATCAAAACTTTATCTTATAAATTGTCAAAATGATGACTGAAGTTTTTATCAAAACGTTTGTCGCCATTTCCGAATATAGATTTAATTATAATAAATGTTGAGACTTACCGTCTTACAATATTATGTTTTCCTTGCCGTATTACGACGGACGTTTCGGCTATTCAGCCATTTTCAAATTTTGAAATTTTTAATATTGAATATCTGTATAACCATTAATTTTACCAAAAAAATATAAACGGCCGCCATTTTGAAAATGTATGAGTTGCTTTAAATCGTTGCTTTAAAATGTTTGTATGTTTATTTGATGAAAAAATTATCATGTTGCTGCTCAGATATCGCATATCATCCTTATAAGTTAAATATGGCGTCACCTACAAATCTGAAAAACAATATTTACGTTTGAAATTAAATTGTAGGGAGAAATCATAATATTATAGTTTCTTGTATGATGAATACAACTTAATTTAACCACACAATGAGAAATGCGTAGTGTATAAGTTTTAAGAGCAGTTTTTGTGTGATATGAGAGAAACAATTCAATAACCATTAAAAGATTGAATTTTCATTGACTTCTCTTTATTAGGGTCCGTAGGTATAACCAAGCACGCGTGTCTGCCTATCTGCATGGGCGTCATTACCAGTTCATTGGGGGGGGGGACATATGCCGGGGGTCTGGGGGGTATGGAAATTTTTTAAAATTAAACTTCTCAAAACATTGTTTTTATGCATTTATTTATGCGTTTGTAACAGAAATGTAATGTTAAAAACCCTAGTAAAGACAAAGCCCGATGTTTACCTTTTAAGGTTTTAAGTAAATCATTTGTTTTTAGCAAAAATATTTTTACATCTCAAATATTGGGGGGACGCGTCCCCCCGTCCTCCCCGGCGATGACGCCTATGCCTATCTGCAAGTTCCAATCAGTCTATACAGACAAGATATATTTCAAACTTGGCATTTATATTGTTTGTTTTGACAAATAGGAAAAATATAGCGATAACAAAAAACAAAAAAAAAAAGAAAAAAAAAGTCCTTGGGGTAGTTAAGGGACAAAAACTATCCATTTGAAAATATATTTTGTGTGGTATCAAATAAAACTAGACGTTTTTGTTATTACGAATTTGTATGTTTATTTGTCGGCGTTAGGCTTCGACTTTATAGAAAATAACTGTCACTATATGCCTACAGACTATAAATCGTGTGGTTTAACCCTTTTATTTATTTCTTATGACATTGTCACGGGATATGCCCAAATTTGATTAAAACTCGGTCCAGATGTTGCAGGGGGTAGGTAGACCACTGGCTATACAACATTCCAATATAAAGTATCGCAACAATTCCCTACAGGCCTGGCTGTGGAAATTAAAATACAATCACTCAACTTGAATATTTTAAAACTAATAAAGATATCCAAGAGAAGGGAACTATCTGAAAGAAAACAAGATTAACATATAAACAAGCAGTAGTTATCAGCCATCGTTTGTATCTAGCAAACATAATGAACTTTTGGGTTGGCAATATGAAATAGAATTGTGTTGCAATAGTTTGCCAAGTGTACTAAGTATATGTAAAGACCTCTGCACGTTAGCAGTCGTGACAATTAATTAAGATAGGAATTAACCTTGGATTTGGTGTAGGGGACTATTGAAATACATGAAAATCACTTCAAAATGGCGGCCATTTTAAACAGTTTCTCGTGTGTTGTCAACTGATAACAAAAGTTCGTCACGTCAACCTTCCGTTGTTTGTGGTCGTATGTAAGTACGCTCTCAAATATTAAGTTAGAAAATATGATTTAGGACCAAACCACCGGTACGAGTTTGCCGAGTGAAGGTTATCCTCGAGGTTCGACATCTACAAAATAGTCAAGGTCAAGAAAATAATGAGGTTCAGAAAACCTGTGTAACAACTGTTTTAAACAAACTTACCCCTTGATCTACCAATACAATTTAACATTTCCTACAAGGTCAATAAGCAACTTTTGGGCATTAAATTTAGGGAATCGGCTTGTATTACATTGTTTGATTGGGCTGAGTAAGTACCATGACGACGTTACATCATCAACTTGTTTTTGTGTTGTGAATTGATCTCTTAAATTTGTTGAAATCCTCTCAGAAACATTTTTACATTACACTATATCAAATTGAACATCTTTTCAGCAATAAATGAATTGGCCTTGAATATTCCTTATCAGTACAATCAATGAGATAAAGAGATGACTACAATAATTAATAGCTATTACAATTGTATTCTGATTTTATAGTTATCTGACAATAATGGATTGTTACAGTTTAATCGGACATTCTCCGTCATCAATACGCGACGTTTTGGATCAACTTTCGTTATCAAGTGAAAAAAAACAACCTAATACGTGATTCCAGTTTTACTGGATATATGTTTACTTTTTTTTCATACAATAATTGTAGAGAAAGTTATGTGTTCAAATCAAAATAATGATTTCGTGATTTTTTATAGATATATTTATTTTGAGGTCCCCGAGCCCAAATTATTATGTGTTTTGGAAAGCCCTCTACAGCTCGAATCAAATTTGCTATGTGGATATATCGTTTTGCGTCAAATCGGTTGATAATTAAAAATTTGAGTGTAGCTGGTTGTAAAACTCAAAATAGGTCAACAAAGAACAAAACGAATGACGTATATAGGGTGTTACAAAAAAACAGAATCGGATTCTACATATCGAAATAAATGAAAACAATTTCAGTGAGTTTTTTTTCGAATTCACCTCAGTTTAATCGCAATCTGCCATTTTGTTTTTTAATAAACCTCACTGTAACACCAGAAATAGATGAGATATTATTGAGTTCAATGAAATTTGGTATAAGCATTTTGTATGTTATGATTTACAAAGTGTACCAAACATAAGTACTTTATTATTATAATTTTCAAAATGGCGACAGTTAAATTTTTTTATGTTAACGGTTTTGGAGAAATTTGACGTTAAAATATGGTTGTGTGTAATTTGGTGCAATATTTTACGACGATTTATTATTATTTTTAAAATTTACGTAGTATTTCTCAAAAGTGATTCTATAAAAGACTAATATTCTCGGTTAGTATTTGCTTCGATTATTATCAACTGTAATGAGCTACACTTTAGTCCCAAACAGATGATAACACTATCTAATGATCCAGTTTCAGTAGGGTTTAGGTTAGGTTAGGTTAGGTTAGGTTAGGCCAGGTTAGGTTAGGTCCTCCTCTTTACACAACTGAGGATGACGACTTGAGAGGTCGTCTTGTATTTGTCCGCCATATTGGAATAGTGTTGGTTGTGGTGAGGGTTAGGTTAGGTTAGGTTAGGTTAGGTTAGGTTAGGTCCTCTTATTTACACAACTGAGGATGACGACTTGAGAGGTCGTCTTGTATTTGTATTTGGTGAACGTTATTGTCTGCCATATTGGAATAGTGTTGGTTGTGGTGAGGGTTAGGTTAGGTTAGGTCCTCTTCTTTACACAACTGAGGATGACAACTTGAGAGGTCGTCTTGTATTTGTATTTGGTGAACGTTATTGTCTGCCATATTGGAATAGTGTTGGTTGTGGTGAGGGTTAGGTTAGGTTAATTTAGGTCCTCTTCTTTACACAACTGATGATGACGACTTGAGAGGTCGTCTTGTATTTGTATTTGGTGAACGTTATTGTCTGCCATATTGGAATAGTGTTGGTTGTGGTGAGGGTTAGGTTAGGTTAGATTAGGTTAGGTTAGGCTAGGTCCTCTTCTTTACACAACTGAGGATGACGACTTGAGAGGTCGTTTTGTATTTGTATTGGACAAATAAAGTTATTTTTGTGGAAAATTGTG